>VZQC01009358.1:3366182-3465884 GCA_009823505.1 Rhizomys pruinosus
CTTTTCTTTCTCAGCCATTAAGTTGTTGACCTTTTGACCTGTTGGAACATAAAATCTTTTCCTGTAGTTAGTTTAAGATTTGAATTGCCCCTTTTTTGACTGAAAGGTTTCATGTCTGTCTGATCCCCCCCCCCCTTTTTTTTAACCCAGAGTCTCCAGACGACGTTGTATTATATATACCTATTGGTGGAATCAAGGCACAGTTTCATCAAATTCACCCATGCTGTTTTTGGGTGACTATATATGATTTACTTGGGAAGCAACCAATTTTTCCGTTAAATCATCTTAAGGTGCAAGAGAATGCTACAAGTTTATACTGTACAACAGAGAAATTATAGAGAGACATTTGTAGATGTGCCCAATCCCAAATTATTGCTCATACCAGATTTTTTATGTATAACACAATGTGGCAACTAGCGAGATTAATTATCATCCATTTACACTCAATGCATTATCTTTTTAATCGAGAGGCCTGTACCATGTTGTTTATAAAATTTATTTTACTAAGTACCTAAAACTACATGTATCCTGTAACAGGTGTCTGGGCAAAACTGGATAATTGTTGAACTCACGTCAATTAAATAGGCATTAATCGAATATACACCCATATCACTCTCCCGCCCTCCCCCTTCCCCATCACCATTTCAGTCCGTTTTATCTGATGCAGTCTATCTGTTGTTTTTTACTATGCATCCTCCTCTCCAGAGATAATGTTTTATCTGGGTTATTGGTACTAAGAATCCACATACGAGGGACACCATTTGTCGTTTGTTTTTCCTGGGACCATGTTACTTCACTCAACATATGTCTTCTAGTCCATCCATTTACCTTGCAAAGTTCATGATGTGTCCCTCTTTATCGCTGCATTAGAACTCCATTGTATACATGTACCCGATTTTCTCTATTCCACTCTCGAGTTGAAGGTCACCTGGGCTGGTTCCACTTTTTGCTAAACTGTGAACAGGCTGCAATAAACATGCTGTGCATGTCTATTGCAGTAAGATGTGCTTGTGGGATATACCCAGGAGTGGCTATGACTGGGGTCAAATGGGCAGGACTCATTTTGAGTCTTCTAAGTGTTCTCACAACACTGCTTTCCATTAGTGCCTGTACAGGTTTACATTCCCACACAGCAATGGATGAGTGTTCCCTTTCCCCACAACCTCTCGCACTTGCTATCATTCGTATTCCTGATCACTAGCCAGTCCTTTTATTGGAGGTAAAGATGAATATCTCAAAGTGGTTTTAATTTTGCATTTCCTTACTACTCAGCGATGATGTTGAACAGTTCTTAAGATGTTTCTCGGCCATCTCTAATTCCTCCTCTGTGAAGTCTCTATTCAGATCTTTGCTCCATCTTTTGAGTGATTCATTTGTTTTCTTTCTTCTTTGTTTTTTGAGTAGCTTGTATACTCTGGAAATTAATGCTTTGTCAGATGTATCTGCAGTGAAGGTTTCCTCCCACTCTGTGTGTTTTCTCTTCACTACCTTTATTGTTTCTTTTGATGTACAGAAACTTTTGAGTTTAATGAGGTCCCATTTGTCAACTGTCGATTTTATTTCTTGTGCAGCTGCTGTCTGATTTAGGAAGTCTTTTCCTATGCTTATGTCTTGTAGTCTGCTGCCAAGTTTCTCTTCTATCACCTCTAGAGTTTGGGGTTTCACGTTGAGGTCTTTGGTCCATCTGGAATTGACTTTTGCGCAAGGTGAGAGGTAGGGGTTTAATTTCATTCAAGAAGTAATTTTTAAGACTGAAACTCCCATAAGACACACTTGAAGTAGACAATTTACCACCCAGGTGTCTAAACTTGTCAATTGACCCTAGAGAATCATTGCACTAATCACATTTGGCCAAATGCAAGCATGTACGGATGACAGACTCTCATCTTCCAGAATGTAGTGTGGTGGATCTCACAGGATAACTTTATGACTCTCAGCATACACCACTAAGCTCTGGTCTGCCAGATTTTTGTGTGGCTGCTGGTTAGGTGGTGTGTGAGTGAATTCTACTAGCTTCTCCTCTACAGGATATGTTGGTTTTGACTCTTGCCATTTTCCTGGTCGCACTACCCTGTATGTATATGAAAAGGCAGTGAATTATATCCTTTAAATGACATATGGATTAGATCTCAATAAAATTGTTATCCAATATAATAGTGAAAATAAAATAAAGCAACTCTATCTTCTAAGAATTCCCATAATTTGTATTTTTAATTTTTAAAATTTTATTTATTTTTTATGTATATGAATATACTGTCTGCATGCAGGTCTGTGCACCCGTATCGTGCAATCCAGCGAAGTTGAGAAAAGGGCGTAGGATTCCCCTGGAACTGGAGTCAAAGACAGTTCTCAGCCACCATGTGGGTGCTGGGAATCGAACCCGGGTCATCCACAAGAGTAGTCGGTGCTCTTAACTGCTAGGCCATCTCTCCAGCCCCTAATTTGTACTTTTATCTAATCAAAAATCTATCACCAAACTTTTCATCATATATATATATATATATATATATATATATATATATGCCACAACTCATTTAATTATAGTTACCATATAATGATCTCAAGATTTTGTTGCTAATTCTCCACAAAAATTTGTGTAAAACATTCTTTTTCATCAGCTTACAAGTATATCTAACTCTTTCTCTCTCTCCCCTCATATTTTTGATGTGTACAAACAAACATTTTGCACAGATAGGTGATTGATAATGTTAACTCGATCCTAGTATCTACAGTAATGTGAATTTCCTTTTATTATTTTCAGGAAACAGTTGTTTATGTTGGTGTCAGTTACTGGTTAAAGTATTCTGTGTGAGCAGGAGATAGACTGAGCTTTAAACATCGTCTGGATGTAACGCAGCTAGTTGTCTAAGTTCATCCTGTAAGATAAGACATGGCACCACTTGCTTCTCTGCATGCCAGTGCAGTAGGAGCAGATGAATGAAAGTATTAGCAATGTAACATGTTCTGTGGAGCTAAGTGGGCTGAGACTGTTAAAGAGTGTGATAACTGCATTCTAGCATTACCTTTAGGTCACTTGCTTTATTTTCAAGATGCCTTGGTGTTGGGATTACTAGCTGAGTGATACTCATTGCCTCAGATTCCCCCAGGTATTGTTCTGAATGAATGAATCTTGGTTTATATAATGTACATATATACCAAAGTTATGTAAGAGTCAAGCTTCTTAGTAACGGATACCTCTGTTTTATTTATTTCAAAGTGGAAGAACTAAATCAGGGTCCAGGGCAGATAGACCAAGTCAAATAAAAATTTACAGTCTTAATTTATTCCACTGAGTTGACTCATCTAAACATTCTATCATACCACATTATTATTTTATTTCATTGGAAACACAATCTAAAGGTTAAGATAACAGAATGCTTTATTTTGAAAGTGCAAATACGTGGCTGATAAATTTAGAGCCAAATGTTTTGTTTTGTTATGATTTGTGTAATTTGTTTAGATGGAAACATCAACAGATATTAGAGATTACAAAATACTCAACCTCTCTTAACTACTGTTTGCCTTCAGTATATTGCCGATCTTTATATTGTAACTAATTATTATTTAGTACTCGTTTCTTGCTTGTGTAAACATTCTTTTTTTTCTTTTTCTTTTTTTTTTTTTTTTTTTTGTTTTTTGTGAGACAGGGTCTCCCTGTAGCCCCAGCTGGCCTGGAACTCACTCTGTAGACCAGGATGGCCTTAAAGTCACAGAGATCTGCCTGCCTCTGCCTCACAAGTGCTAGGATTAAAGGAGTGTGCCACCATGCCCAGCCAATACAAATGTTTAGTAATAGTGTAAACACATTTCAAAACCAACAATCTTTTTTTAATATTTTATTTTTGTTTTTTCCTTATTTTTTAAATGTATTTATTATTTTTAAGTGTATGAGTGTACTGTCTTCATGTAGGTTGGTGCACACGTGTCGTGCAATGTCGGGGAGGTCAGAAGAGGGCATCAGATTCCCCTGGAGCTGGAGTTAAAGATGGTTCTTAACCTCCATGTGGGTACTGGGAATCAAACCTGGGTGCTCTGCAAGAGCAGTAGGCAGTTTTAACCACTGAGCCATCTCTCCAGCCCCTATTTTTGTTTTTTATGCATATGAGTATATCGCCTGCATGTGGCTGTGGAGATCAGAAGAAAATGTCAAATCCCCTGGAACTAGAGTTACTGGCAATTGTTAGCTGCCATGTGCATGCTGGACCCAAAACCCAGTCCTCTGTTAGAATAGTCAATGCTGTTTCCAGCACAGGGAGAGTGGCAGGGTGGGGCTCTGTCAGCAGGCAGGTTCCAGGACCTTCCCAGGACCTTCCCAGGACCTTCCCAGGACCTTCCCAGGACCTTCTCAGCCCCAGCGCCTCATGCACAAGGTTCCAAGACCATCAGAGTCCTGCTGCTTCCAGCCCAGGGTTGCAGGACCATCCCAGCACAGTTGCTTCCAGAGCATGGAGAGTGACAGGGTGGGCCTCTCAGCAGGTGAGTTCCAGGACTTCCCAGTCCCAGAGCCTCCAGGGCAGGGTTCAAGACCATCCAAGCCCCATTGCTTCAGGTTCAGGGTCTCTGGAGCTGCTCCAACTTCCAGACTGGATAGGGTAAGGCCCTATGCTCAAACAAAGAGTATGAAATTTTTTTAAAAAAATCAAAAGAATGAAACAATCAGGAAATATGGGACACTATGAAAAAGTCAAACACCACATCATAGGGATAGAGGAAAGAGAAGAATAACAAAGTAATAGAAGAAAATTTCCCCAAACCGAAAAATGACAAATACAAACACAAGAAGCACATAGAAGGCCAAATAGACAAGATTAGAAAAGGAATACCCCACGCCATATCATAGTTAAAACACTTGAAGCACAAAACAAAGGCAAATTACTGAAGGCAGCAAGAGACAGACAACAAGTTACATATAAAGGAAAACACACCAGAATTACAGCTGGCTTTTCAGTGCAAATGATGAAAGCCAGAAGAACTTAGACCAAACTCTCCCCAGTACTAAACGACTATAGATGCCAATCCAGATTACTATACCAACCAAAAATGTCAATTATAGTTGAAGGAGAAAGAAAAATATTTCATGACATAAACAAGAAGAAAGCATTCATGTCCAGGAAACCAACCCTTCGGAAAATAACGAAGTAATTCAAAGGTCAGGGGAAAGGAGCAACTATCTCCAAGCACCTAGAGAAAGTAATGAATAAAAGTATAAGTGCATAAATGCAAACCTAGACCAAGAATGCAAACAGAAAATAAGGTAAAAGGAAGCAGCACACATCTCTTAATAACAACTTTAAATATTACTGGGCTGAACTCTCCAATCAAAACAATGGAAGAATGGATTAGGAAACAGAACCCAGCTATATGCTGTCTACAAGAAACCCATCTCACCCTCAGAGACAAGCACCATCTTAAAATGAAAGGATGGAAAAAAATATTCCAAGCAAATGGTACCAAAAAACAAACAGGGGTTGCCATTCTAATATCAGACAAAATAGACGTCAAAATAAAACTAATCAGAAGAGACAAAGAGGGTCACTATATCCTTATCAAATGATCAATTAACCATGAAGATTTCACAATCATGAATATATACACACCAAACTCCAGTGCATCGAACCTTATAAACACAATTCTACAGGACCACAAGGCACAGATTGATCCCAGCACACTAATAGTGGGGATTTCAATACCCTACTGAGCCCATTAGATAGGTCAACTGGACAGAGAAAAAGCAAAGAGACAATTGAACTGAACAATACAATATATCAAATGGACCTCACAGATATTTACAGAATATTCCACCCAAAACACCAGAGAATATACTTTCTTTCTTTTTTTTTTTTGACTGAGACAGGGCCTCGTTATAGCCCCAGCTGGCCTGAAACTCTCACTATATAGACCAGGATGGCATTGAACTCACAGAGATCCACCTGTCTCTGCCTCCTAAATGCTAGGGATAAAAGCATGTTCCACCACACCCAGCTTAAAGACAGTTCTTAGCTGCCATGTGGGAGCTGGGACTGGAACCCAGGTCCTCTACAAGAGCAGTCGGTGCTCTTAACCATTGAGCCATCTCTCCAGCCCCAGAATATACTTTCTACTCAGCACCCCATGGAACATTCTCCAAAATCAACCACATACTGGGACACAAAAGAAACCTCAACAAAAACAAAGGATTGAAATAATTTCATGAATTCTATCAGACCACAGTGCAATGCAGTTCAATATGATCACCAGAATAAGCCCAAATATCTACAAGAACACATGGAGACTAAACGACACACTCCTGAATAATTAATGGGTCAAGGAAGAAATAAAGAAATGGGATACTTTAAAAGAAGTCCTAAAAGGGAAGTTTATAGCCCTCAGTACCTACATTAAAAAAGCAGAAAGAGACCCGTATTTGCTTTATTGGTTTAGTGGCCTTTGGGAACACTCTCTGGCATTCCAGAGGCCATCTGTACCCTTGCATGTGCGGTCTCAATACATCCCTCCCATGTTAACGTCAGGTCTTTGGCAGCAGGGTCTTATCGCCTCTCCTCCTGCAGGTATCCCAACTTAGGGGCAAGGAGCCCTTACCTTTTGTGGGGCCTTGGATCCCCTGGCCAACATCCCCCTGGTAGAACAATCCATTGCTGATGTCAGAGCTCCTGCATTAATATACTTTGCCTAAGTGCATAGCCCAAGGACTTTAGTATTATATTTGGTTCTGAACAGAGTATAATCCTTTTCACAGTTCTTATGTCTATTAGTCAATTAAAAGAAAGGCCATTTTTTTTTTAAATTTTATTTTTTACCGGTTTTAATAAGAGATTACCTCTATAATAGACCACCAACCAATAAAGCAAAATACGCGTCTCCCTTGAGTCAAGCAGACTCCACCCATCAGCACCAGCTACACTTCACCTGACTGGAAAATACCTTGCAGCAAGTGCAGCCATGTGCCTGTTATATCCCAAATATCTAATTTGGCTGTTTGGCCTCTCCTCCTTGGAGCGAATAACCCATGGCACTGAATGCCAACAAGAAAGCCTACATCCTCCTAAACATGTTAGGAGATGTCCCATATAAAGCCAACAGTAATACCCTGTTATATTTATCAGGGTGTAAATAAATGTAATTCATTGAATTAAATAATCATCCAACATATTGGTCGATGCCCAAGTAAAACCCTACATAAACTATTAGTTGCGTGGGCCTTAAAATACCATATTATATATCTAATTGCTTGCTTTTCATTAGTAGGATCGAAAGGGTTATTCCTGGACAAACCAACAGCCCATGAAAGGAAACAAGGCCCAGAAAAGTGACCAAAAAAATCCAAGAGATCAACAATCTTCCAGAGTAAAGAGGACCCCATGTTTTTTTAAACTTCTCCACTCCCACCTGTGCCTCTTTTCTTAAGCCTAGGGAACATCTGCGGAAAAGGGGGCATGTAGAAAAAATGTGAAAAAAAAAAAAAAAGAGAAAAAAGAGGAGAAAAAAAAAAAAAAGGCTGCGAATGGGGTGACGGGTGGGAAACTAAAGAAGACACCGATGTAGTCTGGGACACTCATGTTTTGATCAACTTGATTGGAAACAAACAACCTGTCAACACTCCAACTGAATGGTGGGACTTGTGGGGGTTTGGTTGCCGAACAACAATTCCCCTATTCTATAGATTGTGTTTAATTAGGCAACGCAGGATGCCTTTTATAACTTCATGGATTATCACACTTATCGTAAAAAAATGAAAAAAAAAAAAAAACCTGAAAGATGCAAGAAAGTTATAGCAGAAAACAATGATTCCTTAGGGAGGGGGTGGGGTTGGGGGGGGAAGGAAAGGGGAAAATATGCCTGATCTGAATTGGGAAAATGACATGTTATAACATGCCACAAACCATCAAATAAAATTAAATTAAAAAAAAAGGTGTCCCCACAGCCTGAAGATGCTACAAAAAACCTATGATCTAGTGTGCCATGCATATGGGTGCCATATTTTTGTTGGTGATGGCGATTGGAAGGAATAACAACAAACAACAACAACAACAACAGAAAGACTGGGTCAAAGAACTGATTGAAATGGTGAACTTCTGCTCAAAACAATAAACTTCTGCATCAAGAATTTTTGAGAGAGACTGAGAAAAAGATGCAAAACATGTTTGGCAGAATGTATGAGCTCTGGTGGGGTGGGGGGGCAGGAGGGAGCATGGGTCTAGATTTGATTTTTAATTTTGTATAAAATGCACAGAGCTTCAATAAAACATTGGCTTTGAAAAAAAAAAAGCAGAAAGAGGACAAATAAACAAATTAAGACTGCAGCTAAAAACACTTCAGAGACAACAACAAATGAACCATAAACCCAAAAGACAGAAAAAAATCAGAACAGAAATCAATGAAATAGAAACAATGAAAACAATACAAAGAATCAATGAATCCAAAAGCTGATTCTTTGAAAGGTAAACAAGACAAATATGCCCCTGCCCCAGTTAACCAAAGAAAGAAAGAGCAACTCCAAAACAGTAGTATTCATGATGAAAAGGGAAACATCAAAACAGTCAGAGGAAAGATCCAGACAATAAAACAATAATGCTTTGAAAACCTATACTCTACTAAATTTGAAGACCTAAGAGAAATGGATGAATATTTGAAACCCTGGAATTCACCAAAGCTTAACCAAGAAGAGATTGACAGCTTAAACAGACCCATTATATATGAGGAAATTGAAAATGTAATAGTAAACATCCCAACTAAAACAAAGCCCAGGCCCAGATGTTTCAGGACAGAATTCTATAAAATATTTAAGGAGGACTTACAACCATCATGACTAAAACTGTTCAGAAGTATACAAGCAGAGGAAAATCTCCCAAATTCCTTCTATGAAGCCAGCATCACTACCAAAAACAGGCAAAGATAAAACCAAAAAAGAAAACTATAGACCCATCTCATTAATGAACACAGATGCAAAAATTCTCAACAAGGGACTTGCAAACCTCATACAGACCCACATCAAAAAGATCATCCACCATGACCAAGTTGGATTCATACCAGAGATGCAGGGATGGTTCAATATACATAAATCAATAAATATCATAAAACACATAAATGGGCTGAAAGACAAAAACCACATGATCATCTCAATTGACACAGAAAAAGCCTTAGACAAAACCCAGTATCCCTTCATGCTTAAAGTCTTAGCAGGAACTGGACTGGAGGGAACATTCCTCAACATAATCAAAGCCATATACAACAAACCCACAGCCAACATCATTCTAAATGGGGAAAAGTTAGAAGCATTCCCTTTAAAGGCAGGAACACAGCAAGGCTGTCCCATATCACCACTCTTCTTGAATATAGTGCTTGAAATGCTTGCAAGGTCAATAAGGCAAGAAAGGGAAATTAAAGGAGTACTAATTGGAAAAGAGGAAGTCAAACTATCCCTTTTTGCATATGATATGATAGTTTATGTAAGGGATGCTACAAACTCTACCAGAAAACTCTTGGAAATGATTAACAGTTTCAGTAAAGTGGCAAGATACAAAATTAACTTACAAAACTCAGTAGCCTTTCTTTACACCAACGACAAGCAACTGGAGAACGAATACAGGAAAACCTTCCCACTCACAATAGCTGCAGCAAAAATAAAATACCTAGAAACAAATTTAATCAAAGACAACAAAGATTTCTACAACAAAAATTTTAAATGCCTGAAGAAGGAGATTGAAGAAGACATTAGGATATGGAAAGACCTCCCATGCTCATGGATTGGAAAAATTAATACAGTAAAAATGTCGATTTTCCCAAATTGATACACAGATTCAATGCAATCCCAATTAAAATACCCAAGAGTTTCTTCACAGACTTGGGAAAAAAATCCTTAAATTCATATGGAAAAACAAAAGACCCTGAATAGCCAAAGCAACCCTGAGTGAAAAGTGCAATATAGGGGGGGGGATCTCTATACCAGACTTCACACTATATTACAGGGGTAAGTTGTAAAAACAGCCTGGTACTGGCAGAAAAGCAGACCCATAGACCAATGAACAAAATTGAATATCCAAACTTGAGCACATACAATTTCAGCCATCTCATATTTGACAAAGGGGGCAAAAAGACCCAGTGGAGGAAAGACACCATCTTCAGCAAATGGTGCTGGCAAAACTGGAACACAACTTGTAGAAGAATATAATTAAACCCCTACCTCTCACCCTGTACAAAAATCAACTCCAAATATATCAAAGATCTCAACGTGAAACCCAAAACTCTAAAGGTGATAGAAGAAAAAGTTGGTAGCAACCTACAAGACATAGGCATAGGAAAAGTCTTTCTAAATCAGACACCAGCTGTGCAGGAAATCAGGTCGACAATTGACAAGTGGGATCTCATTAAACGCAAAAACTTCTGTACAGCAAAGGAAACAATCAGAGAAGTGAAGAGAGAACCCACAGAGTGGGAGGAAACCTTCACTGCTGACACATCTGACAGAGCATAAAATGTAGTACATCTACACAATGGAGTTCTATGCAGGAGTAAGGAAAGATGTTGTCATGAACTTTTCAGGTAAATGGATGGAACTAGAAGACATTATGCTAAATGAAGTAACACTGTTCCAGAAAAACAAATTACTAATGGTATCCCTCATCTGTGGATGCTAGCACCAAATACCTATTAGTAAGGCAAACTGATTTATATGTTCTTTTA
This sequence comes from Rhizomys pruinosus, assembly GCA_009823505.1. NCBI lineage: Eukaryota > Metazoa > Chordata > Mammalia > Rodentia > Spalacidae > Rhizomys > Rhizomys pruinosus. Next base: position 3,376,863 of record VZQC01009358.1, read on the forward strand.
CCTGAAAGCAACTGTACCATTATAATGTGAATGCCTTAATGGGATCTAGAATTAACCCAGCACTTATTTTCAGACTCTGTAATTGTGGTATATGGGGGGAGGGTATGTATGTATACTTTAGGGTAACATAAAATTAAAGGGGAAAAATGTGAATTAAAAAAAATACATGTATGGCAGAATGCATGAGCTCTGATGGGGAGGGGGCAAGGAAGGAGAATTAGGTCTAAATTTGATTAAGAAATGTTGTATGAAATACACCAATAAAAAATGAAAAAAATAATAGTCAATGCTTTTAACCACTGAGCCATCTCTCCAGGCCCCAAACCAACAATATTTTTCAGCCATGAAAAATGTATGCCTTTTGAAAACTGTTTTGTTTTAAAAAGTTATAAAACAATCTTACAATACAGAAAAATATTGCATAAAATAGCAAATGCAAATATATGAAAATAAAATTCTCCTCATAATAAAGATTAATTTGTATAGTAGAATATAAAATTTAGCTCAGCTGATGAATGTTAGGCACATTATTTTATAAAGACTGTGTGACTTTTATCAGATGACATAAAAATGTGATTAATAAATCTGTTAATGCTCTTCAACTTATCTAAAAATTGAAAGTATCAATTATCCTAAACAATAGGTAAACCTAATAGTAATGACTGACCAATGGGTTTGTAAATGATGCAAATATCTTCCTCATAAAAATATTTCACGTATTGATTTTCAAAAGAAATCCAAAAACATATGACTGTGTTAACACAGTGAACTTATGTTGGTTATTTGAGAGTATGGGGAAAGAGGGAGAGACTCAGAGTTTGAGAGAGATAATGTGAATATGTATATTCTATGATACTAAAATCAAGCCTTAGATACCTAGCATATAAAAGCCAAGAGATACAGAGCACTTAAATTGCCTTTGTTAAGCACTGTTATGTTTTTGGTAGTTTTTATTGCCTCTGACATTGATAATATCTTTGTGATTTTCAACTTGAAGCTAAACTTCCTACCTTATCTCTGAGGTACATAACATATGGTGAGTTTTTAAAAAGACACAAGCCTTCTACACTGTTGATAAAAAGGAGGTGATGGACAGGTTAATGGCATAGACTGTGAGAATACTTTCATGATTCTATAATCATCTGCAAATGTGGAAACACCTAAACACCTTTGATTATTAGGAATATAAATTATAGTGGGAGAGATAGCTGTTAGGTGCACTTGCTACTATTCCAGGGGACCCTAATTTGGTTCCCAGCACCCACATGAGTGGCTCACAGCTGCCTATAACTGGAGCTCCATGGGATCTAATTCCCTCTTCTAGCCTTTGATAACATCCATCATGCATAAGCACTCAATGTTACTTAAATAAGAATAAATCTTTCCAGATATATATATATATATATATATATATATATATATATATATATTTGGAAAAGACTAAGGGGCATGTTATTTGAATTCTGGAGAAACACCTTTTGGGTTTTCTCTTCGTTACCTCAATTCTAACCTTTTTCACTTTTCAACTTGAGTAGAATTCTAGGCTCTCCAAGGTAATGAGCCTGGACACTTCTCAGATTCTCCCTCAAAAATCCCATTTATTTCCCCAGTTAGTCATTAAGGGCCAGGTAAATGCTTTATGCTCTGTGAGAAGTGGTTAAAGGAAAAAGATGAGTAAAGGCCAGAGAATTTGAACAAGAAATTCTTCTGTTGGAGAGAAAACTCTAAGTATTCATCCATTAGTACTTTCTTTAATTTGTCCTTACATTGTTTTGAAGGTAAAATCCATGGATTGTGCTCCATTTATCCACTTTATAAATTTATGTTCTCTGAATTTAGCATCTTTAGCTTTCCAGTATATGAAACATGCAGTTAATCTGAATTATTAAATTATATGTATTAACAGAAAATGCATTCGTATGTTCCATATATACTAACTGGTTAAATGAAGCATCTGAGTACTATCAGTATAAAAAGTTTTTTAGACATGTTATTATGTAATCTCTAGGGGTAGAAAGGGATGAAGAAGGAGGTATTAGTAGATGGGAACTTCCTGCCTGGAGGATCATTTGAAAATGTCATAATTACTTAAGCTTTCCTATGCCTTACACTTAGTATCAGATGAGACATAGAAATAAAGCAACAATAGAGATTGCCTATATCTTGTGTGTCCTGCTTCAGGGAACCTGTGAGGTAATATCTCCGAGGATTTGGATTCAGCATTTACACAGCAGAATGATTGTTGCCTGTAGGTTTATAAGAAATAATTTGTTAAAATTATTTCTTTGCTCACCATCCTGAATATAGTCACTAATATAGATCTGAGAAAATATACGCAAAATAAACTTGAGATTGAAATTAGCTCAAGATTGGGTCAGTCATGTTCTGTTTCAGAAGTCTTAATGTAAAATTAAAGGTTTGATGAAGAATCAGTTAAAAGCATACTAAGTCTGCTCTAAATTCATTAGGTGGCTCAAATAGATCATTAGCTATCCCCATGTTGGATACTCAATAAATATTTGTTGAATAGAATTGAAAATTATAATAACTTTCCACAGGATTGTTTTAAAATGTTACTCACTAATTTGATTCATAATTAAAAGCCAAGAATTTTCAACTTGCCCTATTTTCATTATCTATAATATTTGAAACACCTGCCTTCCCTAGAGGGTGATTGCAGCTGTCAAAATATCAATACCAGGCATTTAGGAAACATTTCCCAATATATCTCAATTAATTTGTCTAAAACATGAAGTACATTTATTTATTAATGTAACTTAAATAATATAATACATATGCAAATGCAAATGATACATTTTACTTTTACAATTGATCCAGATCAAATAATTTTTTTTCTTTATGTAATATGAATACAATATAGGATCATATATAAGGATGTTCTAAGTGACTCCATCATCTATTAAAATTAAGGAAAAACAAAAATTAGGACAAAGGACTGGAATGATGGCTCAAGTTAAAAGCACTGGCTGATCTTGCAGAGGACCTGGGTTCAGTTCCCAGCACCCATATAGTGGCACACAGCCATCTGTAACTCCAGTTCCAGGGATCCAAAACCCACTTGTGACCTCCAAGAACACTGCATGACACAGCTGTGTTTACATCCATGCAGGCAAAATAATAATAATAATAATAATAATAATAATAATAATAATAAAGACTTACCTGAGGAACTATAGGCAACAATTGGATGCTGGGAGTGGGAGAGTCAGCCTCTTTCAAGCATGTGACTCTTGGTAGGTTAACCAGGCTCCAGTCACACTGAAGGACATTTGAGGCTCCAAATTAGACTCTATAGGCTTTATCATATAATATATATATTTATATATAATAGAGTATATTAAATAGTTTGAGGGCAGTAAAGTGTGGATACAGGAGAAAGAGGATCTATGTGCTATCACTATGTCATATGTAAATTTTTAAAAATTCAATAAAAATATTTTAAAGTACATGTACAAAAATACACCCAAAATATAAAACACAAATCCCTTTAAGGATCCTAAGAGTATTACCTAGTCATATAAATAATGAATAAATCTTCAATATTTTGGAATAGGGAATTTCAGTTGGTTAATAACATTCCCTGAAACATACTATGCCAGGAGATGGGCCCAAAATACAGATTCCTTTGAGTATCACTTGTTACCCATATTTTCATCTCTTTGATTAGAATCTACTGATTCCTATGTCTACTTGACCTACTTGCTAACTGTATCATCCTTTTTTTTTTTGCTAAACTTCTATCAGCATCTGCTCCACTAGAGTATAGTTTTCTTATGTTAAAATCTTTCTTTCTAGTCTCCTTCCAATGATTTCAAAGTCTAACCACGTCTTGATATAACCAGCATAAGAGAGGATGATTCTCAGATGCTAAGAGTGTGCATTCTAATTCAGCTAAACTTTCTAGCAATTAGTTAATTACATGTTAACTTGAAGTTGTCTAACATGTCTTTTTGGAGACTCGGTGACTCAAAGAAACTTATTTTATAAGATCTATAAGCCATATTCTAAACAGGTTTTATCTATAGAGATTTGCCTCAAAGTTGCATTTTTCATATAGTTTTAGTATAGAAAGTATCCATACAGAAAATATGAGATTTTTATAAGAAGGAAGAATTCTTCAGCAGGGGAGAAGGCTCAGCAGTTAAGAATGCATGCTGCTCTTGCAAAGGATCAAAGTAGCAAGCTAGTTCCCAGTACTCACATCAGGCAGTTCACAACTTCCTGCAACTACAACTCTAGGTGATCTTATGCTCTTTTCTGTCCTCCATGGACACCTGCGATCTCATCCACAGTCTCACACAAATAATTAAAAATAAACACTTAAAAATTATGGCAAATAGTAAATGAAAACATATGTAACTAGGGCTGTGTCTTTCCGAATATTTTTATCTTTTAAGTAAAATATTTAATTTAAGGAGTACAATAGTTTGAATCACTAGGCAGATTTTATTTATACAGAAAATTGTTTAAAAGTGTATGGCACAGCTGGGTGTGCTGGCTGACGCTTTTAATCACAGTGCTCAAGAGGTAGAGGCCTGTGTGAGATCAAGGCCAGCCTGGACTACATAGCAAGTTCCAGGCCAGCAGTGGCTTCATGGAGACCCCCGTCTCAAAAAGACCAAAAAAAAAAAAAAAAAGTATGGCATAAGGTGTTATATAATATAAAAGTTTGTATTCTATAAAAATTGTATTCATGACTATTGGGGGCATTGCTGTTAAGGTGTACCATTTATTTTTTAAAAAGATCATTTTTTCACCAGCCATGGTAGCACACGCCTTTAATCCCAGCACTCGGAAGGTAGAGGCAGGTGGATCTCTGTGAGTTCAAGGCCAGCCTGGTCTACATAGTGAGTTCCAGGACAGCTGGGGCTACATGGAGACCCTGTTTCAAAAAGACAAAAAAAAAGGAAAAAAAAAAGATTAATTTTCAATTACCAAAGCAAAATCCTATGCTTATCTACTTTTGTGTAAAAGAACTAAATAGGCATTTCAGGAATGAAAACAAACTGAACCATCCTAATTCATATCATGCATTATTTTGAGATTAGCAGAATCATAGTCTTACAGGCTGAACTAGAACCTTTAAAAGCGAGTGTGCTAGTGAACAGACACACACATAAACACACAGAGTGAAAGTATATAATGAATACACCCAAATAATAAATTACTATGACCAGATAAAAGTTAAATATCAGGGATTATTTTTCAAGTTGTTAAGTAGATTAGATGATTTCTCTGAATTTACAATAATCTGAAACTTGTGGCTCTTTATTCCACTTTGAATAATTGGCAGTTATTTGATGTCATCTTAAAAATGGAATCCATTGCCAGGCGTGGTAGCACATGCCTTTAATCCCAGCACTTGGGAGGCAGAGGCAGGCAGATCTCTGTGAGTTCAAAGCCAGCCTGGTCTACATAGCCAGCTCCAGGCCAGCTGGGAGTAAAGGGAGACCCTGTCTCAAAAAGGCCAAAAGAAAAAGAAATGCAATCCATTATAGTTCATAGAGAGAGAGAGGAAGAAGGGTATTTGCACCACAGCTTCAAAAAGAGGAGAGGAAAGATGGCACCCTTCAGCAAAAGGAATGGGGCATGCTTTGGAGAAAGGGTGAGAGACCTCAAATCCACAGGACAGGGGTAATGTGGAGTCTGCAAAGGTGTGAATTTGCCTGTATGTCCCATCATTAAGACATACAATATTTGGATGTCTGGAAATGACATTTACTTTCAGAAGTAGTATCCCTAGGTATACTTATTATGACAGGCAGTAGACTGCTTTCTAGAAACAGTCAATCATGATCTTATCTGGGAACCTGAGACCTGACAATTGAGTTTTCTTTATACTGCAGTGAGGATTTTCTAGCTGATGTTTGTTGTTCAGGAGAAGAAAAAGGTATGAAAGGTACAACAGATTTTTATCAATATATTTTATTGATTTTATTGTGTCACACATAATATATCTATATCATATTTAGACCCCCATGTCTATCTGCATGCCTCCTAGCTCCCCCAGTGGATTTCCTGAATTCTGTCATATATGTTAAGGTTTATCATATGATCTTTGTGTCTCCAGGTATCACTTGATTGGAGTTCATCCCCTGGAGCCTGGTCAGCCTATTTAGTATCACTTGCTCAAAGAAAACTATTTGTCCCTAACTAGATGGTGATTAGCTGCCAATAGCTCCTCAGATAAGGTTGGAGCTTCTTACTCATTTTCCCAGTTCTATGCTGGGTTTTTGTGTAATTTGGGCTTGCATAGGACTTGTGCATGCTATCACCATTGCTGTAAGTTCATGTGAGCAAATTCCCAGCCATCTGGTACTGTAAACATACCCAACATAGCTGGAGAGGCCATAGATCGTAGAGAAAAACCTACATATGTCAATACGCTAAATATGTATATTTATATCGCAAACAAGTATACCATTCACCATTCATCTTCTTGCAGCAGATGGACTATTACAGGATTCCACAACTGGGCAAACACAGAGAATAAGTGTCCTTTGGGATGCCCAGCCCTAAGGGACACATCTATAATGGAACATCTATGCCTAAGGTTCACCAAACATAGCAGAAGAGTGGATAGAAAGACTATTAATTAATCTCACTGGTGAAGCGTCCTCATGCAACAGATATTGATTAACACAGAGAGGCACAACTGTCCAAAATATAGAGACTTCAGAGTACCTGTCCGTGGACAGGATTCCTATATTAAACCTCTGCCACCATTGCGGGGAACCACGGTAGAAGAGGGCGGTAGGAAGACTGTAGGAGCAAAAATGGTTTTAATAAATGTATGCATATTATATGGTAATGAAAATGGTGTCTTGGAAATTTTTCTCATTAAGAGAAGATTCAACATTCAGCAGGAGTACAGCACTTCATGTCTTTGTGCTGATGTATTTAATGTTTTATTCTTACCTTAGGTGTTCAATGGATGACTGATAACATAGACTTGATCTATGTAATCAACTGACTCTTGTTATGGTATCAAACCACTAGAAACAGTACTTGTTGCCTTCTTAATATTTATTTGGATTTTTAAATCAACATTATCTGATGTCAATTTGGGTATATCATAGCTGCTAAGCAAGTTAGGAGACCTCTGTGTATCGAAGGCTATTGTTGGTAATGATCACAGTAATCTGTTTTGTAACTTATAGAATATTACCTAGTATGTCTAATTATATTTTCCACTTGTAAGTACATATTACCTCCCTCCCTGTTAGATTTTTCATTGTTCTTTTTGAAGGAGACAGCAGATTATATGAAAATTACCAATAAGCAGGGTCTGTTCTGCACTAGCAATTAGCACCTAGCAATTTTATAGCAGAATAGTCCTCGAGGAAATGATGTCATTCCATGTTCCATAGGACTTGGAGTTTGAGACTGATTTCAAAGAACATACATTTAGACAGGAGGGCACAGGGAGCCAGGTACTGGTGGCAGCACAGTTTGCATTGTTTATTCTGCAGTTCCTGAAATGAGGGTTTCAGTAGATGGGATAAAGGGGGAATTATAGATGTTTTGGATGTTCTCGTAAATTTCGCAGGAAGTCTAAATATCTGAAGCAGGACACAGTGATTGCTCTGCTGGGAAGAAAAATGCCAGTTCTGCTGTAAATCTTTACTGCCCAAGCCTTCACAACCCGTTTGTCATTCTGTGCTTTTCTATAACAATTTTAACTCTGAAAAAATATCCCCGGGGCTGAAAACTTATTCAAACTCTCTGTGTGGAGTCGGTAAAGCTGCAGTGGGTTCTCTCAGGAGCTGTGGAGGAGGGGAGGCGGGTCCTGCCCTTCAGGCAGTAAATATAATGAGAGCCACAAGCAAATGAAAAGGATTATGTGTTTAACACAGGTGTCCCAATACTAATAGAGACACCTGCATTCATAAAGTAGGCCAAATGAAAAGTTCGCCATCAGGTTAGATAGCTGTGGCACCTTAAGAATGGAATGTTTGCTGGTCCTCTCCTGATAGTAACTACTACTGAAAACTCATCATTAGATGATTAATTCAGCTTATTTTCCTAGATATTTATCTCCTCCTATGAGAAAATATAATCACCAAGTGAAAAGAAAAAGGGATGAATTAAATGCATTTGCTTTATAAAGTTCATTCAGAAAGTTCAGCATCAAAGCTGAATTTGAACCCAGTATGTCTTTTTACTTCTCCATAATTTTTTGACAGAAAATATTTACAATCAATAAATGTGAAATATATATATATATATATATATATATATATATTATGGAATCTCTTGCCAATTTGCCATATAAGTATGGAATAGATACTTAATGACAAGGTCATGTCTACCTTGTTTTATGATAGGCAGCCAGAATCTGCCACAAATAGGTAAAGTTACCAATATTAATTGGCTACTGACGTCATGGAGCATTATTAATATCAAGTGGACTGGGGCTGGAGAGATGGCCTAGCGGTTAAGAGCACCGACCGCTCTTGCAGAGGACCCGGGTTCGATCCCCAGTACCCACATGGTGTCTGAGAACCGTCTGAAACTCCAATTCGAGGAGAACTGCAGCTCCAGGGGAATCCGACACCCACTTCTGACCTCCGCGGCATTGCACGACACGGGTGCACAGACCTGCATGCAGACAGTATATTCGTACACATACAGAAATAAATAAAAAAAATTAATAAAAAAATATCAAGTGGACTATTTGCTAAATCATTATGTTGGTATCTACTATATAATTAATCCCTGGATGTACATGCTTATGATGTAGCTAGCTTTTCTATTGTGCATTTCCAGAACTATGATGCCTACTTCCTTTACCGTCTACCACATTACTGAGCACAGGAAATCTTTCTAATATATGCAGTTAAATTAAACAGAAGACAGACGTCTAGAATGAGACTTATTTTCTCTTTTTTTAAAAAGAGTTTTTAAAAATATTTTTTTTTATTTTTTATTATTTTAATTTCATAGAATATATTTGGTCATACGTGAACTTCCTACCCACCAGCACCCTACTTTAGCCCCCATACTACCAGATTTCATGTACTAGGTCATATATATTAAAGTCTATCTAGTGGTTTTGTCTCCAAATGTCCTTTGGTAATCTACCTAGCATCACTCCCTTAAAGAAAGCCAACCCTCCTTCTCTCAGTCATCATCAGTTGCCAATAGTTTCTTGGCTAAGTTTAGGAGTTCTTACCCACTTCTCTACTTTTATTCTGAGTTTTCATCTAGTTTGATTTCGCATGGGACTTTTGCATGCTAGTACTGTTGCTGTAAGTTCATATGAGCGACTTCCCAGCTGTCTGGAAAACTCAGTTTTCTTCTGGTCATCTACTACCTCTGGCCCTTGTATTAAATTTTTACAGTTTTCATGCAATATACTTTGATGGGATTTATGTCCCCTCCCCTATCACACCTTCCCTTACTGCCCCCAACCAATTTTATACCATATATGAAATAAAATTATGGCCAATTTAATCTAATTTGTGTCACCAAAAGCTTCAGTGTGGCTCCATCCACTGTAGCCTAGTTAATCTACCAAGACTCACATCCTCAGAAGAGACTCTCTCCCATTCTCAGCAGTCATATGTTGCCAATAGTTCCTCAAGTAGGGTTGGAAACTTCTACCCACTGCTCCTCATCTATGCTGAGATTTTTCTCTGGTTTGAGCTTATATGGGACTTGTGCATGCCGTCGCCATTGCTTTAAATTCAGATGAGTGACTGACCAGCTGTCTGGAAAACTCTATTTCCTTTCAGTCATCCACCATCTCTGCCTCTTATAATCTTTCCACCCCCCCCCAACTTCCACAATTATTCTTGAGTCTTGGGATGCAGAGATTTATCTGAGAATTTGATATCCAACAACAATCCTTGGTTAACTCTCTGTAAGCACTAGATGACGATCATGGTATCAAACTATATTTATCAAATAGATTCAGATCAGTTTTAATTAGACTAGACTGAAGAAAAATATTTAGTCTCTCCTTATCATTTATCTTCTTAGATATATTGTCTAGTATCTAACCAAAAGATGAATCTGTAAATGGGATTTTTAGACCAGAAGCTCTCTGTGGCCATTGAGTCTTCTGGAACAAAGTTTACAGAAGCACAATATATTGGCAGATCATAAGGATCGCTGTATAAAAATAGATGTATAAAACAATTTTTGAATAAAGAAATAATAATACATCTTTACAATGATTAGAGGAGTGCTCATCATTTGCTCACAGTCACAGTTACTATCAGCATGGGCTTTTATAGGGAACACAACCTCCTGGAGCTCATATGCTAGTGGGAATAGAAAGCCACAACAATCAGTATCAGAAACTTCTAAGTAAAATCTCAATCAAGGGAATTGATTCACATAAATTAGTGAAGCAGGAAGCCCTCTTGGGAAGGAAGTTAGTAAAGCTTTAAATAAAAGACAAAGAGCCTAAGGCATAAGCATTGCTAATAATGGCAAGCTCATTTCAAGGCTGAAGATAGACCAGTAGATAGGCCTGATCTGGCAAAATTCCTGATATGCTAAAGAAAACATAGCTTAGATTATTAACAAACTGACCCTGTTACTGTTTTTTTAAGAAGAGGAGAAATCTATGGGAGAAGTAAATGTGTGTCTATGTGCACTAGATCAGACTGGGAATCTGTGTTGGAATTATTCTTTTTTGAGCTAGTTGGTGGACATCTGTCTTATTTACTTTTCCATTGCTGTAATAAAGTACCCTGACAAAAGCCACCTAAGGGAGAAATGGTTTATTTTGATTTACTGTTTTAGAGGGATACAGTCGATCATGCCAGGGAAGATGTCACATCAGGCAGCCAGGGCAGGAGCAGGAAGCTGGCTGGTCACATTTCATCCACACTCAGGAAGCAGAGAGAATAGAATGCATGCTTAGGTACATTCTCCTTTTTATACTTCCCAGGACTCTGGGCTGAATTATAGTTCCACCCATTGTCAGCAAGTCTTCTCGGGTCAATTAACCTAATCAAAGCAGTTCCTCCCAGGCGTAAGCAGATTCATGGACCTCAAGTCCACAGTTTGAGATAAACCATCACAATATGCCAAGGGAAATAAGATTCAAGGTTGAACATTAAGTCTAGAGATTGGAAGAGAGACATGCCATAGACATTTGGCATAATCAACTTTTAGATGACATATAAAGTAGCAAGAGTGTTATTGTTCTAGAAGTAAATAACCTAAATAAGGCCATCCTGACCCTCGAGCTACTCTTACGTTTAGTCTTAAAATAAAATAGAATCAGTTAAAGGGATAAAAACAGAGAACCAGGGAGTAGTAGGGAAATGACAAGAGTACTATGTCCTAGAGGCCATGAGAGGGATATGTTTTAAAGGAGAGAAAGCAAGTTATCTAGAGTACCATTGATAAAATGAAAAATGAGAGCACAGTTTAATATTTAACAATGGGAAGGCATTAGTGACCTGTACAAGAGAAGTTTTGGTCAAATGGTAGAAGTAATTAGGCTTCAATAATAAAATGAGTAAAGGGAAAATAGTTTTAGAAAATGTGGTATGAACAATATTTGAGGAATGGGGGTGAATGAAATGGAATGATTACTAGAGGGTATTTGGTTTATTAAACATATTTTGTATACTTATCAGGGGCTGAAAGGAAAACAATGGTGAAGTCAAAAGGAGCAAATATCCTGTTGGGAAGATCTAGTAAGGGGGCACAAGTGGCTTCTCGATACATAAATGGAGCACTAGAAGGGATGGGTTTATATCAGAGCTGAAAAGACTTCTCCATCCTGAATTAGAAAAATAGAACTTAGGAACACAGGTGTTATCCATTGGGTACAGAACTGGCAATAATATTTGGGATTGCTTTTCTGGTCCTTTCAGTTTCTTTGGAGCTGCTGACATCCAGGTCATCATGTAAGACAAAGGTGGGGAGGAGGTGTTGAAAGTGTGGGGAATGTAACATAAACAATGAGATTGCTGGTTCCACCTAAATGAAGTGCTCTTCCTTTAAATGGAGACCCAATGGTATAATTGTCCATTGTTCTTTCAGCTTATGGGAGAAGGAAGTTTCTGGATAGCCAGTAATATTCAGTTAATCAATATTAGAGATGCCCCAAGAAGGAAAAGTTATGAGAATGCATGGAATGTGAGAATAAATGAAAGAAAGTTTATAATGATAGAATATGGAATTTCAACTTATATAAGGGTCAACTTGCAAATGAAAGTTAAGCAAGGAACAGAAACAGATGGATCATTCAGTAATTAAAATCCCATCTTGGCTGGAAAACTTCTGAATTTCCATTCTTGAGGTAATGAGCTAAAAAATTATGATAAATTGGTCAATGAGTAAGATTTTTGATCCTGTGATTAAGTATGTGATTAGTTGCTGGTAATAACCAGTCTATAATTCAGCTCAATGGAGATTGGCCATGGTTGGGTGAAAAAGGTCAAGGACTTATAAACCATTGTGTTAAAAAGGTTATCCATGTGTATACTGAAATCACCAAAAATTATTCAGGGGTAATCAAGGGTGTAAGCAATAAGAGCTTGAATATTAAAGAAATGAAGGGATGAATTGGTTACAATTGCATTAATACAGAGAGTATATCTTTGAGGCATACATTTTCAAATTGAGAAGTTTTCAAAGAGAGAGAGAAGACATGACTTAGAAATAGGTTTGAGCAGTCTGACTCCTCCCACCCAGTTTCATGGCACAAGCACTGTAGGGAAAGATTCATCACTGTGCATGTGAGCCACGAGGCTGCCCATTTTTTTTCACAAGTCTTATTTTCAAGAACTTCAGAAAATTAATCAAGTAATTTTGATCAAGCTAGTGGCAGAATCAGAGATAGGTATAAGGTTAAAATTGGCATAGTAACTGTAGTTCAAATTAGAGTCCAAAATGAGGGGTTAGATGAGAACAATGGAGAATAAGGCTGTAAGAGAAGTCCAGATGAGAAGCTACAAAATCTGGAACCAAGAAAAACACTAGTTAAGGAAGTGATTCCAAGAAGAGCTGAATACCTTCAGATCCTCAAGACTCCCTAAAAGCAGGAAGAACACCTAATTTTGAATGTCTGCCAACAGAGTAATAGAAACACAAAGAAGGAAACTATGTATTCAAATTGTGTAACTGACTATTAGCCAATGGAGTTGGGATTGAGGTATTGACTTCTTGACTTCTAGACCATGTCTTAAAGGTCAAAGCAAAAACCATAAATCCTTAGAATGCTGTACTTTCAATTTTTCTTCATCAAATTGTCCCATTGTTTTTATTTTTTTTCAGCCCATCTGTCATTATTCCCATAACAGCCCATATTATTTCCCTATTTTTCTTTTATAGCCCTTTGATTTCATAGTTTGCAAATACATTATCTTGAAGGGAAGGGAAGGAAAAGACAAACATTGGGAAATATGTTTTATTTTGTTTTGTTTTGTTTTTGTCTTTTTGAGACAGGGTCTCCCTTTAGTCCCAGCTGGCCTGGAACTCACTTTGTAGACCAGGCTGGCCTTGAACTCACAGAGATCTGCCTGCCTGCACCTCCGGAATGCTGGGATTAAAGGAGTGTGTCACTATGACTGGCCTGAATATTTTTTTTAATTTTTATTTATTTACTTTTTAAGGGATTCACAATATAAGAGCACAGTTGTTTTCAGATCACATTAACGTTGCTCAGTGTGCCATACAATTAGGTAATTGGTGCTAGCATCCACAGATGAGGGATGCCATTCATAGTTTGTTTTTCTGGGACTGTGTTACTTCACTTAGGATGATATCTTCTAGCTCCATCCATTTACCTGCAAAACTCATGATGTCATCTTTCTTTTTTATTTACTATATATATTTTATACAAGATTATGTTACTAAGAAAATCTAGACCCGTGTACCCCTCCCTAACCCACCACCTCACCAGATCTCATGTATTGTGCCAAACATGTTTTTCATCTTTTCCTCAGTCTTTCTCAAAATTCTCCATGTGGAAGTTGACTGTTTAGAGCAGAAGTTCACTGTTTCAGTCAGTTCTTTTCTGTTGTTATTGTTGTTGTAGTTGTTGTTCTTTCCAATATGCATCACTCCCAGCTACTTGGACAAAAGCTCAAGGGGCCTTGCACCATTGTTTTTATTATAGTTAATTGAATGCTCATCAACTCTAACTGGAATAGAACAGGAAATTGATTTTTAACTCTTCTCCCCAAAATATATATTGAATATAATTCAAGAGAAGGTTACATGATAACATAAAGAACAATATGAAAGAATAATCCAGGAGAAATATTTATATGGTGTGCTTTATGATTGGTTTAGAACATCATTAGCATGTCTCAAAACAGTGAAATTGAAGTATCCAATACTGCTCAGGCAATAGCAATGGAGCCGCTTTTGCTGGTAACATTTACTTTTCATTTTCAGTTGTGGTTGCATTTATATTTGTGTGAGAGGTCATGCTTACATGCATGACTGAGCTGTGATGGCAAAGTGAAGGACTGTGGGTAAGTCCTGAGGGTGGCAAGGATGTCGTGTCTTTATGTCTAAGTGATAGGCTGTGCTCTCTGAACATGCACAGGGGCAATATAAGCAATAAAAACCTCTACTTATTATTCAGTAAACTCAGAAGACACAAAAATGTTTTGTTTCTCAATCTTTCAGAAGAAACCTAATCCGAAGAGAACATCCTCTTCTGTAGTGTATGTCAGGCTTTAGTCTCTGAGACAGAAGTTTACGTGACCCACAAGCATGTCACCTGGTCTTTCTACCCTTATGTGCACAATGCAACTCAGATTTTGGAAGAACTGCAAGCTAACCACCCCAACAGTTAAATGTAGAGAAATGTGTTCAGCCTTATTTCTGGCTCACTTGGCAGTGCAAGGTTGAGACTTAGCTAGTTCCCTCTGGAGCAAAATACGCAGTGCTCACCATCTGCTGGCATCTCTGCTGAACTAGCTCATCAAGCACTGAGAAAGTGTAACTATCTTGGGAAAGCAGCTAGAATGATTCATTCCTATTCCCGGGGAGGGATATTGGCATTTTGCAAGGGGTAAAGGAGTGAGGGCATTAATGAAGCTAAAAAATTCCAAGTCATCCTATTACAAAGGCAGACAGTTTAGTCATTTAAACCCTTGCAAAGTTTAGTGCTATGAATTTTCTAGGTATTACATATGATGGATGGATGGATAGATGCAAACATACATACATAAATACATGATATATAGATGTGCATACATGAATTTTTGTATGTAGCTAGATATGCTTGTATATGTGCATATGTAACTAAATATATTTAAAATATATTTATTCTTTTCTTGGTTTTGGAAACAGTGTCTTCCTGTAGCCCCCATTGGCCTGGAACTTGCTATGCATGTAAAAGACATATGAATTTATATGCCTTTGTTCTTAGAGTTAGCTGTATAATCATGATTATGGTTCAATTCTAGCTTTAAATTTCCTTGTAACCTAATGTACATGTTTAGACATATAAACGATATGATGTGATAAATGCCCTTACCATGATGTTACAATAATGTAGGGGAAATTACCAGCCTGTCTAGCCTTTGAGCAAGGTTTTTTTCTTATAGATTTGTAGGGAAATTGCCAGCCCATCTAGCCTTTGAGCAGGGTCTTTTCTCATATATTGGTCTTGAAGAATGACAGCAGTTAGGCCTCTGTCAATAATAGGAACTGATCTTGCTTATACCTGAGTCTTCAGCAGCCTTGGTAATTCTGAGTCCCTCACTGCTTCATTTTCTATGATCACAGAAGGGAGATGAGGAAATGGCAAAAAAATTTAATTGAGATGCTAGAATTAACCCAGTTTATTGAGGAACACAGTGAATGTTCTTCTGCTGTTACACCAGTGATCAAATTCTGAGTTGGTAATGAGTCTCTGGTCTGGCTGAGCCCTCCAAGCACTGATGAGCATGCTTTGATAGTGTTGCATCCTGGCTGCTTGACATATGGTGGCTTGGTAGCTCACTCCTCCATGCTGGAATGATTTTCATGAATGTTTTAGTGAGACTAAGAAATATACATTCATCTCTACCTAAAAGAAAAATTATTACTTCATTTTTTTCAAAAAAGATGCTTCTTAAGCCTCATATTGACATTTGTATGTCAAGAACTCAGTGGTGTTCTTTAATGCTTACTCAGGTAGCTTAGAGATAACAATGGACTATTCACAAAGTGAATGAAATGTTCCCGTTTTTGTTTGTTTCTTTGTTTTTGATTTTAGTTTTGAGACAGGATCTTACTATGTAGTCACAGCTGGCCTGGAACTCAGTATGCAGACGGTTCCAGGCTGGCCTCAATTTCACAAGGATCTGTCTACCTCTAACTCCCAAAGGCTGGAATGAAAAATGTGAGATACCATGCTTGGACAATGTTCAAGTGTTTTACAGTGATTTCCTCAGGTCCTTTTCAGTGCTGAAAGCCAGTGGTTCACCTCTGTATATGATGTACACATTTGGGGATCAGCCTTTGTTCTTACCTTTCTTTTTCTTTAATTTTGAAGATTTGTGTTATTGTTTTTAATTATGTGTATGTGTGTGATATGGGCATGTGAGTATGGATGCCTGCCTGCACAGGCTAGAAGAGGGCATCAGGTTCTCTAGAGCAAGAGTTATAGCCCATTGCCAGCCACCAGCTGTGGGTACTGGGAACCGAACTTGAGTTCTCCACAAGAGCAGTTTGTGCTCCTAACTGCTGACCCATCTCTCCAGCCCATGTTCCTAACTTTCTTTACAGTAAAATTTGGTTGACAAACAGATATAGAAGTTAGAGGTCTAACTGGAATGACTTTTTTACCATTTAGCTAATAAAGAATATGTTTTTCCTTCAGGCCAAAGATCAAGGTTCTTACTGTCCTTTATAAAAGATGTGATTTCCTAGCCGGGCGTGGTAGTGCACGCCTTTAATCCTAGCACTTGGGAGGCAGAGGCAGGCGGATCTTTGTGAGTTCAAGGCCAGCCTGGTTACAGACTGAGTTCCAGGACAACTGGGGCAGAGAGATCCTGACCAAAAAGTGATCGCAAAAAAAAAAAAAAAAAAAAAAAAAATGATGTGCTTTCCTTAAACTCAAGGTTTCTTTTCATTTAATGTAGGAAGGCATCACCTGCCTCCTTTTGCATGACCTTGTAGAAATACAGGTTTGAGAAATAAATGCTAATTAATCCCTTGGCTCCTGCTATTTTTATGAAATACTGAAACCACTTGCCACAGACTGTAAATCTGATGTCTTGTTAGCATCCATGAAACTGCTAGTTCATACCAACTACCAAATAGGGCAAGCTCTCTCTTTCAGATCTTTCCTACTTTTGACATAAAAAAGTTTTAAATAGCTTCTCTTTTGTGATCATTTTTTGGCAAAAGGAAATACACAAATAGCTCTAAGTGCTACCATACCTAAGAGAATTATGTTAAATATATGCCTGTGTTGCTTATAACAGAGTATTGGCTCCATCTTAGTAATCACAAAACTTGTACTGCTTCAACTCAAGAAGCAAGTTCCTAGGGAGTACATTTTTTTTTATATTTCAGCAAATTTTTTAAATGAAATAATCTCTTACAGAAATCTGTTTATGGACTTTTCTATAGTCTATGTTTACAAATCACATTATTTTCAAAAATGTTCTATGTAATGATTGCATAGAGCTGAAAAACAATAGTCTTCATTTTCTATGGCAGTTGTCTTTTCTTTTTCCCTGTTAAGTTTTTTTGAGCTTTTGTACAAATCATACATTTCTTAATTGAATTTAGACCCCTCCCCCACCCCTTCCCCCTCCTCCTTGCCAGTACCCATACATTCTGCCACACAGGTTAAGTCTTGTGTTTTTTTCTGTCTTTTTTAACTCTTTAGATGAATAAGTTTACTGTATTGCTCTGACCTCTGACAACTCCTTTTTTGTTATTCTGTTTAATTTCACATAACTCCAAAATATACGTTTGAACACCCCAAACATATACCCCAGGTTTACAGAGGCTGAAAATAAACTATAGGTTAATTCCAAAACACATTTAAGAATTCACATTTACCAATAAACTTACATGGAGGTAAAAAAACATTTAACTTTACATTTCTAAATTCCATAGCATGTTGATGTATGTATGTTTTGATGTACTTTTAATAAAGAGCTCTAGAGGGATTTTTTTTTAATTTGCTATACTTATCTGATGTTCTCATCAATATACTTATATAGTACTTTTATTAATGTTTTGTGTATTTCATACATCATTTTTCAGTTGTTTAGACATATTCCCCTTTCCCTTCCCCCCCCCACCTCACCCCAGTTCATGCATTCTGTCATACATATCCTGCATCCTTCTCTCAGTCTTTTTAAAGTTTCTCTTTGCAGAGATTTATTGTTTTGTGCAGAATTTTACTGTATTGATCAGTTCTTTGACCCAGTCCTTATGTTGTTGTTGTTCCTTCTATTTGTTTTGCTCCAAAATATGCATGTATAAACGTCACATATGTACCAGAATTATGCCCTCTAGGAATAAACTGTACGTTAATTCAGAGATATGTTTAGGAATTCACATTTTCCCTTTAACTTTATATTACTCTAAAATATGAATATATACCTTCCACCCATACACGGTAATTAAAACGTCTGAAAATAAGTGATAAGTAAATTCTAGGCCCCATTAAGAGATTCACATTATAATAGCACAGTTGCAATCAGATAAAAAGAAATATAACAATAACGTTGCTCAGCTTGCCTTTCAACTGGGGGATTTGGTGCTAGCATCCACAAATGAGGAAAACCATTCCCCGTTTGTTCTTTTGGGACTGTGTTACTTCACTTAGCAAAATGGTTTTGAACTCCATTCATTTACCTGCAAAATTCATGATGTCATCTTTCTTTACCATTGCATCAACTCCATTGTGTAGAGTACCACATTTTTGTTATCTACTCGTCAGTTTAGGGGCATTTGGGTTGGTTCCAGTTCTTTGCTATTGTGAAGAGAGCGGCAGTAAACATAGATGTGCATGTATATGTATCTTTGAAGTAGGATGAGTCTTGTGGGTATATACCCAGGAGTGGTATGGCTGGGTCAGGTGGGAGGCTCATTTTGAGCCTTTTAAGGGTTCTCCACACTGCTTTCCATAGAGGCTGTACAAGTTTACATTCCAGCCAGCAGTGGATGACTGTTCCCCTTTCCCCACAACCTCTGCAGCATTTGGTATCTTTTGTTTCCTTGATCTTAGCCAGTCTTATCTGAGTGAGATGATATCTGAGAGTATTTTTAATTTGCATTTCCTTAATTATTAATGATGTTGAACACTTTTTACGATGTTTCTCAGCCATCTTTACTTCCTCACTGAAGTCTCTGTTCAGCTCTTTACTCCATCTTTTGAGTGAGTCATTTGTTTTCTTTTCATTGTTTTTGAGTAGTTTATGTATTCTGGGTGTTAATGCTCTGTCAGATGTATCACTGGTGAAGGTTTCCTCCCACACTGTGGGTTTTCTCTTCACTTCCTTGATTGTTTCTTTAGCTGTACAAAAGCTTTTGTGTTTGATGAGGTCCCACATGTCAGCTGTTGACCTTATTTCCTGTGTGGCTGCTGTTTGCCTTAGAAAGTCTTTTCCTACACCTATGTCTTATAGGTTGCTACCAACATTTTCTTCTATCACCTTCAGAGTTTTGGGTTTCACATTGATGTCTTTGATCCACTTGGAGTTGATTTTTGTACAGGGTGAGAGGTATGGGTTTAATTTTGTTCTTCTACAAATGATGATCCAGTTTTGCCAGCACCATTTCCTGAACATGCTATCTTTCCTCCATTGAGCTTTTTAGCCACTTTGGCAAATAATAGGTGGCTGAAATTGTATGAACTCAAGTTTGGATCTCCAATTTTCTTCCATTTGTCAACAGGTCTGTTTTTGTGCCACTACCAGGCTGTTTTTATGACTATAGCCCTGTAATATAGTTTGATGTCTGGCAAGGTGATCCCTCCTCTATTGCATTTTTCACTCAGAGTTGCTTTAGCTATTCAGGGTCTTTTGTTTTTCCATATGAATGTAAGGATTTTTTTTCCAAGTCTGTGAAGAAACTCACGGGGATATTAATTGGGATTTCATTAAATCCATATATTAATTTGGGTAGAAGGGGCATTTTTACTATATTAATTTTTCCAATCCATGAGCATGGGAGGTTTTTACATCTTTTGATGTCATCTTCAATCTCCTTCTTCAGGGGTTCAAAATTTTTGTTGTAAAGACCTTTGGTTTCTTTGGATAGGTTTGTTCCTAGGTATTTTATCTTTTTAAGACTATTGTGAGTGGGAAGGCCTCCTTATATTCCTTCTCAGTTGCTTGTTGTTGGTATACAGAAAGGCTACTGATTTTTCTAGGTTAATTTTCAATCCTGTCACTTTACTGAAACTCTTAATAGTTTCTAGGAGTTTTCTGGTGGATTTTTTTTTCTGGTGGCTTATTATGCTGTTAATATTGAGCTTTATTTGACTGTGGTTTGATATAATGCATGAAATAAATTCATTCCTTTTGAATTTGTTGAGATTTATTTTGTGTCCCAGTATGTAGTTGATTTTGGAGAATGTTCTTTGGAGCACTGAGTAGAAAGTGTATTCTCTGGTGTTTGGGTGGAATATTCTGTTGATGTCTGTGAGGTACATTTGTTGTATTGTATTGTTCAGATCCAATGTCTCTCTGATTATTTTTGGTGCAGGTGATCTATCCAAGAGACTCAGTGGGGTATTGAAGTCCCCCACTCTTAGTGTGCTGGGATTAATCTGTGCCTTGATGTCCTACAGAATTGTGTTTATAAAGTTCAGTGCACCCAAGTTTGGTGCATAAACATTTAAGAATGTGAAGTCTTCCTGGTTAAAAATGTTCATTTGATAAGGATGTAATGGCCCTCTTTGTCTCTTTTGATTAACTTTACTCTGTGGTCTGTTTTGTTGATATTAGAATAGCAACTCACGCTTGCTTTTTGGTACCATTTGCTTGGAATATTTTTTTCCATCCTTTAAATTTAAGTTTGTGCCTGTCCTTGATGGTGAGATGGGTTTTTGCAGATAGCATATAGATGGAGTCTGTTTCCTAATCCATTCTCACAGTCTATGTCTTTTAACTGGGGAGTTTAGACCATTAATATTTAAGGTTATTCTTGAGTGATATGTGTTGCTTCCTTTCAACTTAATTTTGGTTTGCATTCTTGGTCTAGGTTATTATTTACACTATTATGCTTTTATTAGTCTCTCTCTTTAGCTGCTTGAGGATAATTGCTCCTTTCCTCTGTTCTTTGAATTGTTTCAAGTATTTTTCTGGAGTGTTGTTTTTTTTTGTTTGTTTTTTGTTTTTTTTTTGACATGTATTCTTTCATTTTTGTTTATGTCATGAATTTTTTTTCTTTCTCCTTCAAGTATAATTGATATTTTTGCTGGGTATAATAATCTGGGTTGGCATCTAATGTCATTTAGCACTGGGACTACTTTGGTCCATGTTCTTCTGACTTTCATAGTTTGCACTAAGTCAGCTTTAATTCTGATGGGTTTCCCCTTATATGTAATTTGTTATTTTTCTCTTGTGGCTTTCAGTATTTTGTCTTTGTTCTGAGCATCTAATATTTTAACTATGATATGGTATGAGAAATTTCTTTTCTGGTCTTGTGTATTTGGTGTTCTATGTGCTTCTTGTATTTGTATAGGTTTATCTTTTTTCAGTTTGAGGAAATTCTCTTCTATTTTCTTTTTGAAGATCTGATTGATACAGTTGTCTTGGAATTCTTCTCCTTCCTCTATCCCTATGATGTGGAGATTTGGCCTTTTCATAGTATCCCACATTTCCTGGTCGTTCCACTCTCGTGTTTTTGTTTTTAATTATTCATAATTGTTACTGTTGTTCCATGTTATCCTGCAGGTCTGATGTTCTTTTTTCTGCTTCATCCATTCTGCTTCTGAGGCTTTCTACTATCTTTTACTATTGATTGGATGAGTGTTCAATTTTCTTTTTCATTTCTTCCTGTGTTTTCTTCAGTATTTCCACTTCCTTTTGGAGCTTGTCATTCTCTACTTGTAGCTCTTTGCTTTGCTAGTCAGTTTCTTTTTCATGTTAGCCTAAGATCTTTTCAGTGTTTCTACTTCCTTCCTCCATTTCCTTCCAGAGGATGTCTTTCTCTCCCTCTAGTCCTTACTGGAGTTTATCATTCTTTTTCTTCTAGATCATTCCTGAGTTTTTCACTCTCTCCCCTTAGTTATCTGATTTGTTCTTTATATTCTTTTATTTCTTTGAATATGTCTACAATTGTTCTTCTAAGGTCCATGTCTTGGTTTCCATCCAGGGACATCTCATGTAGGGACCTTCTACAGAACTTGTAAAGTTCAGTGGATTTATTATGAGCTTTTGCCATGTTGTTTTTTTCATTGTGAATTTTGCATGTGGGTTTGTTTCCTTGTTTGGATTCTGATGCTAATCTCAAATGTTAATATGGAGAACTGGTTGGTCACGCACTGTGCTTCCTGGCATTCAGTTCCTCTAGGTTGCCTGTGTAGCCTAGAATCACTAACACTGTGCCCACTGGATTGTCTGCACTACAACTTCACCAGCTTACTGAATTGTCTGCACCACAACTCAGGTGGGAGTGGGGAGCAGGGGGGAAGGTTTTCTCCCTTGGCCCAAGGCACTGGCCCCCTGAGCGTGGCTGGGCGACTCCGCCCATGTCCATCATGCAGGAGGAGGGGTATGGTGTCCTGCCTGGTCCCTGAGACCCAAGCTGCTGGCAGTGGTTCCCCCATGCTTTTCTGACCCACTTGCACATGTCTAAGGGGTATCTTTTAAACTAAGGTATCAGAGCTTGAGTGGGCCATACGGTAGAACAGTGATAAGCATGAAAATGTTGCTTCTTCCACTTTGAACACAACAGTTATACTCCTGTGTACATTCTAAAGACATAAAGTTTTGACAACTAAATAAATGAATGAGTGGCTAAATTAATGCATAAATAAATTATTTAAAGCTCTTCACTAGACTGTTTACTTAAGGACTTTCTGAACAAATAGAGAGCTGGTCAGGAAGTGGTATTCATTTTGTATCTCTCCTTTGTTAACTTAAAAAGTGTACCATAGCGGATTTTGACATTTCACTTTAAAATTTTCTGCATATTTAAAATTAACTTGTCACTGTTGCTATGGTTTAAATATCCCCATCGAAGTTCATGTTGAGAGCTGGGGACATGGCACAGTGGGTAAAAGTGCTTGCCTTGAAAAGCATATGGACCTGATTTGAATCCTCAGAACCTACGTAAAGCCAGAAGCAATAGGAGACATCTATACTCTCTGTACTCAATAGCAGGATGGAAAGAAAGTGATGATGGGAAGAATCCTTGGAATCTCATGGTTTGAAGGTTATAAGGTAAATACTGACATCAGAGTTGTTCCCTGACTCCTAAGGATTATGGTACATGTACACATGCACTAACACATATACATACACAGACAACATGCACATGCCATACATGCACACAAAGATTTAAAAATATTAAATTTAAACTCTATTGAGAAGTATTAGGTGGAATAAGGTGGGAACCTTAGTAATGATTGGGTTATGAGGACTCTCTTCTCACAAAGGAGCAAGCTGCTCCTGCCCCATGGATTCATAGAAGGTTGTGGGAGTGGTTTTGTTCTGGATGTGCTCATTCTTTGGCTACATGTTTTTGCTTATTCACTATATGATAACTTCTGCATCATCATGTCTCAGAAAGAAATCTCTCCATAGATACAACCCGGACACTCGTGCTATGTTCTTGGACTTCCAAAACCACAAACTACTTTTTTTTCTTTCCAAATGTCCTAATCTGTAGCATTCAATCATACCAGCTGAAAATGGACTAACACACATATCAGAGAACTGAGATTTCTTTGCTGTTTGTTTTCTGTTTTGAAGTCTGTTGAGACCCTTTATTGCCTTGTTAAAAATGAATGAATGAGTTCCCTGAAGCATCATTTGATGACTATAAAATACAAAGCAAGATGCAATCTTGTACCAAAATTACTGGTAGTAAAAGAAAGGCCCAATGTATATGCCACTAATTACCTCGAGAAATATGACGACCAAGGAATCAACAATGGAGAAGAAAAAGGGAAAGCCTGATTTATTGTTATCATAATTTCTGCAATCACCTGCTTTGACTCTATTTGTATTACTAGTCTATAGATAATAGAAGGATTCAGGAAATTGGGGTTTCACTACTACACAATCATGGGCATATCAGGGATAAAAACATCCAAAGCCTAGAGAAGTAAAGTTTGTTGTGGGATTGTGTTGGGAAGCCTCTGAAGCTACATTCATGATGAACACCTTTTCAGACTTTTGTTTTCTTTCATTTACTCTGACCCCAGCATTCATAAATTCCTGTAGGGACAAGTGTTCCTTTGTGAAACATGTTTTAGCAAAAGAGTTCTGCAACTATATCCACTAGCTGACTCTATTAACATTTAGTATAGAAAACAACAGAAGGCAAGATGTGAGTAGTTTAAATGAGAATTTAAGTTTTGTATTCTGTAATTAATGTCTTTTATTCTAGATTTCCCTGTTAATAACTCACATGTTAAAACTATTCACCCTCTGAGCTAATAAAGTCATTTATCCCTCTGGAAACTAAGTGAGAAATAAGCAGCACAATTTCTCACCTTCCACGGGTAACATTTTAATTACTATTTGTATTTTGTCGAGATAAAAATATGGAAATAATTACTAAAACATAAATCTGTTCTCAAAATTGTGATTTGACAAGTGGGCGAATTTTTCTCTCTTCACATGGCATCTCTTGTGTTCAGCACTTGCTTTGGTTTCTGGTATTTGAAATATAATTATACTAAATAGTAAGAAATCAGAAAAAATATAAATACTAGTAACATATTTCAAACTCACTTAACACAGTTCTCTTAATATTTATACATTTTGGTATCAGGTTGATATCTAGCAAAAACATGCATCCAGGAAGGTGAATTATAGCACTTTAGTAAGATTTTGAGAAATTAAAAATCATTAGTTCAAAAGTTCATATTTATAAAATATAAAGTAGTTAAATTGCATAATACATATACAATAAACATAATACAAATTAAAATATATAGTAAGTGGCATACATGTATAAAAGTGTGTATCTTTCAATTCAGGAAAATAGAAAATCTCTGAGTGTTTATATAGAAATAGTAAAGACTTTGTCTCACAGGTAACAGAACTACTGATAAACCAAGCAAGAAGAGGGGGTTAATAAGAGATCAGGAGTAAGAGTTGTCACAATTCATTCTAGACCAGAAGAGACAGGGATTAACATCCCTGGTAGATTCTGAAAACATGATGCCCTGTCAATCAAAGCCTGGAGTATGGAAGGCACTCCTGATATCCAGGACACTTTTTTCTAGAGGAAAAGGCCAATTTAGATGGGTATGTGAGTGGATAGATAGATGACAGATAGATAGATAGATAGACAGATAGATAGATAGATCGATAGATAGATAAACTGATATATAGATAATAAATTGATATATAGATAATAAATTGATAGATAAGATAGATAGATAGATAGATAGATAGATAGATAGATAGATAGATAGATGAGGACTCATTGGATTAACAGATGAATCACTCAACAACTGTACATTGGAAACAGAGAATGTGGTAGCTTTCAGTCTAGGAAGCTTATACCTAAACAACCTTGGTCTCATATCAAAGGCCTGAACACTCCCTGGAGAACTACTAGTATGATTCCACATGGAAAAGTAGAAGAAGCTGCAGACTGACACCCACATGCCATGGTAGCTGTCATCGTCATACTAGCTCTGGAAGAGTGGAATCCATACAAGCTGGCTGGCTTTCACTTCTTTCAACTTTTATTCAGTAATAAACTTTGACAAAGGAATAATTTCTTCTTTCTTCCTCCTTCATCTCTGTTAGGAAACCTTCGCTCACCTTTTGGTATTTATGGCAATTTTATACATGTGTATAGTATACTGTGACCATATATACCTTTCTCTTATTCTCCTCCCACTCCTGATAATCTCTTCTTCTTCCCAACTACTCTCCTCCTACTCTTGTAGTGTATGTACGTGTGTGTGTGTGTGTGTGTGTGTGTCCATGCCAATTATAACAATTATCATATCAATTATAGAGCATTTACTAGCACTCATTCCTATCTTCAGACTCTTATAATATTTCTACCTTTTCTTCCATGATGTTTCCTAAGCACTGGAGATGGTGATACAGATGTCCCATGAGCACACAATGGTTCTGTATTCTCAACACTTTGTCCAGAAATTTACAAACAGTGTTTGTGACTGTTGATATCTCAGGAGTCCTACTATGAAGGTTCAAATTCTGACTCTAGGACTGATACTGTGTGGTCATTAGAAACAATATTTAGTTTTTTGTTTTTGTATTTTTATTTCAGTGTCCTCATCATTAAAGTTTGGGAAAAGGAGTTACAGATGTAGCTCAGTGGTAAAACACTCTAGCATGCTCAAGTCTCTGTATTAACTGCTACCCATTACTGAAACTTCTGCTCTTTTCAGACAGTGATTCTCCTCTGACCTTACAAGTACAGAAACTCCCATCCTCTGACATCCTTCATGCTGAGTTACTTACCATTTATCTATCTTCTGAATAGTCTGCAGGTGTCTTAAAACCAGGCATACTGTCTCCTGTACTCTCCACCATATTTTCATTATTCAAGCATGCTAACAAACAGTAGTTCTCTAGCATGTGCTTGTTAGCAGAATGAAGGTATGAATTTAGATATACTTTAAAATGAACATATTATCAATTCACATTTAAATAGTACTTAGTGTTTGCCAGGATCAGTTCTAACACTAGCTTTATATTTAGTAACCTACGTCACTTTTGTAATAAAATGGGGTGGGTACCTTTGTCTTTAGTTTTGTAGATGAATAAACTGAGACACAGAAAGATCAAGGAATTTGTTTGCATCAAGTTAATGCAGAGCAATACCAGGGTTCCATTCCAGCCTGTTTGTCTATGAAGTCCACACACTGATTTCTAACATATTACATCTCAAAATAAATAGGAAAAAAAGAATAAAATGGAAGAAAGTCGATTTCAAATTGCAACACACCTGGAATATTTTGTAATAAATGCCCAATGGATGTATTATATCTATTAATTTTGACACAAAAGAGTAAGAATTGCAGTACATATTTTCTGCACTTAAAATCTCTCTGAAAAACTTACTGTCTGGAAACATTTTTATCTGCAGATAGTAATTTGGGAAAAAGTGTTTCTCAAGAAGATTTGTGATAAAGAAACACACAGTAGAGTACATGGGTGGCAGTCATGGGAGTCACTAGGTCAGGGATAAGTGGCTTCTGCACTGTAAATTATGAGAGGAAATGAAAACAGGGGAAGCACATGATTCTCACTGCATAGGAGGAGTGGAGAAACCAGTTACTCAGGATACATCAAGGCAATCCTGAGACACAGATCTGAGAAAACAAATCAGCATCCCTTTCTCAATCTTTTATTTATTATCCTTACTTCTCCCATTCCCATCATATTTATGGAAGATGTTTGGCTACAGTCCATTGTGATGCACTAGTACAAATAATAAAAAGCAACTCCTACTTTGATATTATTTATAATTTATTAATACAATTTAAAATGAATGCATTACATTATGTATTAGTGAAATGTTAAAATTGGTATCTCTGGGTTCCTACTGCCTAGGTTTGTATTCAGACTTCAGAACTGATACTGTGTACTCATGAAAAACAGTATTTGCCTCTTCTACATTTCAGTGTCTTCACCTCTATAAAGTTTTTGAGAACAAAAGAAGCTGGTGGTACAGCTCAGTGATGGAGTACTTGCCAAGCATGATCAAGGCTTTACATTCGAATTGAAGCAATCCAAACAAACAAAAATAATTAAGGTAAAAATTAAAAATTAATATAGTAGAAATAAATATATCCTGTAGGACTGTTAAAGCACTAAACAGTTTGATATTTACAGAGTACTTAAAAGAGTGCCTAGTGGGGTTGGAGAGATGGCTTAGCAGTTAAGAGCGCCGACTGCTCTTGCAGAAGACCTGGGTTTGATCCCCAGCACCCACATGGCAGCTGAGAACCATCTTTGACTCCAGTTTCAGGGGAATCCGACAGCCTCTTCTGGCCTCCACGGAGGCATTGCATGACACGGGTTTACACACCTACATGTAGACAGTACATTTATACACATACAAAAATAAATTAAAAATTAAAAATTAAAAAGAGTGCCTATTTACAAACTCTATAAATGTCGCTTTGTGTGTCACTGTGTGTGCTTATATGTGCACTTGTTTTATAAATTACATACATATAATATATGTGATTAACTTCCTTAGTTCCCAAGAGGAAGGTATTTCACTTTGGATTACCTTTTTCCATTGCCTTCTTTCATTTTATAATTTTTTACAGTTTTCCTACATTATATTTGGTGATATTTAGACTGCTTCTCCCATCCCCCCTCCTTCTATTGTCTCTTACCAAATTCAGTATATTCTACTATATATACAATGCATCCTAGAGATGCCGATTTGTGCCCCCCATGTCCTCCATCTGGGGTCCATCCGCTGGAGCCTGGTCAGCCTACCTAGAGTCACATCCCTGCAAGAGACTGTCTCTCCTTGTCACAGCAGCCATCTGAGGCCAAAATTTCCTTAGGTTGGACTGGGATTTCTTACCCACTTACCTTTGTCTGTACTGAGACTTTGGTTTGAAATTGCGTAGGACTTGTGCGTGTTGTCATCATTGCTGTGAGTTCATATAGCTGTCTGGGAAACTGTTTCCCTTGTGCTATCTACTACCTCAGGCTCTCTTTCCACCCCTTGATCCCTGAG
The DNA here is from genome assembly GCA_009823505.1 of Rhizomys pruinosus. Classification (NCBI taxonomy): domain Eukaryota; kingdom Metazoa; phylum Chordata; class Mammalia; order Rodentia; family Spalacidae; genus Rhizomys; species Rhizomys pruinosus. Next base: position 3,405,687 of record VZQC01009358.1, read on the forward strand.
CCTGGGGAGGCAGAAGTTTAAAATCAGTATCCTCTTCAGGGATGAGCACTTTGCAGCCCCTTGTTCTCTACACCTTGATCATTTGGTTTCTGTATTAATCACCATCTGCTGCATAAGGAAACGGCTCGGGTGAGAGTTGAAAGATGCATTCATTTTATGTGTAGAAGTTGTATTGAATGTGTGACCCTTAGGGAGCTGGAGAAATGGCTCAGTGGTTAAAAGTACTGGCTGCTTTTGCAAAAGTCCTGGGTAGTGTTCCTAGTACTCAGAAAGTCTCTAACAACCATCCAAAACTCCAGCTCCAGGAGATCTGACACCCTTTTCAGACCTCTGTAGGCATTCCACAACATGGATGCAGTTGAATGCATGCAGGCGATACACTCATACATGTAAAATAATGAATAAAATATTGAAAAATAAAAAGGTGCCAGAGTGATGGCTCAGTGGTTAAGAGCACTGGGGCTGCTTTTGCAGAGGACTTGGATTTGATTCCCAGCACCCATGACAGCTATCGACCATCTATAACTCCAATTACAGGAAGGGAGAAAGAAAGAAAGAAAGAAAGAAAGAAAGAAAGAAAGAAAGAAAGAAAGAAAGAAAGAAAGAAAGAAAGAAAGAGAGAAAGAAAGAGAGAGAGAAAGAAAGAGAAAGAAAGAGAAAAGAGAGAGAGAGAGAGAGAGAGAGAGAGAGAGAGAGAGAGAAGGAAGGAAGGAAGGAAGGGAGTCACTTAGGGTTAAGCACCTCATAGACAATTATTCTCTGTTTGACCAGTTGTGTTAGTCTTCATCTGTTGCACAAAGAAGCTTCATTGATGACTGGTGAGAGGTAAACTTGTCGGTAAATGTAATCCTTCCTGATTCTTCATTCCCTAACTGAGGATGCTAGCGTCCACGACCTCTTAATATGGTTGTGTTTAGAATTCTTTATATATTGAAATATATACAAATACATTATTTTCTTCTAAAGCACTACAAACTTAGTTTGCTGACTCTTCTTTCCAGCCTACTAATTTAAATGAAGTATTTTTCAACCTTTAACAAAAAAATGTCAACTGTAGACAAAAGGCATGTACAGTCCTAGAGAATGAATGGTTAGCTTTAAAATAATGGTCTTGGTTTTCTTAGTTTCATTTGATGTATTTACATTTAAAACAAACATTATTAATTTAGTCATATCAGATTTTATATAAATTATTATTTTGAATCACCAACCATTTTCTGTCTTCAGTGATGTGTCTGTCCTGTTTCATGGAGCTAGAATTTCACTGTATTTATATAATCTTGAGAACTAAAATCAAAGATTGGTATTTTAGAAGCAAAATAAAAGAGATCTCATTAAAATGTTCAGGATATTTTGAAACTAATCAGTACTGTGTAAGGAGAACCCAACACTACCTGCAATCTTCCCAGGCCCCAAAACATCTTGAAACTGGGGACTTGGACACTCTCTTTAAATATCGTTAGAGCGCAGAAGGACTGATGGTACCAGTGCTGGTGCTGTTAAGTTTGCTTTTGTCTTAGAAACTCTCAGAAATAAGAGAAACTGGGAATTCTTCCAGTTTTCAAATTTATTTGGGGGGAATATTAAGTACAAAAAAAGCAAGAAATGCCTAAATACTGCTCTATAATATAGTAAAGTTTAAGAAATGACTTATGCATAGGTGCATTGGAAATACATTTATTTGATAATTATTATAATGTTTACTTGGTTTAAAATTCATTTTTCTTCTCTAGAAATAATTTGTTAGGTCCCTAGGCATCAGTTTTTCCCATGAGAGTATTAGGAGACCATTTAAACTGGACCATTCTACAAGTTATGGATTCCTGGGCCACTAAGGGGACTTGGGCACATCTGAAAATCAAATACCAACCCACTTATTCAGAAATCATTCTGGAGACATTTTATGTAAAACTGAATAAAATGGAATTTTATGAGAATATTTTTCTTTATTTTCCTATTATAACTGTCAAAGGAGATGGTCAGAAATCACAGTATATGTAGTTAAAGATAGGTTTGTATAGCTACCAAACAAAGATCTAGGAACATTGATTTTCTATTTTGTGACAAATTAATTGGTTTGCTGCACACTTGAGCAAGTGAAATTTTTAATATGGTGACATGCAGACTGAATTGTCACCATCATGCAATGTTCTAAGGCTGTTTGATTTACCAAAACATACAAAGAGGACATCGAGTTCAATTATCGATATCAGATAAACAATAAATTAGTTATGCACTCCATAAGAAATTTGGTACATATTAATATTAAAGATATTTACTGGACAATTGAAATTAAAATATCTTGTATTTAATCTGGTTAATCTAACCCTCAGGAAAGACATATTTTAAACCTAATATCTTCCTAAAATCTGTAGTATTGGCACTCAGTACTCATTAACCTAACCACATAATAAATGTCTCATGAGTTTTTCATAGAAAATCTTAAGACTCATTAAGTAAGGGTTGTGTCTCCTCCTGGAGCTTATCAGCAAGCTAAGACACAAGAGAGAACACAGTGAAGAGTCATTAATGAGTTAGTGATGGTGAACCTTCTCTGAATTTCTAGATCCTCCTATATAGTTCTTGGATCAATAATGAGTTTAGTTAAATGTAATGCATGTAAGTGGAACTGGGGATGTAATTGTCCACTCAGAAGATAGGAGAAAAATACATTAGTTATTATATTCCCTTTCCTATCTCAGTTCACAAACAAGTCTTAACATTTTTTTCCAATATAGAATGAAATTCTCAATTACTTGTGATATGGCCATCACACATTTCCAGCTAGATATCTTTCCAAAAAATTTTTAATAGGCTTCAGTATTGGATTTGTTAAATTTGACATAGTCTGAATTCCTGTAAGTTTAGTCCTATCTCTGTTCAAGGAGAAGCACAAAAAGTAGATTCCAGAGGTGAGTAAGCAAACTGAAATGCGACCTGCAAAAGAAGAATATGTTATGTGGAGGAAAACACTAGATACGACTTGTCATCAAAGTCTCATGTGAAAGCCACAAGTAAGGGAGGAAATGAGCTACATTCCAGATGTCTCCAGGCAGTTTTAGGCTGAGATTTAGTGGATATGACAGAATTTTAACCGGATGCAGCAATGTATGTACAGCCTTTCTTGATTACGTTTTTGTGCATTTTGGTCTGTATGAATGATGCAAGGTCAACTGTGTCTCTTTTCACTGTAACAGCTTTCTAATAATTTAGTCTTGCTTTACATCAAGGATGGAGGGTAAAATAGGTAGGAGAAAACAGTAATAGGGAGGAAACTTCACACAAAACTTCATACAGAATGTCCAGAAATAAGAAACACATAAGGCAGAAATGTCATGGGTCTACTTGCTGCATGGCTAGCTTCTAAGTGGTGAATTATACATGTTTCATCTCTTCCAAAATGTAAAACTCTGTGACTAGAATTTTCAGTATTTATGTGATATCATCCATGATAATCCACAATCATACGGAGAAAAGAAATATCTGTGAGGAAATAGTGAGACAATTATGGTCTTCAGCTTGTTCTGAGGGAAGTCTCAAGACAAGTCCAAATAAGCAAATCATTTAGATAATGTCAATAGAGAGATGAACCCTAAATAGAGGGAAATGATAGTTTAAGTAGTAAATATAGTTTCATATAGTAAGTATAGGGCATTTTAGAGTTTCATAGTCCCTTTAATAATATTGTAACTGCTCACTTGATGAAAATGGCATATCACCACCTAAAGGCTGGAGTCCGGATTAAACACAATGAAAGGTTCCATCTTCCTAGGGACTGGGAGGTCTGAGATGGACTGAAGATAAGGTGATTCCCTTCATGTCAAAGATAATCATTTTTGTGTTGCCTCTGCTTTGGCAAACAGAAAATGAATGAATTCACTGGATCATTTATGATCCAGTCTTAGAGACACTTTCTGTTTATTTCAGTGACAAATGTTTTCTATAATTACGAAGTCTTTTTTTAATTTTTTTATTAATTTTTATCTATTTCTGTATGTGTATGAATGTACTGTCTGCATGCAAGTCTGTGCACCCGTGTCGTGCAATGCCGCGGAGGTCAGAAGAGGGTCTCAGATTCCCCTGGAACTGGAGTTCTCCTGGAATTGGAGTTTCAGACGGTTCTCGGCCGCCATGTGGGTGCTGGGGATCGACCCCGGGTCCTCTGCAAGAGCAGTCGGCACTCTTAACCACTAGGCCATCTCTCCAGCCCCCAATTACGAAGTCTTTTAAAAGCACTTTGAAACCCAGACATCCAAGATTTTCCCCTTGCATCTCTGCTCTATGAACTGTATTTCTGGAAATTAAAATGACAAGCAAATCTCCTGTCCTGAAGGAGATTGAAATAGATAAGTATGTAGGTGTTGATGCTCCAGACAGTACTCGAAGTCCACTACTTATGTCACTTTCTTCATGAACTGACAAAGAACCTTCATATTTTATTTACAGATGTTTGCACTTGAGGGATGTAACCTCGAAATCAAGATATTTCATTTGTATGAGGCTCCCTTGAGGAGATGGCAGTCAAAAAACATTAGACTGCATGAATGCTTGTGTACAAGAGGCCAAGTTCAGGCTATTGTCAGATTTAATAAATGCTACCTATTCACACATCTTTGACTGCTATTGGGGTTATAGGCCAAGTGAAGTTCATGGATGTGTTTCTGTTATTAAATCTCTGTAGAGTCTTAGATAGCATTTCTTGTACCTCATATATCTTTGTCTTGTGTTCTGTTTATTATTTCTCTTCCTCGTTCTCTTCTACATTTAATTACTTTGTAAATGAGACCATGTAAAGACAAGAACATTTCAGCCTCCCCCAATGTTTAGCAGAGACTGGTATAGAGCAAATGTCATATGCATATTTTGTGGATGAATTTTCTTTGCATTTCACAGTGGGAATTGGAAACATTTGCGTGTTGAAATGTGCATCTCTAAATGATGTGTTCATGAGTCTTGCAGAGCAATGGTGATAGCAGACCCCCTGTCTGTTCTACACTGCTGCCCAACCTATCAAGAGATTGAGCTCCAAACTACAAGTCTGGGAGGGGAAGACTCCAAGAGACCCAGGCTGGGATGAAATCTGAGATGTTGGGAAGTGACTCATTCTGCCAAAACTGTAGGTGCATGCAGATATGGGATAGGATAGGATTCCCTTGACCCTAGGAAGTCTGAGAGCTAAGACACCTGGGCACTGGGGAGTCTAGGGACCAGAGACAGAGCTCAAAACCCCAAGTCTGGGGTAGAGCAGGATCTGAGACTGAGCTGATGGCTGAGATGGCCAGAATGACTCACTGTAACAAGAGCAGGTCTGGATGGGGTAGTAACTCTGTGCCCCTGGGAAGTCTGAAAGAAAGCTAAGATTGTGGGCAATAGGGAGTCTTAGGGATGGAGCTTCAAACCAGAAGTCTGGGAAAGGATCCCAGAGACGCAAGCTGGGCTGGAGGGGATTGATTTACTCCCTATTTTTTAAATTATTTAAAATTATTAATTATAATTAAGAAACAGTATAAATTGTATGTGATGAACACCAAAATTTGAAACCCAGGTTAAAGGTAAATTTTTAATTGTTTTCTGAAAAGTTATTCAAATAATATTAAATGCAATACAATATAAAAATTAAAATATTCTCAACTCTATAACTGATATAGTAATCATCTTCAGGTTTCATATGATAAATTAAATTTTTGTCTGTATGTAAATTTAAGAACATGATAAATTGCTTAAATCATAAGTTTTATATTGAAAATTTGTCTATATATAAAAATTATCAAATCTGTAAATACCATGTATGTGTATAAATTCTAAAAATTAAGCCAGGCGTAGTGGCACCTGCCTTTAATTCTAGCACTTGGGAGGCAGAGGCAGGCAAATCTTTATGAGTTCAAGGCCAGCCTGGTCTACATAGTGAGTTCCAGGACAGCTGGTGATACAGGGAGACCCTGTCTCAAAAAGACCCCCCCCAAAAAAAGTTTAGCAAAGTTTTCCTTAGTCATCATTTACAACTGTTACAAAGGTTCTGCTCTCAAGATTGTGGGAGAAATGCCCAGGTAATTTTTGATCATGTAAGGTTGAACTGTTGACTAGAGATTTGGGTTCATTCATTCATAAATAGGAAAAAGTAAAAGTTGAGAAGACAAAAATTTAGAGTATATTGATAATTTTCAAGACAACAAGAGACAGTATAGATCTAAGATTCTCAGACTTAGCTTTTCATTAGAAAAATACAATAGCAATGCATGTACCCAAGTGCAAACTCATTGAACAAAATGTCAGGCAAAGGACTGAGGCATCAGTGACTTTTTCAGAACTCTCCTGTTGATTTGGGTGGACAATAGGGGCTGAGAAACATTGTCAAAGAGAGAACTAACCCTGAACATGTACAAAGAAAAAGATTAATGATGAACATATTGAGATTAATTCCTGGATGTCGGTGTCACTTAGACATTTAATCAAGAACATTTCTGTAGCAGTGAAAATAGCTGATCTTGAGATCACAAGCGATGACAGATCAGAGGAACTTATAATATAAGGCTGTCATTATCGTTTACTCAGCACAGTTCTCAACACAGTCTCTGCAGAGTGAAGCATGCCTAACAGCTATTGTTCAGAGACCACTGCAGTTTTTAAAGTACATTTTAGGCTACTTTATGCTTCCTAAAACTTGGTGCTAATTAAAGAATGGTTTGACACAATTAAATATATATTGGATTCATAAAGCAATCTTTTTTGTCATGGCTGATTAATCAGCAGCTATTATTAGCTTGGCATTTTCTTCTATATAATCTCAACTAGCTATATACTTTCTTATAAGAATTTGCAAAATATGGCTAGTTTTTTACTTAACTGGTGAATTCATTAAACATATATTTCTATTTAAATTATAAAAATTATGTCTATATACATAAAAACTATATACATTATAGAAAATAACCAGTCCTCTATAGACAAAGGATATTACTTTGTTATTTTTATATTTCCTATTCTCTATATTTTGATCTACTTCCCTTGTTTCTAATATCAATTCTTTGTTACTAACCACCAAATCTACAACTCTAGTCTTAAGTTCAATTGCCTTTCAGAACACTTAAAGGGCCAGCTGAGCATGTTTTTTATGATGCCTTTACTGATAATCTCCCACATGCCGAATTGAGAGACCAGTTGGGCAGCTATTTTAGTAATTCAAATGAGATCTGAATTACCTTAGTGGTAGAAGAAGACAGAGAGAAGGGACTGGATTCAATATACACTGAAATTAGTCTTTGTGATCTGACTGATTAGAAATGTGGAGAAGACCATAACAATGGACGGCACCCAGAATTCCAAGGGATATATGAAGAAACCTTATGGAAGTCCACAACTTTCCAAGCTAATTTGAAAATATTATACATATATATTTTAAAGGAGTTTTTAAAAAGTATCTATGGGGTTGGAGGGATGGCTCAGCAGCTCTTCCAGAGGACCTGGTCTTAATTCCCACCATCCATATGGCAGCTAACAATCATCTGTAACTCCAGTTCCAGGGTATCCAACACCATCTATGACTTCTGCATGCATTGCATGATATGGGGGCTTACACGCATGCAGGCAATATATTCATACACATTAAATAAAAATACATAATAAATTACATTTATTTAAAAGTACTCTGCATGGGTGAACAGTGCTGCTTTCAAAAGATGCAAGTTATTAAATAAAAGTCTCAGTACCAAGCACAAGATACTTCCTTATGAGTTATCGGTGGTCTTAAAGCCACAAAAAAAAAAAAAAAAAAAAAAAAAACCCACAGGCTATTGTCATTGCTCTTAGTTGCACACTATAACTAATTAGTAAGACCTTGCTGCTGAAGACATCACTCACTTTGTATGCAACATATAAAGAAATCAATCTTGAATTGACCGGAGACTCTCATTACTAGCTACCTTACACAGTACGAAAATATGTTATGAAGCCTGCTGGAGGAAAAAAGACACCAGTGGTCTTATCTAGCTCTATAAGCTACAACACTGAAACTGGAAAGAGAGTCCTACCCTTAACAGAAGAGCTTTGGGTAAGTGACTGCTGCCTAAAGAAAGCAAATGCATGTCCCATGTGGATGTAGTGACTGGTAGGTTGCCCATACCCCAGTGATTGGCTATACAAACCAAGTACACATGGGTAGTACTAACTGGACTCAGGGGATTATTAATAACAAAAAATAAAAATAAAAAGATATGAATCTGAGAGAGAGGTGGTGTGGGGACTTAGAGGGAGGCAGCAGTGGACGGGTATGATCACTATACATCGTATACATGTGTGGTGTTTTTAAAGAATTAAAAATATCATTTAAGGGCCTGGCAAGATGGCTCAGTGGTTAAGAGCACTAACTGCTCTTGCACAGGACCTGGGTTCGATTGTCAGCACCCACATGACAGCTAAGAACTGTTTTAGGCCAGTTGTGGTGGTGCATGCCTTTAATCCCACCACCTGGGAGGCAGAGGCAGGTGGATCTCTGTGACTTCAAGGCCAGCATGGTCTACATAGAAAGCTCCAAGCCAGCTGGGACTAAAGAAAGACCTGTCTCAAAAAAAAAAAAACAATATAAAGGAAGATGTCAACAACATGAATGAAAAAATCAGCAATATATAAAGAATTCTAAAACTGTACCAAAACCCCAAATTATAATGAGCTATTAATGATTGATGGTTCTCAAAGTTAGAAATACAAATGACCAATAAATATTTGGAAAAGCATTTGACATCCTTAGCTAAAGAAAAATGCCAGTGACTTGAGTCTCAACTTTTAGAATCCTTTTAAGTTTTCCATCCCCTGTAGTTAATTCTACATGTACTAGTCCTAGAAATAAGTATGTAAGCAGAAACAACTTGATAGGAGGATTCCCCTACATGGCTTGCTTTCCAAAGTAAAGTATGGGAACAAAACTCTTAGGCTTCCCTAGGTCTTGTAATTCATCGAGGCTTGTGAATGGAAATGTAGTGCCCAAGTCACATTCTGCTTCAAAAGGTAAATACAGATGAGAAAAAGAAAAAAAAGAAAAAAGAAAAATGCCAACGAAAATCACATTGAGATTGGATCTTCTCTTATCAGGATGGCTGCACAAGGAACATTTATCTGCTGCTGCATGGAATGTGAATGGGCAGACGGTGTAGAAATCAGCCTGGAGGCTCAGAAGAAACCAGAATGTAGGCATGCCTTTTATTATGGAAATAATCTACACTAGCTAACCCCAACAAAACCACCCATTCTCCTGGGTCTGGTCATCTGGTGCCTCCTAGGCACTGATACTACACCTGAAAAGATAATGAATGAAAGTGGGTATGCTTGAGAATTTACATATCAAAGTGCTGCAAGCAGAGTACCCACTCATTGGAAGTTGGGGACACTGGAGATTATGAAGCGCATCTGTCCTTAAATTAATGTGATGTAAAGACCAGATGGTCTGTGAGGATTAGGGTGGAGCTAAACTTGAATTTGTGTTTCCCAATTAGGCTGGAGAAACCATCTTGAATAAATTATGGGTGTAGCCTGTCAGGGGAACATAGTCAGAGGCACCAGATTTCAGAGTTAGTTCCATCTGCACAAGGTGAGGACACAGACAGCTCTATATCTTGTTAAGGAAACAAGAGACATCAATTAGTACAGTTCTGACAGACACACAGTTCTTACAGATAGGTTAACTAGTATCCTCTGAGTCTGGGTCCACCTTAAAAAATTATTTTAAGAATCAGATTTTTATTTTGTTGAGTGTAGTTGTAATGTCATAATGACAATATCTGCACCTAAAAAATAGAACTACCACATGATTCAGCTATTTCACTCTTGGATACACATACCAAACTCAAAATACAACTGAGATATTTGTACATGCATGTTTATTACTCCACTATTTGCAATAGACAAGATATGGAATCAGCTTAGAGGTCTATCAATAGATGAATGGATAAATAAAATGTGGTGTATATACACAGTAGAAATTTATTCAGCTAAAAACAATGTAATTGTGAAATTGGAAGGAAAAAGGATGAAACTTGGGATCACCATGTTAAACAAAATAAACCAGAGTCAGAAAACTAAAACAACAGAAAAGCAAAAGGAAAAGCAAAACCAAAATAAATAAAAAGGCTGGGTGTTTCTTACCACTGTGGCAAAATTCCTATCAGTATAACTTAAAAATAGGAAATATTTATTTTTGAGCATGATTTCAGATGGTTGAATCTGTAGCTGTTTGGCCTCATGAGCTGGGATAGAAGATTAGAAATATGTGTCAGAGGTTTTTCCTGCCTGCTTTGTTTTTGTTTTTGTTTTACTTTCTGTATATTTTTATTAAATTTGTTCTTTGACAATTTCATACATATATGTAATACATTCTAGTTATTCTAACCCCCAACTTCTCCTATCCCCTTCTACCCCATCAATAACTCTTCTTCCTTATAAATCTCTTTCTTACATCCATATCTTTTTATTTATTTTTTTTTACTATAACTGAACTTTATTCTGGAGAAAATAATTCATAATATGCAATACCAATAAAATATTTTATTTAAAAAAGTATGAGCTGATATTGTTTGAGGAAGGAATCAAGTTTAGGTATGTCATCATAAATCATACCATGAGGTTTTATTAGTTTTTAATTTAAAAAAATAACATTCTGGCTGCTTTTTAAAGGAGCAAAAGAGAGGGAGTAGAAGGGAGGAGAGAGAGAAATCAAAGCCCTGACCCTAGTGGCCTACTTCTAGCTAGCTCCTACTTCCTAAATTTCCATAAATTCCCAAAATAGCAGTACCAGCTGTAGATCAAATATTCACACGACCCTCCAAGAACCATTCCATATCCACTGTACAACAGAAATCAGAATAAAATGTAACCTTTACTCAACAGAACATTTTTGAGGAGAAGCAAAGTTCTTTCTAATGCAGCAATTCTCTAATTTATGTAATAATCTGAGATGGATACAGTTGCTATAGGCTGCAGAACATATGAGCTCAAATTGGGGGAAAAGAGGTTTTGTTCTTAAATCTCATATTCCCTCAAGTGCCAATTTTTGTCCTGTAGTTTATCAAGATGCCATTTTTCTCACAATGTCTTTATTTTTTTCAAATGAAGAAAACCTATCTTATATGCTAGTAAAGGTTTTTATTCTAATTCTAATATTTTGCTTGTCTTAATCTAACCAGCACACATAGGCTTTCATAGATTTCTGTTCTCTAATTCTCTGCCATTATGAAATATACTTTTTTCTCTTTTCTAAATATATATTATTTGTGCTCAGTTTTTCAAAGATTTCCTCAGTTTTCTCTCCTCAGTAACCCTAATTAGAATCATGTAATTTTCACTATCTCACAGACAGCCAATTGAAAAAAAATCAAATGAACCAGACTTAATAACACAGTTTCAGTGAGAGTCCAAAAGTTAACACAATATTAAGTCAAAAGTTGCCAGTAAAGCTTTTATACAATTTGGTTCAAAAGCAGAAACACAGAGTTAACTTCTCACATATAAGTACTTCCAATGAGGGGAACAAACAGTTTCAATATTTTCCATAAACCCAAAGAGAAGGTACCTGATTCCTGTTTCTATTTGGACAGGACCCAGTGGAATCTGTGAGTTGGTCTCAATTGTGTGTTGTAATGGAGAATGTAATAAGAGTTTATTTTTCTTTCATATTGTAATTTTAATCAGCACCAATTTAAGGTTGTTTTGGAAGAAATTATGACATTATTTGAGATTTAGCATATTTCATTACTGGGACTTGCAAAGTTTTTTGACACCAGTGACTTCCTGGAATTAAAGTGTTCTAAATCCTCAAAATTGTAACCCTTCCAGAGAATTACTTGTTCATGTCACAAAGCTATCTGAAAACATTGAAGTAAAGATTAACAGCAGTAGTAGTAGCATTTTATTTTTAATTCATATTTTATTGAATTCTGCATTTCATACAAAACACCCTAATTATTTTATGCCTCCTCCCCCATCCATAACCCCAGCCTCTACCAGTTTTCATGCAGTCTGTCATGTATGTTATGGGGTCCAGTTTTCATGCATTCTGTCATGTATGCTATGGGGTCCAGTTTTCATGCATTCTGTCATGTATGTTATGGGGTCCAGTTTTCATGCATTCTGTCATGTATGTTATGGGGTCCAGTTTTAATGCATACTGTCATGTATGTTATGGGGTCCAGTTTTCATGCATTCTGTCATGTATATTATGGGGTCCAGTTTGTGTGCCCAGGCATCTGAATCTAGTCAGACTAGTCTCTTAAAAAGATCAGCTCTCCCTCACCCAGCACTTATCAGTTGCCAAAAGTTCTTCAGCTAAGGTTGGGGGTCTGTTGCCCATTTACACGTTCTATGCTGAGTTTTGTCTGATTGAGTTTGCATGGGTCTTGTGCATGCTGACACCATTGATACAATAGTATTTTAAAAATATCATTATTCAGGGGGCTGGAGAGATGGCTCAGGTGTTAAGAGCACAGGGTAGTTTGATTCCCAGCCCCCACATGGCAGCTAACATGCCTATAACTCCAGTTCCAGAGGAATTCAATGCTTTCTTCTGACCTCTCTAGGCACTGCAGGACACAGGAGCACTTACATGCAGACAGTACACTCATACACATAAAAATCACAAAATATTGTTAAAACTAAAACAGCATTATCCAATATGTGTTTATGCAAGTGCAAGCATGCAAATGAAAATTCTGAACGTGTCTTTAGGTATGAGAACTAAAGCTTAAATGAATTCAGGTGCCATAAATTGTCCTAAGCTGCCTAGAATTTCAGAAAGTGGAGGATTATAGAGCTCTTATAGAAATACGCCGTAGGCCAAAATTATTTCAAGCCACTGCGGTTGAAGTGTAAACATTAGAGTGTGTGGTGTGGGCTTCTCTCTCAGGAGGCATTGTTAGAAACCTTGGCCTGAAAGGAAATAAAATATCCCAAGGGAAAGTATATAAAATCTAGAAGTCTACTGAGCATCTAGTAATCGTGTGTGTGTGTGTGTGTATGTGTGTGTGTGTGTGTGTGTGTGTGATATTTCTCAAAAGCTTTATAAAGTAGCCTAAGTGCCACCACATAAGCATAAAATGTTATCAACAACATAACTTGGCTGGTTATGCGTATAAATTCCATTGATAATTTAAATACTATACATTTCACTGAATATTTTCTTATCATCGGGTTATGCTTAACCTCAGTGTATATGCCAGAAGCCACACAACTTACATAAATTGTGTTGATTTAACTTTTAAACCTGATTTCCTGATGCTACCAAAAGACATGCACTTTAATGGCTAGTGCACAAAAATTCAAGCTTGGGTAGAATGCATAATGCAGTATTATGACTTTTTGCCTCATTAATGAAATTTTAGCCACTTGGATATTCTTTTGTTCATGTCTTCTTAGACTGGCAAATTTTTTTGTGATTTGAGTGGCAAAAGTCACAGCTCACACACATCCCAAGGTCTGTACTTAATTCCTAGAGGTTTACAGTACATTTTGTGGAATTCATTCCACTCACCTTACCTAGAAACACATGGAATTTTAATCTGAATGCTTGCATGTTTTAAACACCAAATGATGGTATTTTTGAAAATATTTCTTCAGTATTCTTTTTATTAAAAGAGTTCTGCTTCTCCTGTCCATGACCACCTCTGTGCCTATTATTGCATGGAAATATTTCTCCTGCAACTGACAATGTGACTCTCGACTTCTGAGTGGCCATGTCTCTCCTTGCTTCGCTAACACCTCCAATGATTCTATATCCATAAGGGAGCATATGCCCCAGTCGGCTAGTGTGTCATCCATTTTAATATTTCACATATCATTCTCTTATTCACTATTTCTTTAATACCTATTTCTATCTCTTTTAATAGACTGAAGACCAGAGAGTTCCCAAGACTCTTTTCATAGAGTTTTATAGAATAGTCAATCTGGGTCTTCTCTTCCCATAAGCTGTCACAAGGTAATGGTCTGGATTTTCAGTTTCTTCCATCCAATACAAAGAGACTGATCAATAGTTGAAAGAGAACCTTGAGAAACTTTTGCTTCCGACTTCGAGTGTCTCATCTTCCCACGTATGGCTTTATTATTTTTATATAGATGTTGAGAAATATCACAGCATATACCAATATATTTGAAATGCCATCTGAGTATCATGAAGATATTTTGAAGATAAAGTGTGGATCACTAGTTTGGTAAATACAGGAAACTCATAATCCACCATATACATCTTTTACTTAAGTATAAATAATAACTGTAAAATAATCACTTCAGAAGTAAAAATATGTTGTCTACCATATTACCTATTTATTGTAGAACATACAAGCATGATTTTCCAATACCTCACATCAGATGTGAGATGACTCTTTGCTGAGGATTTTTAGCTTCCAATCAAGTTCCTAAAGTGTCTCCTTGCATTTTCTATTATTGGTACATAGTTACCATTTTTCAAGGATTCATTTGTATAGATTTAAGTGAGAAATTAAGTGTTCTAGCATTTCATTCTTTTTTATTTTTATTTTTTTGTCTTTTTGAGACAGGGTCTCCCTTTAGTCCCAGCTGTCCTGGAACTCACTAAGTAGACCATACTGGCCTTGAAGTCACAGAGATCCACCTGCCTCTACCTCCGGAGTGCTGGGATTAAAGTCGTGTGCCACCACACCTGGCTAGCATTTCATTCTACTCAAATCCTGTCTTCATCTTTCCTTTGGGAAGTCAATCTTTAGCTTCACTTTGAGGTGATGTACTCACCCAGACACCTCCAGAAACTCCAAATATTGAATATTAATTCCCACATATTTTGTTCCTTAAAAATGTCTTAAACTACATCTTTGCTAAATTAATTATAACTCCAATATCAAATATGTGTATTCATTAATAAAACAATTGTTTGGAGCATTGTATTTAATAAAATAATTAATTTAAATAAATTCTTAAATAAATATTTCCTTGCTTTTCATATTGGTTTATTCATGAAGTAGGAATAACCAGACTCATACATGCAAATATGGATAACAACTGAAAATCTTGCCTGTGATCAATATTTCTGTTTACATAGAGTTGGAAAGATTAGCATACAAAACCAAACATTTATTTTTAAATACTGTGACTTTCTCAAAGTCAATTAACTCTTCAATTCCAACTTTTCACCGGATATTGAAAATCTAAATTCTTTAGAGGGAACACACTAAAGTTCTCTGAGTAAATCACACACATCACTATGAGCATGAGGTTCTTTAAGAAGAGCAGGTTGGATATTCAAATAGTTGGTTCTATATATAATGCAAGGTATATATTACACCCTAATGAGACTATTTGTTTTTACCTCAGTTAGATCTTTCGCAATACCCTAATTATGCCAGAAAACATACAGTAGTGCTACATTATAGCAACTCTTCAAATATGACTACAAATGAGATTCATACAATAATGTAAGAGAAAAAATATACCCCATGTCTCACATGAAAATGTCATGACTTATGTTGCGTCTATTGATTTAGTTCATCTTATTCTTTCTCTGAGCTACAATAGACAGTGCAATGACTGTAGCCTAGCTCTCCCTCATGACTAATCCATGTTTGCTTCAACAGAACACTCAGTAACAATCAGAGCAGTAAGGGATAAAGTGTACTTCAGATTCCTTTCCATACGTTAATTAATTTCAAGTAATATTCCATTTTGTATTATATAAAATACAATTCCTAATATTACAACAAACCCAAACCAAATCAAATAAAAATGGATACATTGATGCTTAATATTGATTATCAACCAAACAGGGCCTCAGGGCATGCCTCTGAGGGACTATCTAAATTAGATTACTTTGGGGGCAATTTGTTATGGGTCAACTTGATTAGGCTGAGGAGAGAAGACCAACCATGAAAGGGCAGAATCGTTCTTGGCTTGAATCTTGGACTGCATAAAAAGGAGACAGCAAGCTGAGCTCCAGCATTCATTTCTCTCTGCTTCCTGACTATGCATGCAATATGTCCAGCTGCCTCAAATTCCCACCCAAGGCTTCCCTGCTATGACCAACTGTACTCTGGAACAGTGTGCCAAAATAAATCCTTTCTCTCTTAAAGTGCTTTGTAAGAGTATTTTGTCACAAGTAAAGGATTTAATACAGTTACTCAGCAAACATGCAATTTCCCTCTTCTCCAAATCTGAAATGTCTTTGGACAAATGAAAGAATAATGGAAAATGGAATCAGATTATATTGTTTTCAAATAAAACTATGCCACAAAACATCTAAATGACAATATGAATTTATAACAAATATGCATTTTAAGTATAATGTGGAAGTTTATAAGATTACTCAAAAATAATTTTTTCTGAAACATTGCTTACTCTTTTGTTATTGCACCACATAGAAATCTCATTTAGCAACAGAACCAGCTGTGAAACAGTGTAAACCATTGATTAGTGGGATCTTCTATAACTAAAATGAGTTCTAAATTCCTGTAAGACCAATATTCAAATACATAATGAACTTGGGTTTTGTATTTCTTTAATTTCAGAGGAGTTCTCTATTTTGAAAGATGCCAAACTCCAATATTCTTTCCACCCATATACTGACATGGTATTCAAGATAGAAGCTTGAGATTTTGGTGTACATTGAGTTATGGACAACATATTAGTAACAGAGAAAAGTGGACAATGTTTAACATAAACTTGACCTAAATCATGAAGCAATTTATAAATATAACTATATAACTTATTATAATGTAGAAAATCCCTGACTTCATATTTAATAGCTATGTTTTCTTATTTACTTTGTGATGTGTGTGAATGTATGATGTGTAGTGTGTGCATGTAGGGTGTGAGTGTGTATGTGTGCTTGGGTACATGTTCATTGGCACACATGTGGCGGTCACAGAACAGCTCTGTGAAGTCACTTCTCTCCTACCTACACATGGTTTCTGGAGAGAGAACTCATATCATGGGGCTTACACAGCACTCTCCTTTACCTGCTGAGCCATCCCAATGGCCCTAGTGTTTTCTTATCTGACTAGATGCTTAATGTCTGAGTGGTTAAACTACTTTAAAGGGGCTCTCTTATGCCAGCACGTTTCTATTTCCCGTGGGGTATCTGACAGACACTATGTGAAAGAAATTTTTCAACAGTAGCAATATATCTAGAATTTGTGTTTTTATTGCATGAAGTTGGAGGTCAAAGAAAGCAAAAGTTTATTGCTCTGGAGGCAGGTTTTACATCTACTTTGGAATTCCATTCCCTTGGGTCAGGACTTCATTTCTGCAACTTCCTGGATGTGCAAAACTGAATCTGCTCATCATCTAAGTATAAAAGTTCAACTTAAACTTGCATAAATCCAAATTTTTTCAGAGACCTGCACCCTGCCTGGGGTAATAAAACTCAATAACTAAATGTCAAGAATATCACATAAATAATGTGTGAACTATACCATTTGTTTCCTTCAGGACTGCTAGAAATTTACTCTTTCTTTAGCTACAGAAAGCTTGGTGCATTCTAGGCTGTTATTGGAAACCTCACATATTTCTTTTGTGAATCATGAATTAAATTTGTAAATGTGATTTTGTTTCCATTGTATCTCAAATTTCTCCATATTTGAGACAGTGTTCAGACATAGGTCATGAGTTTTATTTTCATTAATATATGGAAAATATTTTCATTATTTTTGAAATCTTTATCATTTCTTCTTATTTGTATAGCTGTTATTTTAGCATTGAATGATATCGAGTTCCATGATCTATTTTTGTTTCTGAAGACTTAAGAAATCTATTTGAAAACATACACACACCTCTATTAAATGTTCCCTAAACGTCTATGCTCAGGCCTGGGGAAATAGAGCCCTGCTTTGTGTCAAAGCTTCTTGTCTACTTCTCATCATTCTATTCATCTCTTCTGAAAAAAAATTAAGACACATCATCTGAAATGGAGTACTTAGTTATTTCATATAGCCAGTTTTTAGAAAGATATAAAATCCAGCAAACTTATTTTTAATTTTATTTTGTCAAAAAGTTTTCCTTTTTTAACAACAGTTTGGCTTTTTTTCCACCTCCAATGAAACAGAATGTATTTTAAATGTCAAATTTATCTTCAAATGGCTCTTCACAGATGCTGTTTTAAAAGGTACTATTCACACACATAAATTTAACTCTCTTGGGATCAGTTCCAAAGTACACATTTGTGTGTGTATGCATAGATATATTATACTATTATATATATATTAGATATATATAAACATCTTTTTATTACTAGTGATTATACCTATATATGTATCCTTTTCTCTTTTTGGTAAAATTAGAAGTCTGCAGAATTTCATGATGTTTGATACTTTCAAATTCTGTTTTGCTTTTTCTCTTAGCATCAACTGTTGAACAGTTTTCTAAAATATATCACATATTCACTGGTTGGATACCAACATCAATTTGTACTTCAAGTCATTTTCAGATATGTCATATCCTCACAAATGACATGCGTTTAACTTTTATTTCAACTTTATTGAGAATTTATGCATATTCCATGAGACAGGGTTAAAAGTTAGGTCATGAGTTTTTCATTAATATATGAAAAATTTGACAGTCTTCATTGTTCATTCTCTTCTGATAGTTGTTATTTTAATATTGAACATTATTAAGCACTCTGGTGTGTGGTGGTTCCTAGGGAGTTGAAAAACACATTTGAAAATATTCCCAAATTTTTGTAAATATTTTATTGACTTTTTGTGTATTTCAAACAGAACATCTTTTTTTGTTGTTTTTGTCAGTGATTATTTTTTCATTTATTTTTAATATAATACTTTTATTGGCATTTTGTGTATTTCATGTATCGTTTTTCAGTTCAATTTAGACATATTCCCCTTTCTCTTCCCCCATACATGTCCTGTATCTTTCAGTCTTTTTAAAGTTTTCCCCTGCAATGGTTTATTGTTTGGGGCAGAATTTAACTATATCAGTCTGTAACAAAACACCTTAATCATTTTTATACCTCCTCTCATAGCATCGTCCACCCCTCGAATTTGTCATTTGCGTTAAGACCTATCAAGTCAAGTTAGTGTCCCCAGATGCACCTTGGGCCTGCTGCCCATTTCCCCAATTATTTGCTCAGATTTTGTCTGCTTGAATTTGCATGGATCTTGTGCACATTGACACTATTGCTGTTGGTTCATATGAACAAGGTCTCAGGAACCTCTAGAACTCTACTTCTGTATGGTCATGAACCTTCTCTTTGGCTCTTACACTCCACCCCCTCTTCCACAAAGGTCTCTGAGCCCTGGGTGGGTGTCTAATACAGGAGTCTTATCCAAGGACCCACACTCTGCAGAATCTTACTCTCTATGCTTTGGCCTTTTGTATACTGTGGGAAAATCCCGTTTGAGTTAGGTATGAATGGGCTAGCCTTTCAGAAAGCATCTCCAGGGAACATAGGTGTGAGTCATAAGACCTCTCTGACTCCACCCCTGCAGGTGAGAGCAGCACGTAAAACCGAGAGAAAAACAACTCCTGACTCAATTTCTGACCTGACTTGTGACCCACCACCTGATGTGCAGGGGAACAATAGCGAGTGATGTATAAAAGGGGCGTGTTACAGGTATCTGGGATTGGCTGTGAGGGATGACATCAGTTTGGCTATAAAAGTGATGCACTGGAACTGGCATTCTCCTGGAATTGTAGTTACAGCCGGTTCTTAGCCGCCATATGGATGCTGGGGATCGAACCCGGGTCCTCTGCAAGAGCAGTTGGTCCTCTTAACCGCTAGGCTATCTCTCCAGCCTCTTCTGACCTCCGCAGGGTTGCATGACACGGGTGCACAAACCTACATGCAGACAGTACATTCATACCCATACAAAAATAAATAAAATTTTAAAAAATTAAAAAAAAATAAAGTGATGCACTAAAGTACAACAAACGGATGTTCATTGTTACCTGAAAAGGTCCCTGGTCCATTATTCCACTAGTGTGTAAGTGAAAGCCCATCAGGCTTGTGTTGTGAGTGTTGAGTGCTAGGGTTTGGCTGGAAAGACGTCTGTCTGTAGGACTACCAGCCTGGAGAGAGAGCCATTTGCCCTTGGTGTTTGACTGGAAAGAGGCTGCAGAGGCTACCAGTCTGGGTTTCCTGTCTTGGGGAGTTGTTACTTCTCAAGCAGGTGAAATTAGTGCAGCCAATATGGGTTGGGGGGGTTACACCCCAGGCCAAGGTTACACCCCAGGCCAAAGATGGCAGATAGCCACTCAGCCTGGGTTGCAGGGTGATTGTTCCTGCAGTCAGCTGGTGTTCTGTGATTAAGCCCTAGTTACCACAGGTAGTGACAGACTTCTCTTCCCTTTCCCCCCAGCAGGAGTGTGTTGTATCTCTGACTGCCAGAGAGCATTTATTCATTGTCCTTTTGTGTTCCTGGCCTGCTACATGAGGGTGCTTCACTGATGAGAATTGAGAGATACATTAGTGTTCACTTTACCTATTGTTCCACTGTGTTCTGTGAGGCTTAAGTGTAAAGGTTAAAGAACTCTTGGTCGACATGGCATGGACATATTTGTGTATTCATGTATATAGCTGCACTCCTCCTAGTAGCTAGAAAATGTAACTGAGCTAGCTGTCCATCCACCTATAATGGGAGAAGTACAATTTGGAACATACACACATTTAAATTTTATATAGTTGTAAAGAACAATGAAATCAAGACATTTGCAGGAAACTTCTACAGTTTTCGCAATGTGTATTAACCCAGAAAATTCAATAATCATTTCTTAGAAAAAGAAGTTCAGGAGGAATTTTAACTAATAATATGAGGAAAGGAAGAACCTGAGGCATTGATTGCATTCACATGGGTACAGTACAGGGTAAGTCAAACATGGTCTTTTGAACTTTTGCAAAATTTATTAGGAAAAAATTGCATTTGTGTGACTGATGAAAGCAATCAAAATAATCCTATTTAGGCAACTCTATTTGCATGCTCAAATGTCTTAAAATGATAAATGCATTAAATAATTAAATACCATACAAGTTATTTTAAGCAAAATAACAAAAAGTGGGTAAATATTTATATTAATTGTTCAATCAAATTTATTTATTATAAAGGCCTCTATCTTTCATAAATTCTCTACAAGTAATAAGACACAGTTGTATCACAATCAACTAAAGATCACAAAATTCAAGAAAGATACATCTTCCTGTAGTCTAGTTACCTTTAACTGTCAACTTGACATAGTCTCAATTGAGAGACTTCCTAGATCAGATTAGCCTGTGTGCATGCCTGTGGGAGATTGTCTTTATTGCTAAATGATATACTATAGAAGGGCCCTGCCCACTATGGAGAGCATCATTCCCTGGGAAGGTCCTAACCTGTGTAAGAAAGCTTGCTCAGCATGAGCCTAAGAATGAGCCAGAGAGCAAATGGCAATTAGCATTCCTCCATGGTTTAGAGTTGTACTGACTTCCATCAGTCATGGACTGTAACCTGGAAGTGTAAGCCAAATCAACCCTTTCCTTCCATAAGTTGCTTTTGGTCTGAGTGTTTTTATCCTGACAACAGAAATGAAACACTGGAAACCATAAGTTTCAAGGTCCATGTGACTTACAAAACAATGTTTTATAAATGTTTACACAAAACATCCACACAATCCAATATCTATTAAAATGCAGGATATCAACCTTTGAAGTGGAATACAAGATACTATAAGCAGGACTTCAATGTGGCACTGCATGTCTCAATAAATCTACACACAATTACATTTAATATTAAGTTGAGGCCTTGCTAAACTTTTTAACATGAAAAGATGTTTAACAATGGAAAAAATGGAAACCCATATTTTATTGTAATATCTTTTAAAGATGTTTGTAAAGAATTAATCAATAAATCAGTTTTATTTTTTTCAGCTTCTTTCACATTGACACTCTCATGTTCTCTTTAAATAGAATATTGAGACTTGTAAGTGGGTTGTGCATGTAAATCAGTTTTATTTTTTCACCTTCTTTCATATTCATAGTCTCATGTCCTTTGAAAAAGAATATTGAAGAATTGTATGTGGGCTGTGCAGTAACCTTCAAAGGCATTGTAATCTATAACTTTCCTTGCCTCACCAAATTCCCTCATTTCTGAGGAAAGCAGAAGTGTAATCTGGCATATTATGAAGCCGGGTGATGATTTTGTTGCAAATTTTTAATAAAATATCAATTTGACAACTTTTGAATCCACATGTAGTGCACTCTTCTGTCAGCCTCGTGGGGTTACTTATTTTATTTCTCCCAAGAAGGTTAAATTATCTTTATTCAAAATTCATTACTCCTGGGGCTGGAGAAATGGCTCAGTGGTTAAGCGCAATGGCTGTTCTTGCAGATTCAATTCCCAGCACCCACGTGGCAGCTATTTACAGTCTATAATTCCAGTTCCAGGAGATCTGATGCCCTCTTCTGACCTCCACGGATACTAAATGAAATAGCCGCACTTACCAACATGCAGGCAATACACGCATACATATAAAATTTCTAAAAAAGGTGAAAAATTTTAATGTATTACTTTATTACAAGTATATAGCTTGAACATTTTATTAAAATGTATTAAATGATTAACTTTGGGTATAGGGACCCCTCCATTGGTTATTTCTTATGCATAACTGTTTAATGAAATTAGGCGTTTCTCTAGAATCTGCATTTTATTATTCAAATAATATTTTAGAGGTTTAAGAAAACAATTGAAAGTATAGTATAAGCATTCTAACTTGTCCTGTACTCATTAATTCTTCTAACTTAATATGTGAATATAGTCCACGCCCAAGGGTGGACTATATTCACATATTAAGTTAGAAGAATTCTATATAATTCTCTATAATTCCCTATAATTCTGCACAAAATAATTGACTATTCTCTTTATTCGTCCTATCAATAAAAGCTTCTGGTTACTCATTTTCAACTGGGTTATAATTTTATTCTACTTTATTTTGCTCAAATTCAACTATTTTGGGCAATTGGCAAGTTTTGTTTGGTTCCCTTTATCCTTCAAGACTCAAGATTGTTATTCATTTATGTCTTTTGCTTTACTTTTAAATATTTCCTTACCATTTAGCATGTGAGAGTTGCCCAAGCTCATCTCACATTCTTCTTGCCTGCCTCCTCCAGAAATCAACCATTTATTTAACTAAGCTTTGATTCCTTTTGTTGAAAATTAGTATTGGAAATCATTCTGGCCAGAAGTCTTATTCATTGCTGCTAGAGAGTTTTCTTGCTTCTATGTTTTGTCAACTTTCAAAGAGATGAGAAAATACATATCTATCCTAATGTGTGTGCATGGATATTCATACATCTCTATATATTCATATCTGCTTTGTTAAAAGCAATCTCATAGTGAAGTCTTTAGCTCCAATACATTTTACATGGCATATACTTCTCTATTTTTATTACAAATTTGTAATCTCCCTCTACAACAACTGAGAACCATGGCTCTTGCTATCAAATATACCAATATACATTTATAGCAGTATCAGAGAAATTAACCCACCTCTCCATAAGGAAAAGTTTTGTGAATTGGAGTACAGTGTTTTTGTATACTAAATATCTTTGGCTTCTAACCTTGTGGATTCAGCTCATTTCTAAATCTACTTAAGTCAGGCAATTTTCTTTCACTCTCTTTAGTGAGCTTTTATTTCTATATATTCATAATATAATCAGGTCGTATTTTTCAGTCTGTCTTTTATCCTAGGATCCCCAAACTCCTAAATAGTGTGTTAACTTGAATGCATGAAAATTAAACTGAGTTGTGAAGGTCTAGATGTTTTCGCCATGTATAATGTATCTGAAATTGTAATGTCAATGCAGAACAGTTTCACTGCCCAACCACCAATCATTTTAATGTTTTCATAATGTTGTTCTTCTCAGAACAATATATTGTAAAAGAGAGAGTCTTGTGAGAACAACAGCAACAAAAGAATGGAGGGAAAAAAAAAGACTGAAATAGTGAAGTTCTCTCAAAAACAATAAGCCTCTGCTTTGGAAAAACAAAACAAAACTCTGGAAAGACTCAGAAAAAAGGATGCCAAAAAAAAAAAAAAAAAAAAAAGAAAACTATTTTCAGTTTTAAATCTAATGTTTAGAAAGCATTTAAAATATTCAAATAAGCTAATCATACTAAAATTTGCTCAAGGTCATAAACTTTCATTATTGTAACCGAGGAAAAGGGTTGATTGCTATGTGTGAAGAACAGGAAGAAATTTAATTTACTGATTTTTTTGGATAATTCTCTACTGACCTGTAAGCTACTTTTCATTTACTAAAACCTTAATGGATATTTCAAAAATAAATAAATAAAATAAAAATTTTTTAAAGTATTGCAAAGTGTTTAAGGAGAAAATAAAAATTAAAGAAAAAAGTTAGAAATTTAGTAAATAATATTAAGATGCTTCTTATAAGAGAAGCCAAAGGAAAAGCAATGCAGAGACAAGAAGTAACAGTCCCAGTCTTAAAACCATTAAGTCCTACTTATTCTATCACAATCTCAGAATCAATTCATTGTATGAATGAGGAAAATGTGTGCCCATTGTATGGTGAGCAATAGAGTCAGGAGGAGGTCAGTCAGACTTAATAAATCAATAATAAACAGTACATTCACATCATTCATAAACTGCAAGTAACTAATTAGGAAAGTTTACAAAAGCATTTCACTCTTGCAAACCATGCTGAATGTGAGTCATTACATTAGAAAGAAATGATTATATAATATTTATTTTATAATGAATTATTTATATAATGTGTATGCTTTTGGTAAAAATTGAAAACATTTTAAAAAATCTATTTAGACAGTGCAGTCTGTTTATTGAACACCAGTAACTTAAGAACTAAAACAAAATAACATTAAAACTTAAAAAAAATAAGAAAAAGAGAGAAGCTCTTTTCAGTCTGAATTCTTTTACAAATTTTTTTATGTGTATGAGTGTAAGGCCTGCATATATGTAAATGCCTCTGTGTCATGCAATGCCCATGGAAGACAAAAGATGGCGCAGGTCCCCTGAACTGGAGTTACAGAAAATTGTTAGCCACCATATGGGTTCTGGGATTTGATCCAGGGTCTTCTGTAAGAACAACCAGTGATCTTAAAAAGTAAGCCATCACTCCAGCCCTCAGGCTGGATTCTTTAATACAGCAATATGCATTTAACAAATTTTGGTGCCTTTTTATGTTTAACTCTTTTCTGTGTATTTGAAAATAATACACTGCTATGTGGATCTACCACAGTTTGTTTATCTATTCACCTAAGAGTAAGTATTTTGGTTGCTTCTAAGTTTGGTGGGACTAAATGTCAAGTTCAACAGTGTAACAGCTGTGAATCCAAAGAGCTGGACTATGTGTTATGACCATGTTTATCTTTGTAAGTAACTATGAGTAGTCCACCAAAGTAGGTGCATAGTTTTGGAGTCTCATGAGCAAACAATAAGAATACTTTCAACATGGCTCTTCAGGAAAAGGTATTTACTGTCAAGCTTGATAACCTGAGTTCAATCCGAGACCTACATAGTGGAAGGAGGAAACTGACTTTTGCAAGTTTTCTTCTGACCTCCACATGGACGAGAACACAACATGCATACAATTATTAATTAATTAATGCAATATTTCTTTAAAAATTAAAAAAAGCCCTTTTACTTTATATCCCCTGTTATATTGGCTATTATCAGTTTCTTAGAGAATGACCATCTTGACGGGTATGTAGTGGTATCTGACTTGTTTAGTCAACAATTATCTAATTGTACATGGTATTAAGAAACTTTTACTCACCATGTATTTTCCTTCTTTGTTTATATGTCTCTTCATATTACTTGCCCATTTTTCAACCAGGTGATTTATTTTCTTATTGTTGCATTTTAAGAATTTGTATATTTAGGGGAAGTAAAAGTTGGGACCTTATCAAAGAATTTTGCCTTGTCTTATCCCTACTGATTTAGATCAATATACACTGTCAACCATAAATGGATATTCCCAATTGTGCTGGATAGCTTTAGTGTCAACTTGACACACCTGGGTTGAGGGAGCCTCAGTTGGGGGAATTGGCTCCATTGGATTGGCCTGTGGCCACATCTGTGGAGTATTGTCTTGATGGTCGAGCAGTGTGGGAGGGCCCAGACCACAAGAGTGGTGCCACCCTGGGCAGGTTGTTGTGTACGGTATAAGAAAGCAGGTTGGGCTTGAACCAGGGGAGCAAGCCAGTGAAGAGCACTCCTCCATGGCTTGTGCTTCAGCTCCTGCCTCCAGGTTCCTGCCTTGGGCTCCCTAAGTGATGAACTGTGACCTGGGAGATGTAAGCTGAATAAACCCTTTCCTCCCCAAGTTGGTGTCAGAGTGTTTTGTCACAGCAATGGAAGACAGACTATGACACCAATTCCCCTGTTTTCAATGAAATATGCACCATTTCCAGCATACATACACACATTCATATATTATTTTGGGTTCAGGGCAAGGAAAGTTCATGAGGTTTTAAGGTCACATGGCATGTCATAAGAGAGCTTGTCTACATTAAACAAGCAAAGGTTAACTTTTTGGTTTCAAGGCTAGGAAAAAGTCATTTGTCCTGAAGGTGTCCATATTGTAAAAGACCACCACCAGCACCAGAAATAGGGAAGGAAGTTAGAGAAAAAAAAAAAGAATTTGTATATTTAGAATTGTACTCAAGTGCTCATATACATTTTGCAAAGATTTACTCCCAGTCACGGGTCTTTCATAAATTAAAGCCTTACAATTTTAATGAATCCCAACTTATCAACTGTTTTTCTGTCAGACATCATGAAATTCATGGTATAGGCATGACTTCAGGTGTAGGCCCAAGGTCCCTCCTTTATTGTCTCCTCTGTTTTCATACAGAAATGTAATTGTTTTAACATTTAAGTCCATAACCCATTTTAGAGTACATTTTGTAAACAGTGTTAGTTTTGAAGCAATATATCTTTGCATATGAATATTCAGTTGGTCTCAAAGCATTTATTGAAAAGAATGTTGTATCTTTTTTGGATTCCCTTTGCTATTTGGTTGAAAATGAGTTGACACTTATGGATCTTCCTTTATGTCCCAACCTGCTGTTTAATATATTTATTATTTTCTTTTTTAATTTAAAATATTTTTTTAATTCTTTTGGAACTTCATATAGTATATTATGATCATATTTCCCCCTCCCCCAACTCCCATATCTACCCTGCCCACCCTGTACACCCAATTTCAGGTGCTTTTTTTTTCCTCTCTATCAAATACTATTGGGTGTGGAACTTTTCCTAGAATGTGGTCAAGCCATGGGTCACACCCTTAAAGAAAATGGAGTCTTCCCACCCCACCTTTTCCAAATACTAATAGGTCCTCAACGAGGGAACTTGATAGTGAGTTTTAACCTAGGAACTGTGAGTTTTGTGATTTTGTTACTGTTTAGTATTGGATTGACTTATCTAGATTTTTTTTTGCATAAAACCCAAGAATAAATCTATTAGGGGTGTAAAGATGACTGAGTAATTAAGAGCACTGGCTGCTCTGGCAGAGGACCTAGATTCAGTTTCCAAGCTTCCACATGGCAGCTAACAACCATCTGTAACTCCATTTCCAAGGAACTTAATCACCTATTCTGGCCTCTACGGGCATTGCATGCACATGGTGTACATTTATACATGGAGGCAGATATTCATATACATATGTTTTTAAATTTTTAATAAAAATGAATTATGTATTGTTATTCTAAGGATGAGAAGATTATACCTAATAGCTGAGAAATAGTTCTTGATTGATCTTTACATTTGAAAAATTTATTATTATTATTATTATTATTATTATT
Source organism: Rhizomys pruinosus (assembly GCA_009823505.1). Taxonomy (NCBI): domain Eukaryota; kingdom Metazoa; phylum Chordata; class Mammalia; order Rodentia; family Spalacidae; genus Rhizomys; species Rhizomys pruinosus. The sequence continues at coordinate 3,433,454 of VZQC01009358.1, forward strand.
ATTATTTGTATGTGTGTGGTGTATGTATGCGTGAATGTGGATGCATGTGCAGAGGTCAGAAATCAGTTCTCTCCTTCTACTGTAGATTTCAGCAATCAAATTCAGGTGTCAGGATTCTGAGGAGATGCTTTTACTATCTGACCCATCGCAGTATCCAGAGAGATAGTGCTTGATGACTTATTACCTAAACTAATTCACAATAAAAGCTTAGAAATTTTTAAACAGAAAAATCCTTTCAAATTCTTAGACAAGGGTCACACTCAGTTCTCAATTTGAGAGGGAGGAGCATTCTCTCTTATATGAATTCAGTGAAGATGGAACATTTAGCAAAGCCAGAACTGTACTTTTCTGAATAGAACACAGATTAGGCAAATTTATGAAGGAGATGATTGATGAAATGAGATGTAAATAGAGACAAGCAAATGCATTCTTCTAAGGAAAACAAAGTTTTGTTTTTCTGTTTAAACTGCATTAGATTGGATAAAGTGATGGCAAGGCTGCCAGGGTGTTTAGCTATAGGTACACACGTGCACCAGGTATAAGGCATTTTATGGGAAGAATACCTTCTTCATAGTAACATTTGCATGGATTGCAATGTGACTGGAGCTCCCAGAGTTCTATAGTGCCACACATAGTTGCAGGAGTCTTCATATAGGGATGATTATAGTCTTTATGGAATTACTTGTCATTTTGTTTCTTTGAAAAGTTCCCTAAGTCTACCTTCCCTTGCACTTAACGCTAATTGAACATCATTTCATTAAGTTCACATACTATTCAGTGTTCTATATTATAAGAATGAGTATACGTCTCTGTTTATCTTCCATACTAAGCCTCAAGTTTCTTCTATTTCAGCATCAGGATTCCAAGGACAGTCTCTGACATAAAAAAATGTTCACTGGCTGTTTTGTAAAATAAAAATAAATTATTCTCCATAAGATATGCCCAAACACCTTGCATTTTTTTCTTAATTTTAATTCATTGTCAATTTAGTCCATTGAGAATGCATATTCTACTATTTATTAAATTAAATATCTGCCTGAAGTGGCATATTCAAAATTAAACTTAGTTAAATCTCAATTTTCTGTGCTCATTATATAAGTTGTTCACTGCTGCTCCTCATATTAACTTGGGTCAATGGTTAGACAGTAATTAACACAAATGCTTAATGATCACTTTTCCATTCTGATATACCAGTAAGGATACTTAGTGTTGAAAGTGATTTAGGGTTAATTACAAATGCTGATAATTTGCCTCCCCTTCTAGCTGAAAGTATATCCTTATACCTAAGAATATGATGTGTGCTTTAGACCTGCCTAGGAAGAATTAGACTTCAGGGGCTCAACAATTAGACTTCCTAACCTTTAGTTCTCTCAACTTGTCTATAATACTTCTTTCTACAATCTGCATCTACTCTAAAATCAATGTTAAAAAAAAATCTTTGAACCTGAGTCCTCTGGTGCATAATCTGAACATTTACAATATCAATAAAGATAATTTGGTTGAGGGAAATTACAACAGTTTCTTTCCCACAGTGGCTACATTCATTTTCCACTCTTTCTTTTAACGTTTACTTACCCCAATATTCCTCTATTAGGGCCATTTAAAAATAAACTTCCCTACAAGATAATGCTTTTATTCTAAGATAGACAACAAAGTTAGCATATTTGCATTCTACAGAACAAATCATTAGGAGAAATTCATTTCCTGTGATACGAATTCATAAACGTAATAACAACCATTATAGGCTTTTTATATTCTGTGTATTCTTCAGTAATACAATAAAAACCTGCCTCAATGCTGCAGGAATTAGTGTTTTCCATCATTCCACAGATTTAACACTCACTTTAAATATTCCTGTGAAGGTGTGCAAGTTAAATTTCAAGCTTCCTATTCCACAGCCATGTACAATATTACTTTTCTCTTTTGTCATAACAATGTTCTCTTAGCACATTACTTCTATAAAATTGTACTTTTAATCATTGATTCTAGTCATTCTAAAATTAGGATGGTGCCTATTAACTTCAGGAAAAAATGAGATTGTAGTTGGTGTCTTATAGGCATTTCAATAACTTTTGTCCCAACTGTTTATAGCAAGTCAGAAAAATGATTTGCACAAACTACTGCAAGAAAGACACAAAATCATAAGGGGCAGGTGATCAAATTAAACAAGTAATTTTACAGATCAAAATATTGGAAACCAAAAAGATTGCAGTACACTTCTGAACTGAAAATTCCCTAGAATAGATATGCACAGACTTGATCACCAATAGAAGATGAATGTAGTGAATGTCATTCTTGAGCATGTTTTTGTGCCTTCTTCATTTCCTACCATATGAAAGGGATTCCAAGAATATTTGACAATGAGTACAAACTGAACAAGAAATGATGTAACCAGCTTTACATATCAACAACACACAACAAATTTAATCATTTCCTCACAGAAACCAAAGAAGAATTGAGAAGTTGGCTGTCTTTACCATCAAAACCCAGAATAGAAACTACTGGTAGAATAATTTTGTGGACTAGTTTATACACTTAAAGTTTAAAATTATTTCTATTTTTGTATGTATGAGTTTCTACCCGCATGTATATGAGCGCACTGTACATTCAATGCCATTGGCAGCCAGAAGAAAGTGTTGGATTCCCTGGAACTGGAGTTACACATGGTTGTGAACCACCAGGTGGGTGCTGGGAACAGAACCCTGGCCCTCTGCAGGAGCGGCCAATGTTCTTAACGCCTATGCCATCTCTCCAGCCCCCTTTGTTTTGCTCCATATGAGTGTTTTACCAGCCTGTATGTAAGTGGACCATATGTGTGCCTGGTGCCCCCAGAGGCCAGATGAAATCATGAATTACCCTGGAACTGGAGCATTGTTAGTGGCCATGTGGGTGCTGGGAACTGAACCCAGGTCTTCTGGAAGGGCAGCATGCTTAACCTCTGAGCCATCTCTCTAGGCCCTAAGAATTCACCAAGTGGTTCCCCTGAGGCTTGCACCCAGGACCTTGTGTGTGTAAAGCAGATGGGATAGCCATTATACTATGGAACCAGGTGTTATTACACTTTTTATTCAGAGTGCATTCTAGTTTTGTTTTGTTTTTGAGTTAGGACCTTCTTTTAACTTCAGCTGACATGGATTAGACCAGGATGGCCTCCATGTCACAGACATCTACCAGAGCTGAGATTCAGGGCATATGCTACCTCATCTGTCATGAATTGTGACATTAAATAATAGAGTTGTAGAGGTTCTTTTCAAACATTAGTAATAAATAACTTAGAAATGGAACATTATTTCTCATGAGACCATTTCAGTCTTTGCCCATGAATAAAGACATTAATTTTCATTTATTCTTAGTTCATTTCAGAAATACAATTTAAAGCTGATGAGTAACCAAGATCATCTACACTGGCCATGTAGGAAGCCTACTTTCTGTGGAGTGCAAGATTGTTGAATGTACAAATTTCTTATTAAATAGATTAGTTTCTCCTAAAATCTCAAGCAGTGATTTGGAAATAGCAAGAAATGACAGTCAGATCTTGGTCCCTGAGTTTCCTTCACCATTCCTCTCCATGCAGCAAATGGATGACTTGCTCATATTAGATTGCCAAATCCATTAAGAAATCCATTTCACTGAGTATCTTCAACTTAATTTTTATGAAAGTTTAGTTTCTTTTTAAAATCACTTCCCTGTTTACATTGTTCAGATCCATTTAACTTGAGTGTTTTGTCATTTAAAGTAATAACTCATCAATCTGCAGAGCAACCTTTCTTTATGTTACTTTTCTTAGTGCTCTGAAATGTGCTATTTTGAATTTCTGAAATGTTATAAGCCACCAGATTGCTAATTGCTTTGGATGCTGTGAAAAATAATTACTCTACATTATTTTTGATATTTAATTGACAGTGTAATGCATTTAACTAAAGACCTGCAATAAACTATTTCTAATTACTGAGGGTGGTGGAGTGGAAAAGTAGGCTGTAAAACTTTTACAAGGGAAATAATGTTTCTCCATTATGGTAAAAGTCCTTGTTGATATGACTTCTTCAGAGACACAAGTTTAAAGTTCTAGAAATCTAGAACTTGTAGTTCTAATCATAATGAAATAGGGATTTTTTTCAGAATTATTATTTTTAAATATACTGTATTATGTGCAAGTCATATACTACTTACTGTTGTCACTATTTTTTATTTATCACTGGCCTGTGTTACATGTATTCTACATCCGCAAGATGTTCAGCTGAGAACTCGTGACACATTCATGTACCATTGGCATACAGTCATTTCATAATGTTTTGGTGAACTATGGACTGGATGTATAAAATTGTTTCCTTTAGATTATAGAGCTGAAAAGATCCATTGCCTAGTGATGTCATAAATGTCTTAACATTATAATCCTAATCCACCACTTTCCTCATAAGTGTATGCTGATGCTGCCAGCCAACTGTGCTGCCAGCCAGAAAAAAGTGCAATAAACACAATTATGTACATTTAGTAATATTTACTGATATGTGACTATTAGTAGCTACTATATTTACAGATCTATACATTTCAATATTACGTAGAGTATACTAACTTTATATATTACATATATATATATATATATATATATATAAAGCATTTACTTTGAAATACATCTATACATCTACATTTACATGTTACATATGTACAATACCACATTTCCTGTGAAATAAGGTGCCATGTTACACTGGCTGCAGCCTCAGCTATTTCCTGTTCACAAGACTCTTGATTGCATCAGGAGTTCATTTCCAGTGACAGCAGTGAAGTGGCCTATTGACTCATTTATTAGAATACATTCTTGTTGTCAAGTATAACATGACTATAAGTAGTTATCATAAGGATGTGTGCTATTCTTGACTCCCTACTTAAGACTGCATTGTTTCCAATGGACTCCTGAAAATACCCCTTAGAGTCTGGTACAGGAAAATCTTGTTTAGAAGTATCACAGAGAGGATTATAAATGATATTTGACACATTGAAAGATGTACTGTGTTTACAGTGTACAGTAGCTCCAAGATGATGCTAATAAATGGTATTGTTTACCACTGATGATTTACTAAAATAAAAGATCTCTGCCAATATTTCATTAAATTATTGGTTGTCAATCATGTATATTTCCAAAGCATAACTAAGAAAAGTGATGTGTTTCAGGGAATGTAAATTATTTTCAGAATTTCAGGAATTGAAAAGGGAAAAGAAGAAGGAGAAAATGCTGGGCTGGTGTGAAGCAATAGCCCGTAACCCACACAGAATTCCAAACACCACGAGGACACCCGAGACCACAGGGGATTTAGCAGATGCCTCTCAAACCTCCACACTGGTAAGTGAAACATTATTTTACATCAAAATGGCTTCCACAAAAATGGAATGAAAGGACAATGGGAAAATAAGGCATCTTAAGAGAACATTCCTAGTTACAATAATAGTTGCATTAATATTATAATGTCCTATAGATTCTGTTTAATTGATGAAAATTAATAAGATCTCTCAGGACCTGTATTGATTTAAAAACATCATAAAGGTGAATTTGGTCAAACTAAACTGATGTTTCTCTTTATTGTTGTTACTCTGGAATTGCAACTGTGATTATTGTAGTGGACTCTCCATTGTGTAATTGAACCAAAGATGGCAAAAAACTAAGTATAAGTAAATGTGAGTAAGAATCCAAATCAATCTATGTTCATAAAGAATCTACATGAAATCACCCCAAAATGATAAGCCTCATTGAAAATTATTGCTTAAATTACTGTAAAAGTAATTTGAAGAACAAATCACTGATATAGTCAGTCTTTCATGCTTTCTGTTATTCAACTAAATGCTTTCAGTTAACCAGTTTTCCAGTAATTAGAGAAAGATAAATAATTAACATGAGTTTTAAATATTTTTTTGTTTAGACATCTTTTTTAATTTAAAGAAGAAAATTCCATTTTGTGTCATTAAAAATAATTATTGGCTGAATGCATTTTAATGTTATTTTATAATTTTGTAAACATTGCAAATTCTTTTATTAGATTGGCTTGTTAGTTTATGCAAATGGAGTTAAATTTGACTAAAATCTGTGTAATTGCCTTTCTTTTTACTTTGAGTTATTTGAAAACTTCTTAATATAATATGTTTATTGATGTTTTGTTTATGTCAAACATCATTTTTTTAGTTCACTTTAGACATATTCCCCTTCCCTTCCTCCCACCACATCCCAGTTCATGCATTATACCATAAATATCCTACAACTTTCTCTCAGTCTTTTTAAAGATTTTTCTGAAAATATTTATTGTTTTGGGCAGAATTTAACTATATCAGTCCATTCTTTCACCCAGTCCTTATGTTGTTGTGGTTCCCTCCCAATTGTATTGCTTGAAAATATGCCTATATAAATGTCATATATGTACCAGAATTATGTCCTCCAGGAATAAACTGTATGTTAACTCCAATATATGTTTAGAAGTTCACATTTTCCCTTTACTTTTATATTAGTCTAAAATTTGAATATATACCTTCCATCCAAATACATTAATTACCATGTCTGAAACTAAGTGGTAAGTTAATTCTAGGGCTCATTAAGAGATTCACATTATAACATCACAGTTGCTTTCAGATAGAAAGAAATATAATAACGTTGCTCAGCTTGCCTTTCAATTGGGGGATTTGGTACTAGCATCCAAAAATGAGGGAAACAATTCTCCATTTGCTTTGGGGGAGGGACTGTGTTACTTCACTTAGCATAATGGCTTCAAGTTCCATCCGCTTACCTACATAGTTCATGATGTCATCTTTCTTTAATTCCATAGAACTCAATTGTGTAGATGTACCACATTTTTGGTATCCACTCCTCAGTTGAGAGGCATTTGAGTTGGTTCCAGCTCTTTGCTATTGTGAAGAGAGCTACAATAAACATAGATGTGCATGTATCTTTGCAGTAGGATGAGACTTATGGATATATACTCAGTGGTGGTATGGCTGGGTCAGGTGGTAGGCTCATTTTGAGTCTTTTAAGGGTTATCTACACTGCTTTCCACAATGGTTGTAAGAGTTTACATACCCACCAGCAGTGGATGAGTGTTCCCCTTTCCCTACAACCTCTCCAGCATTTGGTGTCTTCTGTTTTCTTGATCTTAGCTAGTCTTATCTGAGTGAGATGATGTCTTAGATTGGTTTTAATTTGCATTTCCTTAATTATTAACGATGTTGAACACTTTTTAAGATATTTCTCAGTCATCTTTACTTCTTCATTGGTGAAGTCTCTGTTCAGCTCTTTACTCCATCTTTTGAGTGAGTCATTTGTTTTCTTGCTTCTTTGTTATCACCACTCTTCTTCAATATAGGACTTGAAATGCTTGCTAGGGCAATAAGGAAAGAAAGGGAAATTAAGGAGTACTAATTGGAAAAGAGGAAGTCAAGCTATCCCTGTTCGCAGATGATATGATAGTTTACTTGAGGAATGCTAAAAACTGCACCAGAAAATTCCTAGAAACAATTAAGAGTTTCATTAAAGTGGTGGAATACAAAATTAACCTACAAAAATCAGTAACCTTTCTTTACACCAACAACACACAACTGGAGAAGGAATATAAGGAAACCTTCCCACTCACAATAGCCTAAAAAAAAATAAATAAAATACCTGGGAACAAACCTAAACAAAGACACCAAAGATCTCTACAACAAAAATTTTAAACACCTGAAGAAGATTGAAGACGACATCAAAAGATGGAAAAACCTCCCATGCTCATGGATTGGAAAAATTAATACTATTAATACAATAAAACTGTCCATTTTCACAAATTGATATACATTTTCAATGCAATACCAATTAAAATACCCATGAGTTTGTTCAAAGACTTGGAAAAAATAATCCTTAAATTCATACGGGAAAGCAAAAGACCCTGAATAGCCAAAGCAACCCTGAGAGAAAATTGCAATACAGGGGGATCACCTTACCAGACTTCAAGCTATACTACAGGGCTATAGTCATAAAGACAGCCTGGTACTATCACCAAAACAGACCTGTTGACCAATGAAACAAAATTGAAGATCCAAACTTGAGCTCATACAGTTTCAGCCACCTCCTGTTCTATAAAGGGGCCAAAAATGCTCAATGTAGGAAAGATAGCATCTTCATCAAATGGTTCTGGCAAAACTAGATCACATTTGTAGAAGAACAAAATTAAACCCCTACCACTAGCCCTGTACAAAAATCAACTCCAAGTGGATCAAAGACATCACTGTGAAACCTGTAACTCTGAAGGTGATAGAAGAAAAAGTTGGTAGCAATCTACAAGACATAAGAGTAGGAAAAGATTTTCTAAATCAAACAGCATCTGCACAGGTAATAAGGTCAACAGCTGACAAGTGGGACCTCATCAAACTCAAAAGCTTCTGTACAGCAAGAGAAAAAAATCAAGGAAGTGAAGAGAAAACCCACAGAGTGGTAGGAAATCTTCAACAGCGATACATCTGACAGAGCATTAACATCCAGAATATATAAACTACTCAAAAAACAAAGAAGTATTTGTGAACTTTTGTCATTTTTCTTTTTAAACAGTTTCTTGGTTTGTTTGAGAAGATATAACAAAATGCCAGAAATGTCTGGCTTATGAACAATAAAAACCTACTTCCTCCAGTTCTGGAGGCTTTAAAAATAAAAAATACTGTTATATTTGGGGCTGGTAAGATCCTGATTTTCTGGTTAAAGAAAGTGTCTCACATGGTGATAAAAGCAAAGATTCTCCCCCAAGCAAGTAAGGACACTGACCCCATTGACAAGAGCTCCATCCTCAGGCCTTAATCATTTCTGAAAGACTCCTTTCTTCTCCTGTTATTTTGGGCTTCAAATTCAAGCATATGAAGAAGGAATGCAACATTCAGATACTAGTTTAACATAATGATGACCCTGAACAAATATTAGTGAAAATTGTCCAGAGGAACCATCTGAGGAATGGGTATCCCCTCACTGGATGTTGTTGGCAGGGGCTGGGGGCATGAAGATGATTTTTATGGTTTCCTTTAATTAATTTTTTTGTTGTTTGAGAACTTCATACATTTATATATTTTGATAAACCCACTGACATGAATTGATATCAATTAATCACACTGTGCAATATTTATATTATAAATTATAAACACAATATTTATACATAAATCTGGATTTTGTCAAGTATCATATGATGACTAAAAACTTCTACATAAAGAAGTCTACCTGCATTTTCATTAGAATAGATTTGAGTACTTAACTCCTACTTCAAAGACTCATGTTAAAACCAAAGAGAATCTTCAGCAAACTCTTGGATTTCTTTTTGCTTGTAACCAATAACCTAGTAATAGCTTCTTTTCACAGGTGAGCATATTGGCTCAGAGCAGTTAACTGACTTAATGATAGCTGGTAAATGAGGAAAGGATTACAAGAACCTGGCTTTCTACTACAATAAACTGACTCACTTTCTTGATGACATATTCTTCTCTTTCAAATAATTTTAGTAAATGGGAAGATAGCCATATCTATCTATCTATAATTATATTATATATATATATATGTATATGTATATATATATATATTTCAATAGTTAAATATATACAGCACTAAAGAAAATCCTGTAACCACTATAATATATCATTATCAAATCTCAGTTTGTTACATATAAAAATAAAACATGTTTTCTTTCTATCATAGCTTGATAAATCTTGGACAGTTATTTTATGTTTACTGCCAAGAATGATCTAAAGAAATAGACTCCATTCATCTGTTGATGCTGTCTTCTTGCCATATAGCTTCTTTTATCACTGTTCTAGTGAACCATCTACTGCTGTGGGAAACCTCTCTGAACAAAATCACCTGGGAAAGTAAGGGCTTATTTGGCTTATACTTCCACATCACAGTTCATCATTGAGGAAAGCCAGGATAGGAGCTCAGGGCAGGAACCTAGAGGGAGAAGCTGAAGCAGAGACCATGAAGGAGCACCATTTACTGACGTGATCCTCTGGCCTGTGCTCAGCCTGCTTTCTTTTTTATTACTATTATTGTTGGCCTATTAATATAAGCCAACACATTGACAAAAGAACTTTGACCACTTTCAGTGCTTTGTGGTATCTAAATTACTGAAAACAAGAGTACTGTATTAATACAAATAGAATAAAGTTTTCAAAAATTACTCTAAAATAAAATTCTGATATTTAGACTTGCTATTAGAGATTTTCTCAGAATTTAAAAGTTATCTTTGAATACAAGTATGGAAGGAGCAACAGAAAACAACCATGCAAGTCACCAAGATTCCACTAGCTTATTTTATTGGCTTGCTTGTTTTTTCTTGGTTTGACTATATATATACATATATATATATATATATATATGTAAATATATATATATATTTGTAAATATATATATATATATATATTTGACTATATATATTTCAAACAAATATATATATATATAGATATATTTGTTTTATTGAGCATTTGTTCAACTCATACAATTGGTCCCAATCCAACCCAGTCCTCCCTGCCCCAGTCAGAACTCATACATTACAACATCCAAGCTAAGCCCTATCCAGTCAAGTTCCCAAACCCAGATGTCTTTCTGTACAAATAGATCCAATAGAGTCTAGTCAGCACATCTAGAATTCCTATGTAAGGCATACTCTTCCTCAACCTACAGTACTCAATCTCTTGTAGTTCTCATTCCAGGTCAGTCCCCCACCCATTTCTCTTGTTCCACTCTGAGACCTTGTCCCAGATGGCATGAGTCCTGTGCCTGATGCTAACATTGCCACAGATTCACATGTGAAAGATCCAGTCGATGGTAAGCTACTACTTCTCTACATTCATGCACCAGCCCTGGCTTTACAGCCTGCTTTCTTACTGCCCAAGGGCTGAGACCTCCTGCATCACTCAACAATCAAGAAAATGTCTCATAGATATATCCAGAGGTCAGTCAGATAAAGGAAATTCCCCAAATGTTTTTTTTTTTCCTTCTCAGGTGTGAGAATCTTGAAACTGAATCTATCCAGCATAGTCACAAAGGAAAATGAGGAGATGGGACCAGTGTACATTTCTGATAATAAATCAGAGCTTTTAATGCATGGACAATTGTTTCATTGGCCAAAACTTTACATAATGCACAATTAAACTACAAGCAAAGATGGAAACTGTGTTTTATATGACTAGGAAAAGGAGATGGGGTTAGTAACAACTGCCTCATCTCTGCCACAGTCTATCTTTCTGGTCAGTAATAATCACATGATATTCCGTTCCATCATAGAAAATTATGGTTATTCTAAATACTGATCTTTCAAAATTTCACTAGATTCAGATAAAATTCATGACCTTTAGCTATGTATTGTTCTCATCAATAAGGAAGACAATGTTGACTACAACTAAATTATCTGAATTTTACAGTTACTCCAATATATAAGAGGAAAATATATTTCTCAGCTGAGGAAAATTATGAGGCCAAAGTTATTTTTAGAGTTAAATATTTTAAAGCTCCTATTTCTGGAATCCTGTCCTCTTTCTCCTGTAGATCTCTGAATTCTTGTTAGGGCTTTAATCTGCTTCCCAATGACCTAGAGATATCCTTTCTTTAATGCCTTTAATGTCCACGTCTGTCATGTCCCTCTTGTATTGAGCTGCTTTGAAAAATAGAAGTAGCTAATCCTTTACACAATCATTGTCCAGAGATGGGTTATTTAGCTGAGACCTTTCACTGAGTATTGGTTGTCAATCATTTTATATTTGCCTTGAGTCATTACATTTGAGTGGAAATTTTTTAAGCCTTTTTTGATAATTCATTCAATATCATGTTATATAATTTTGTCAATGTCACTTCGTGCCTCGCAAGCTTTAGAAAAAGCCAGTCACTTTGTTCTACAAACTCTGAGATCTTCTGGATGTTCTCTATTCCTGTGCATATCTACTTTCATAATAGCCAGTCATTTCCTAAGCTCATAGTTCTTCAGACACCTCCCAAATGTAATCAGGAACGGTTTTACATTATAAGGTGTTATTTTCTAAGCAAGCACATACTGAACCACTGAGCTATATTCACAGCTCAAATATCAATTTCACCAAAATACCAATCAAATAGATGGCTTTTTACCTTTGAAATCAGGTTCTTTGTCTTCCTTTGATCAACCATTAAGAAAATGGTTTAACTTCTGGATGTTTATTATAGTAGCATGGTCTTCGCTGCCAACATTGGTATTTAGATAGTATAAAGGCTACAGTCCACTCAACAAAATTATAAAAATACCAGTAATTATAAAACAGAAAATAGGGACTGGAGAGATAGCCTAGCGGTTAAGAGCACCGACGCTCTTGCAGACGACCCGGGTTCGATCCCCAGCACCCACATGGCGGCTAAGAACCGTCTGTAACTCCAATTCCAGGAGAACTCCAGTTCCAGGGGAAACCGAGACCCTCTTCTGACCTCCGCGGCGTTGCACGACACGGGTGCACAGACCTGCATGCAGACAGTACATTCATACACATACAAAGATAAATAATAAAAAAAATTTTTTTTAAATAAATAAAACAGAAAATAATAAGAAAAATTATTTAATCTGATGGAAGACAAATGTTTCAGATTGACAAGTTTACCAGGTTTTAAGAAAAACCACCCACCTGCATGGGAGACTTAGAAAGAGAGAAGCTAGAGTTGTTGACTAACAAGTCTGGAGGATACATCTCTCAGAAATGTCTCTACCAAACCTCTTCGGTGGGAGATGGGGCTTTCTGGAGTTCTGGAAAGGGTCAAAAGGGTCTAACAACAAGTGCCTGGAACGTGTTATACTTCTGTGTCCTTATGTATTCAGACAGGTAAGACAGGATGCTTCAATGACAGTTCAGACAGTTCGAGAAAACAAAAGCTAGACCCCACTTTCCTTGATGATTTAAATAGTCCTGGGGAGAGACCAGCAAGCAGAAACAGGCTAAATATAAAGGAGTGAGTTCTTCCCCTTCTTGCCTTCTAGGTACTTTTAGCACTAGTGCTGGCAGAACCTAATTGAAAAGCTAATGCTAAAAGCTAGTGGGAAGTCTTTTGCCCTAGCATTTTAAGTTAAAACACAGAATAGTTTGAGAGATAATAGCTTAGTAATCCACATGGAAAGTTAAGGATACCTGCTTTAATAAAAAAAAAAATAAATAAACTCTGAAATTCCAAAAGCTTAGAGGTTTGATTTTGATCATGACTCAGTCTGGTACAGGAAATTTGACTCAACAGCAAAACAAATCAGGCATTCATATTCTTTCCCCAGCAAGCTGCCACTATGTTAAAAGTATGACTTCTGAGCCAGGTGTGGTGGTGCTCATCTTTAATCCCAGCACTCAGGAGGCAGAGACAGCCAGATCTCTATGAGATCAAGGACAGCCTCCTCTCCATAATAAGTTCCAGGCCAGTGGAATTACAAGAAGACTATCTCAAAAGACCAAAAGAAAATTATGATTTTCTCAGAAAAAAATATTTAATTGGGAAGATACATGAGTAGATGTGGGAAATTAAACACATTGTTTCTGATACACTTGCCTAAAAATCAGTCCCATACAAAAATCAGTCTGCAAGAAATGTTGGGAGGTAGAGTCTTCCTATTTGACAGAAGTAGAAGTTAAGGTGTGTTATTAATGAAATGGGGGAAAAGGGTCCCTTGTTAGAGTTCTTAGATTCAATAATAAGAGGAATAAAAAGAATTTAAGAATGAAATATAATGGAAGCTCAAGGACAATATTATTAGCATTTTAAAAAGTGCCCTCTGGACAAGCAAGCTGTCAGTCTCAGCAGCTCCCTAGAGGAGGAGAATGGAGGTGAGAAAGAAAAGCAACCCATGCCATTTAAATCTAGCATGTAGGCCAAACATTTGGAAAAATATAAGCCCATTGGTGAAGAGGGGGCTCTTAGAGGAAGCAAGAAACCAAACATGTTGGGACAGCCCAAGTGTTAGGGAAAGTTTATGCTTAGAAAAAGAAATTGAAAGCAGAAAAGAGGTTACACTTTCCTGAAGAACTCTCAAAAGCATACAGACTTGCAAAGCTACATGGTTATTACTAGCAGTCTTGAGCCACTGCTTTAGAGGTGGAATTCCAGGCAGGACAAATGCCCCATCTCATTAATGCACTGATTATTCTGCCTATATTTTCAGCATGACTTAAGGTGAGCCTGCCTTGTTACAGATGGTGCAATGTCCTGGTGAATGACCTGTCTGAGATGGAGGCTTGGGTCTCTACCTAGGCCCTTAAAGGGCCTTTCTTGGTACTGTAACATTTGAAATGCATTTTTCAGTTAGATTACCTATGTTTTTATTACTAATTCACTGTTATTATTCAGAGTATTTGAGTCTTTCTGGCACAAATTATACTCAACGAAAGATGATGATGATGATGATGATGATGATGATGATGATTATGATGGTGGTGGCTGATTATTATTTCCTAGGAACTTTTGAATATATTTTATACATATTCTCATGTTTAATATTCACAAAAATCTAATGAAGTAGACATTATCATTATTTTTATTTTATAGATAGAGTAACTGATACATAGAAATTTACAGACTAAGTTGGCAAAAAAGAATGTGTGGAGCTGAATTTCCAACAAACCTTGCTACCTAAACCTAGAAGGCCATTCCTTAGTTTTCACAAGTTGTAAGAGATAACACAGCCTTCACTTAAATTGTAAACATTTCACTAAAAAAGAAAGACTGTCACTTCTTTCTGAAGGACTATTGACAGTTAATTGTTTGGGGAGAGGTAACTGTTTTCTTCAGTGTTGTAGCCACCTCTTGTTCCAATGGAATAGCTCTCTATCCAGGGTGGAGAAAGAAATTCTAATTAAACTCTGTGGCCACTATAGTAGTCACTTTCATCTTGCTATGATAAGCACCATCACTAAAGTCAATTTAGAAATGAAAGGGTTTATTTTGGTTTATTGTTCCAGAGGAATAGGACTCCACTATAGCAGGAAAGCATGGCAGCAAGAGGCAGCCACCAGGGCAGGCAGGAGCTGAAAACTAAAAGCTCACTGCTGACATTTCCAACAAGAAATACAAATTAGAGAATAAACTGGAACTAAGCCAAGGTTATGACCTCTCAAAGCCCACCCTCAGTGACATATTTCCTCCTAAAGATTCCATCATCTTTTGAACCAGCACCATCAACTGGGGACCAAATGTTCAAGTACTTGAGTCTGTGAGGACATTTCTCATCAAAGCACTACAATCACACAAAAAAGGAAACCATGAAAATGGGAGAAGGGTATTGTTGGTTTCAGTGGAAGAGCTAAAGGAACAAGAGAGGGCAATGGGGGAGAATTACAAAATTATGAAACTGTCAAAAAATATTAAAAGACAAAAATAAAAGAATAATTAATTATGGTGTGATATAAAGACAAATAGGATGTTTCTTTTAATACTATATAGGCCTATTAGATTATTCTGTGCTCCACAATAATTGACATGCAAATATCAATAAATGTCATAGCCATTTTCCCCACTGAGTTCTCAGAAACTGACATGATTGAAAAGGACAGACTTCTTTTTTTCTCTTTGATCCATAAAGGAATTCACACTACCTGCTTTTTAAGTTCAGAAAATATGTATGAGCTTAAGATTTCTTAAAATTATTAAGAACCTTGCGGGATTTTATCAAGAAAACATCCTCACAGTTTTAACCTAAGTCAGATAGGAGTCTCATCTTACTTGAGAGACAAAAAGAAAACTCTTTTAAATTTATTGTGACACAGCTTAATTTGCTAATGACAGAGACAACAATAGCTACACCCTTAAGCCATTTAGTGAATTAAATCATAGTTTTAATACTAAATTTAAAAATGAGTGCAAAAAGGATCAAAAGAATCAGCAATAAGAAAGTAACTATTTTCATGAGTATTACAGTTGAAAAAAATCTATGGAAATCAATGCAGGAAGATTAAAAAGTGTCACTTCAGATGGTCAGTGATGACTACAGAGAAGATAACTCTCCTGTAATCAATGATTATTCTTTGAAGCTATATATAGATAGATTGCCCTTGGGGAGAGATGAACAAGGTACCATTCCAAGACAGAGATGACTTGCTATTTCCAAGTCTGTTTTCATCAGTTCAGAGCACATTTTCCAGTCTTCCATTCAGATGGTGCCTTGAATTACAATGGAGTTATAGTGACATAAATCCATCCTAAATTGAAAATATTGCAGCAAAACAGGTTTAGTACACTTACGTAGTGACTAACAGTTTAGAGACATGGTACATTGTAGGATGTCCTTTGTTTACCCTGGTGATCACATGCTGATTGGAAGCTGTGTTTCATTAGTATCATCTATGGAAAATAAGTGTTGCACTGTGTATCATGACCTGGGAAAATATCAAAATATAAAACTAAAAATAATTTATTCTAGTGCCTTTAATATCACATCGCCATATAATTGAATTTTCAGTCAAACCATCATAAATTAGAGGCCACAAAAATATGATTCAGGGTGAGATGGCCACTGCTCTAGAAAAATAGGAAAAATTGCTCCACGGATAGCCAGCCATAGTGGTTCATAACTGAAATGCTCTTTCTTGAGACAGAAGAATGAAGCAGGTTAGCTCCTTTATCTGGACTCAGTGTTATCTACCACAACTTCGACTAGATTTTGTCATAACAATGCACCTAAGTATGCATCAACTGTTATCCTCCATGCCAACTCTGATTTTCTTTAGTTTTCTTTAATTTTCATAAACATGCCTTTTTTGAAGAACTTTTTTTCTAGATATATGTACAAATATTACTTTACTTTCTGTTTCTGCACATGAGGCTAAAATGAAAAATAGAAGTTTTTTTTCTGTTTACCTATATATTCTCAATATTTGGAACATGATAAAAATTTAATAAAAATTTTAGAATGGATAAACATCTTTAGCAGCGAGCACAGACAGAGCAAAAACAAGATTATTCTTCTGTTTATAAAGCTCCACTTAAATGCAGTATCCCATGTATTAAACTCCTTCTGCTTATTAGAATTCCTATCCACCTTAAAATAGGAAAGAACTAAAGTTAAACCTCAAACAATGCTGTGGCTAATCTGCAGTGGTAAAGTTTTAGAAGTGAAAACCATACTTTTAAAAATTACATTCAATTAAATAATAAAATTCTGTCTTCAGTGAGATCCAAAAATACTGTAGCTCATCGTTCCAATGCATAAGATAATGAAAAAAATTATCTTTTCAAAGAGAGCACAGACAGCAGATAATTTTTACCAACTACATCTTCCTCATAGTCTTCCCAGTTCCTCCTCTCTCCTGCTTTTAGCTATACATCTGCTTGCAGCCAGAACAACAGCGCTTCCCCACAATCAGAGCATCTCTTAGAGGGGAAATAAAAGAAATAGAAAAGTGAATTTGATTGTATGAAATTTATTAGACCTGTTGACTTATTTTCAATAAATGAATATGTGTTGGATTTTGCACAATGAATTTTGCATTATGAAAATAAACTAGTTTGGGCAGATAGAGTTTCCAGGTTTCCTTCATATATTCTTTTTTTTTTTTTTTACTTTTAATTGTTATCTAATCATGTGTCAGTTATTTTTTTCAATCACTATTATAAGCCCTTTTGCAGACTGCCAAAGGCAATGGTGAATAAAATCTAAATCTTTTTTAGAGCAACTATCCAAAACAAATAATGAAAGTTAAATGAAAGACATGATGTTTTTCAAGAGCTTTGATTCTTAAGAAACTAAAATTGTTAAAAATATATTCTAATCGTTGTTATGGAAACAGATTGAATTAGAGACTGCAAAGGGGAGACTGATGTTTCAAATATTATACCATGAGGAAAATTGCATTACTATGCAGCTTAAAGAAGTATATTACCTCTAATTGTACAGTTACCGAACAATGTCAAAACATGATTATTCACAGTAGTAATAATTGATCTAAAATGTTCTTACATGGAGAAATCTTTTCTTCTCGGGAATAAAGTCACAAGATCATATTCACAGGTGTTCTTAATCAAAATGTGTTACAGCTATCTTCTTAATTTAGATACAAATTAAATTGTGAGCATCTCAGAAAGATGTTTAATTCTAAGTAGTTAATACTATTATCTGGATTGCATTCAAAACACACTTGTTTAGAAATATTTCATTATCTAAGAATTAATGGTCAGAATCCTATATAACTGAAGAGGAGTTGTCCAACTGTGTATGTGGAATTGAGATGCAGTGGCTATTTCTACTCACAGATAGCACCAATGGCAGAAATCTCTTCTTTATCTTTTAATTTATGGGATTGTGGTTAGCTTTATACAAAGGGAGGGAGCAAGAAGAACTGACTGGACGTTTGCTCATTGAGATTGGTTTTTCCCCACAAACAATAAAAATAACACTTGGAAATAAGTGGAGCCAGTTTTTTTTTTTAATTTTATGTGTATGAGTGTACTGCCTTCATGTGTGTGTTCCCATGTCATTCAGTGCCCACAGATGACAGAAGAGGTAGTCTGATCCCCTGGAACTGGAGTTACAGATGGCTGTTAGCTGCTATGTGTGTACTGGGATTCAAACCCATGTCTTCTGCAAGAGCAACCATTGCTCTTAACTGTTGAACTATCTCTGTAGCCTAGAACCAATTTTTTTTTTTAAAGAGCTGAAAATACACTTTTTTTAAAGTAGCAATCTCCCTCAAAAGTTGAGTGGGATAAATAAATTGGGAGTCTTATATAAATTGATATATCAAAGAATAATAACTAATACTATGAAAATAGTGTTTAAATGTCTATGATACACTAGAGTTTAGATATGGAAAAAGGTCATGGTAATTTTGAAACATGGTATTGCTGCTTTGATTATTCAATCAGGAAAATAAAATGGAGCAGTAGAAAAATGGCAGTACAGGAATCCCAAATCCTAAATCTTCCCAATCATCTAAACATTTCATAGAGATTTTTTTCAAGTGTATATTAGATAATCTCTTACATGATATAACATGACTCCTCCTAACCCTCAACAGGTCTACCGACTTGTTTTATGCTGTACCTGGACTTCGTTGATATGATATCCATATCAACCAGTATAGTACATTGTATTACCTGAATAAAAAAATTAAGTAATCTTCATCTGTATATGTTGAAATTTCAATTTAGAACTGTTAGGGCTGTGTATTAGTCACTTTTCTGTTGCTGTGATAGAACCACCATGACCAAAGGAACTTATAAAAGGAAGAGTTTATTTCAGCTTACAGTTGATGGTTCCAGGGAAATTAGAGTCCAGGGAGGCATGGTGACAAGCAGGTGCTCAGCAGGAGCAGAAAGCACAGCTTCACATCTCACTCTCTAAGGCTGCCCCCCAGTGACATGCTTCCTCCTGTATATCCACACCTTCTAAAATCTCCCAAAACAGCGCCACCAGCTGGGGACAGAACTTCCAAATACTTGGAGCCAATGGGGGACATTCATTCAAACCACCACAGAATGTCTATCATCATGGAACAAAATAGGGGTAAATTTGTAATCAAGGATATGAATGACTAAGCATATTTTCACTCGAATATTTGAATTATAATAATCCCATTTAGAAAGTAATTTAAAAGTTCGGGGAACATCACAGAAGAAGGTGTGGGAATATAAAAGCCATAGGAACAGGACACCTGGTGCCACTTAATGTATTCTAGATATGATCTGCATGTTACACCAATAAAATCACCACTATATGGTAGTACAACAAGATCTGCATAATGACAAAAAATAGTCAACATGTCAAAGTACATGGGGAAATTTCATGGGCTCTCACTTCAAGATGAAGAGCTACAGGCAATCAGAGGATGCTGGAGGAGACAGAATCAGTTTTCTCCAGGGACTAGCTCCCTGTGAGCCTACCTAATCCCAAGGTGAGCAGCCCTAAACACTGGTATGGGTAAGTAAGCAACAGTAAATGGATTCAGTGCATTATAGATAGATGATAGATAGATAGATAGATAGATAGATAGATAGATAGATAGATGATAGATATTTTTAAATTATGTATATTCAGTGTATCATATATGTGTGCATATATGTATGCATGTATATATATATATATATGTGTGTATTTATATATAAGTAACAAAAATAATTCATATTATTTTTGTTACTTATATATAAATACACACACATGTATATATATATATATATATATATATATATATATATATTCATGAAGGACACACAATTTTTTTGTATTTTTTTAAACAGGGTCTCCCTTTAGTCCCAGCTGGCCTGGAGCTCACTCTATAGATCAGGATGGCCTTGAACTCACAGGGATCCACCTGCCTCTACCTCCCGAGTGCTGGGATTAAAGCGTGTGCCACCATGCCTGGCTTGGACATACAAAATTAAGAGAAAAGACCAGCCAGCCCAGATGAATCAATGAGTTTCAGGTTCAATGAGAGACTGCCTCAAATAAACAATATGGAGAGCAATCAAGGAAAGACACTCAAGGTCAAATTCTATCTTCCACACTCATGGGCATGCTCACCCACATGTGCATGCATGCACACACATACAGATACAAATAGCTGAGTCAAACACTATATTAAATAACAAGTATAGAACATTTTGTGGTTTTTACTTTTTATTGGCATATATTCATTGTATATAGTACTGAGTTTCACAGTCATTTTCATACAATTATACCTTAACATCTTGACCATGTCCCCAACCTGTAACACCTACTCTCCCCTTGCTAACTCTTCTCTTCTCATATTTGATATTTGTTCTGTTTGTTCTTCTATACAGTTCCATGTTTATTTTCATACCAAAAATACACATATGATTTTATGTAACTATATACAACCTAGAAACTACAAGTGAAAAATGTGATATTTGTCTTTGTTTTATGTGTATTTTTGAGCTTTTCATACAAAGCATCTTAAGCATCTTTATGCTCCACTCCCTATCTCAATCCCCCTAGACCTCCCCCTACACAGATTTCATGCATTCTGTCACATATGTTAAAGCCTATCAAGTAAGTTAGTGTACCCAGATGTCCCTAGGTATAAATTCATCCACTGAAATCTAGTCAGCCTATCTAGAGTCTCTCCCCTAAAGAAGATAAGCTCTCCCTCATCCTGCAGTAATCAGCTGCCATAGTTCTTTGGCTGTGTTTGGGACTTAAAATACAATTCTGCTGTTAAATATACAGTGTTTTTAAAAGACATAATTTTGAAGAAAAACAGCTCAATAGTAAGACAGAGATTAAATAAGGAGAATTAGATGAAGCCCCAGATAGAAATGTAACCCTGATGTGGGGCTTCAGATGTTCACAGAGACCAGGAATACTTTATAAGAAAGTAGAGGTGGTGACCAGGAGGGAGGAGGAGAGATATATCCTTGACTTTATGTAAGTCATCTGCCATGTATAAAATGACTGCTGTACTGTATTACTGTCACAATGAAACACAGGATACCCATTTTCTGTTGTTACATAAAAGGAACCACCTTTAGAAATCACTTTGTAGAATACTGTAATAATTTAGCAGATAGCAGAATTCAAATTTATTCAGTCTCAGTATTTGAAATGTACTCTTAAAATATCTGTTCTGAACTAACACTTCTAAGAATGAGATGTTTTCCATATTAACCACCGACGAGGAGACATGTGTTAAAAGATACTACTTGGAAGTTAGTGTAACATGTCAGTCAGTTAAGTGCTTGCCTTGCAAGTAGGAGTACCTGAGTTCCATCCCCAGAACTCACATCATAAAAGGGCCAGGTGTCCAAGCATGCACCTGTAATTCCAGTACTGGGGAGGTAGAAACAAGTAGACCCTTGGGACTTGATGTTGACCCTAGGCAACCTGTTGAATGCCAGGCCAATGAAATATACCATCTTGGGACTGGAGAGATGGCATAGCAGTTAAGAGTGCTGACTGCTCTTGCAGAGGACCTGGGTTCGATTCCCAGCACCCACATGGCGGCTGAGAACCATCTTTGACTCCAGACCCAGGGGAATCCGACGCCCTCTTCTGACCTCCACAGCATTGCATGACAGGGGTGCACAGACCTACATGCAGACAGTACACATATTCATACACATAAAAAATAAGTAAGACCAAAAAAAAAAAAAAAAAAAACGCCTTTAATCCTAGCACTTGGGAGGCAGAGGCAGGTGGATCTTTGTGAGTTCAAGGCCAGCGTGGTATACAGGGTGAGTTCCAGGACAGCTGGAGCTACAGGGAGACCCTGTCTTGTAAAGACCTAAAATAAATAAATAAATAAATAAATAAATATTTAAAAAAATTTAAAAATAAATAAACATACCATCTCAAGAAAAAAAAGAAGAAATGGATCCTGAAAAAGCCTTTGACAAAATCCAGCATCCCTTCATGCTTAAAGTCCTAGAGGGAACTGGATTGGAGGGATCATTCCTCAATGTAATCAAAGCCATATACAAGAAACCCACAGCCAATATCATCCTAAATGGGGAAATGACAGAAGCATTCCCTTTAAAGGTAGGAACTCGGCAAGGCTGACCCCTGTCACCACTCCTCTTCAATATAGTGCTTGAAACACTTGCTGGAGCAATGAGGCAAGAAAAGGAAACTAAAGGAATACTAATTGGAAAAGAGGAAATCAAGCTATCCCTATTTGCTGATGATATGATTGTTTACTTAAAGGATGCTAAAAACTCCACCAGAAAACTCCTAAAAACGATTAACAGCTTCAGCAAAATGGCAGGATACAAAATTAACTTAAAAAAAAAAAAACAATGGCCTTTCTTTACACCAACAACAAGCAACTGGATAAAGAATTCAAGGGGACCTTCCCACTCACAATAGCCTCAAAAACCATAAAATACCTAGGAACAAACCTAACAAAAGACACCAAAGATCTCTACAACAAAAATTTACGCTTAAAGAAAGAAATTGAAGAAGACATCAGAAGATGGAAAAACCTCACATGCTCATGGATTGGGAAAATTAACATTGTAAAAATTTCCATTCTACCAAAACTCTTGTATTGATTTAATGCAATCCCAATCAAAATCCTCAAGAGTTTCTTCACAGCCTGGAAAAAAAAGTGCTTAAATTAATTTGGAAAAACAAAAGACCCCGAATAGCCAAAACAACCCTGAGTGAAAAGAGCTACACAGGGGGATCTCTATACCAGACTTCAAACTATACTACAGGGCTATAGTCATAAAAACAGCCTGGTACTGGCACAAAAACAGACCTGTTGACCAATGGAACAAAACCGAAGATCCAAATCTGAGCACATACAATTTCAGCCATCTCATATTTGACAAGGGGGCCAAGAAGACACAATGGAGAAAAGACAGCATCTTCAGCAAGTGGTGTTGGCAAAACTGGATCACCACTTGTAGAAGAATGAAATTAAACCCCTACCTCTCGCCCTGTACAAAAGTCAACTCCAGATGGATCAAAGACCTCAACATGAAACCCCAAACTCTGAAGGCGATAGAAGAAAAAGTTGGCAGCAGACTACAAGACATAGGCGTAGGAAAAGACTTCCTAAATCAGACAGCAGCTGCACAAGAATTAAGGTCGACAATTGACAAATGGGACCTCATTAAACTCAAAAGCTTCTGTACATCAAAAGAAACAATCAAGGAAGTGAAGAGAAATCCCACAGAGTGGGAGGAAACCTTCACTGCAGATACATCTGACAAAGCATTGATTTCCAGAATATATAAACTACTCAAAAAACAAAGAAAAAAGAAAACAAACGACCCGCTCAATAGATGGAGCAAAGAACTGAACAGAGACTTCACAAGCGAGGAATTAGAGATGTCTGAGAAACACCTCAAGAACTGCTCAACATCACTAATCATTAAGGAAATGCAAATCAAAACCACTTTAAGATATCATCTTACTCCAGTAAGACTGGCTAGGATCAAGAAAACAAATGATACCAAGTGCTGGAGAGGTTGTGGGGAAAGGGGAACACTCATCCACTGCTGGTGGGAATGTAAACTCGTACAGCCACTATGGAAAGCAGTGTGGAGAACCCTTGGAAGACTTGGAATGAACTTGCCACCCGACCCAGCCATACCACTCCTGGGCATGTACCCTCAAGACTTACGCCACCACAGAGATACATGCACGGCCATGTTTATTTCAGCTCTCTTCACAATAGCAAAGAGCTGGAACCAACCTAAATGCCCCTCAACTGACGAATGGATAGAGAAAATGTGGTACATCTACACAATGGAGTTCTATGCAGCAGTAAAGAAAGACGACATCACGAGCTTTGCAGGAAAATGGCTGGAGCTAGAGGACATCATGCTGAGTGAAGTAACACAGTCCCAGAAAAACAAATGACGAATGGTATCCCTCATCTGTGGATGCTAGTGCCAATTACCTAGTTGTAAGTATTTCTTGTGCACAGCCCCTTGAGCTTTTGTCCAAGCAGTTAGGAGTGATGCATATTGGAAACAACAACAAAAACAACAACAACAGAAAGGACTGCATCAAAGAACTGACTGAAATAGTGAACTTCTGCTCAAAACAATCAATTTCCACATGGAAAATATAGAGAAAGACTGAGAAAGAGATGAAAAGCATGTTTGGCAGAATGCCTGAGCTCTGGTGGGGTAGGGGGATGGGGGGGCACAGGTCTAGATTTGATTTAAAAAGATATATATAAAAAAAGATTGTGGGAAAAACCTGAAAAATGACAAATGATGCTTTCCTCTGGCTTTCACATGCATGTGTAAGCATTCTCACACAAACACAGGCACTTGCATTTTACATGAGCGCATGCACATACAACAAACAAAATAATCAGACAATAATTTTTAAAAACACACTGTTTGAAAAGGAGTAAAATGCATATACTATCTGTATTTCCTCACAACCAAAGAGTGGGAGAACTAAAACAGCAAGTTAATATTGCTTAAGTATGTCCAGTATTCCATTTAACCATTATCATAACTGTGATCACCAGATTTCAGTGTTTCACCTACTGTACAAACCTACTTTGTAGAGGAAAGAGGTAAGGAATTTGTGTTTCCATTGTAAATAAACTTGATTCTAAACTCAGCGTCCTAAGGCACACTTTTATGCAAAAAATGCAAGTAAGAAAAGATAAAATAGACCTTATGAGTAGTGGGTTTAAATCTAATTCTTATTTAGCTAATTCTAGTTAAAGATATATAAAGTTCCCTAGTATATTCTATTTATAAAATATACAATATATCATAGATGTGTGCAACTCTCAAATATCATTTTCATATTGTCCATCTTATAGACTTGGAAACTAAGTTTTGGTTGATTAGATACACATCAGATAATACAGGTCTATAAAATGAGCTTTAGAAAGATAGTTGGCACATAAATCTGAAATGGATGGTTAATTACTCTCATGGGTAGCAATATTCAACCACTATTTCTGGAAGAAAGTGTAACATTATTCAATATATTTACATCTTTAGGATTAATTTGTTTCAGCTGTTAACACAATGTCCTCCAGCAAAATATGCTTAACATAGGAAATAAATTCCTGAGGTTTAAAAGCCAACACCCACCTCTAAATCGATGACCTGTTAAATTGTTTTTATATCACCATAATAATTACCAGCTGTAATTATTATGTGAAATAATCCGCAAGTTCAGCTTTGTGATTCCACATTAAGAAACCCAGCAACTCAAACACAGATATGAGGTCTAAGATACCAGGTTTCTATGTGTCCGATGTAGCCTTCAGGAATAAAATTCAATTTAACAATCCAGTAATCCTTTAAAGATAAAAAAAGAAAGAAATAGCTTCGCACTGCAATTACCAACTTGTCAAATTCCATAGACACATTGTCATGTCAACCAAAATTTACTATACATATTGTGATGAAACATCAAATAAAAATCAGTTCTTGAGGGTTGAGTGAAAATTAGAAAAACTAGGACCATTCAGTGGACATAATGCTGCTGATATTGTTACCACCTCTCAATATGTACAGGTTAAAAACAGTACACCTATACACATAATTGTAGTATTAGTGCATGGAACCTTATCTGTAACTGCATTTTCTACACAAGCTTGCATTTCATTGTATATTACTTTACTAGGCTCCACAAATTCTGAACTTTTTTACAGATTAAACTTTAATAGTAACATCATGGAAAAAGTCTGTTAGCACCACTTTTCTAAAGGAAGATACTCATTTCATATCTCTGCATCACATTTTGTTAGTTTTTGCTATATTTAAATTTAACAGCATTTTTATGTCTCTGAATATACTCTGTGATCACTGATTTTAGTCTTAAAAATATTTCAGGTCAGGGTGACCAATCCTCATCCACTGACTTCAGCAAACTTATGGGGTTAATGTGTAGATTCTCACTGCCTGAGACACCATAGTGAGAAGAATACTTGGACTAAGTGTAAGATTCTTCCTCTCACCCAAGGGTTCAAGAGAGAGGAAGAAGCTTACAACTCCACTTTAAAAATATTTTTATTGATACTTTGAGATTTTTTTCATACAATTAATTTGATCATATTCAGAACTACTCTCCCATCTGCACTACCATCTTACTAGGCTATCAACCTCATGTCCTCTATTATTGCTGTTTTTAAAAGACCTATCCAGTCTAATTCATGTTCCCCAAATACTGTAGGGTGTGGTTCCATCCCCTAGAGCCTGGGCAACTTTTTGAAAGGAAATGTGCCCTCTCCAAACAACTATCAGTCGTCTTTAGTTTCTTATCCAGGCTTGGAGCTTCTTGCCTACCTCCTTCAACCATGCTGGGATTTTTGTCTCGATCAGATTGGGGAGGTTAGTGCATAGAGCTGTCTATTGTGTTCAGACAACATGGTTTCCTTAAATTCATGCCCCTAGCCTTTATAAAATCCCTGAGCCTTGAGAAGAAAGGGTGATGTAGTTTTCCACTTAGGACTGAGCAATTTAACACTCTCTGATTCCCTTTATATTGGCCAGTTGTGGGTCTGTGTGTTAGTCATCATCTACTCCAAAAAGAAGCTTCTCTGAGTTGAGAAATGCACTAATCTGAATATAGCAATAAGTTATTAGAATTCAGCTTAATCCTATGTCAATTTAGCAGAAAAATAGTAGAAGTTTCTCCCCTACAACCTGTGCCCTGTCTAGAAAACTCCATTAAAACTCTTTTTAAAAATTATTTTCTTTTATTAAATTTTACTTAGCATACTAAAGGATTCATTCTTACATTTTCATACATACATGTCATTATGCATTGCTCTCCTCACCCCTGCCACTCTCCTTTGTCCTTTCCCTCCCCTCCCTTGCTGGGCCTCCCAGATAACCCCTCCTCAGCTTCATGTACCATACCTGTCATGACATATATAGTTTAGTATAGATTCATTAGATGAGCAAAAATCAAGAGGCATCTAAATTAGAAAAGAAGAAATAAAACTATCTCTATGTATACACCACATGCATGGATTTTCTTGTTGTTTTAAGAGGTTTCAGTTTGTTGGGTTTTTTAAAGAATTTGTATGTTTGATTGTTTAATTGTTTAGGGTTTTATTCTTATATATATTCTTATATAGTTAATTGAATTTTTGTACATTTTATATAATGCATCTTAATCATGTTTAGTCCCTTTCCCTATATTCACCCCCCCATAGGCCCACCACAAGATTTCATGCATCTGTCATATATGTTAAAGCCTATCAAGTCAAGTTGATGTAGCTAGAAGTTCTTTGGTACGAGTTCATCTAACTAGAGTCTAGTCAGCCTACCTAGAGCCTCTCCCTTAAAGAAAATCAGCTCTCTCTCACCAGCAGTGATAAGCTCCCAGTTGTTCCTTGCTAAAGCCCACTCTGCTGCCCATTACCCCAGTTAGTTGATGGGTTGTTGTCTGATTGAGTTGATGTAGGTCTTTTGTAGCCAGGTGCCTATTCTAAGAAGTTTCAATAGTAATAGGTTTTCATATGATATTTTCAAAAGTCCTTTGGTGTTTGTTATCCTCATCTTACTCCATCCTCTGCCCCACCCTCCCCTTCCCCACATTTAATCCTTCCTATTCCAATATTCCCCATTCTTCTTTTATATCACTGTATATCTAGACTTTCAAGGATATCATCCATTTATGACAGAAAACATGTGAAATTTGTCTTTCTTGGTCTCAATTACCTCACTCTTCATGACTGTTTCCAGTTCCATCCTTTCACCTGCAAACTGCTTAACTTCAGTTTTTTAATGGATTATTAGTATTCCATTGTGTAAATGCAACATACTTTCATTATCCATTCATCAGATGATGCACATCTAGGCTATCCCCGTGTCCTGGCTTCTGTGAATAGAGAATCAGAGTATATGAATGAACAGGTCCTGCAGTAGGATATAGAATACTATGGGTATGCCCAAGTGTAATATACCTAGATTAGGTTCCAGATCTGTTTTTAGTTTTTTGAGGAACCTCCATAGTGACTTCCACAGTAGAGGAACCAGTATGCACTCCCACCAGCCATGAATAAATGTTCCCCTTTACCTTCATTCTTGCCAAATTTTGTAACTGTGTTTTATGTATCTTATCCATTCTGACTAATAGGTAATCTCAAAGTAGATTTAATTTGCAGTTACCTGACAGATGAAGATTTTGAAAATTTGTAAAATTACCTCTCAAGTCATTTGTGTTTCATCTTTTGAAAACTCTTCACTTAGTTCTTTGCACCAATTTTTAATTGGGTTGTTTGTTTTTTTATTTTAGATTTTTGAGTTCTTTGCATATTCTAGTTACTAACTGTCTCTCAGATGTATAACCTGTGAAGAAATTTTTCCCATTTCCCTATTCACTAGGATGATGGTATCCTTTGCCAGACAGAAGCTGGGAGGAAAGTCAGACTCTTCTAAGGTGCTGATTTTTAGGCTAACTAGGCTCTAGTGGATGGACCTACACTGCAGGATTATGTGTGTGTGTGTGTGTGTGTGTGTGTGTGTGTATACACAAACTACAAAAACTTAATGAAAATAGAACTTTGACTTTTAAGCACAACGTCTCAAACCAATCAGCTAGCCAATTTGAGGAGAATGAAAAGTTCATAAAGGAAATTAAAGTGTTATTTTAGTAAAGACACAAAAGAAAAGAAAGCAAAGCTACCTTATGATATATCTGGTATAATAGAGGAACCGCACACACTGTCATAATCTCAAAATTCCATAGTTGACATCGGGGCACACACTTAGTATTGCACATACTTTGGAAAACTTTATAATGACCTGTTTCCACCATAATAGTAGAAAGAGTACATTCGTCCTCTGTGAAATGATCATACTCTCTTCCCTCAGGCTTTACTCCATGTATTAATTCTCTTATAGAAACATGCTTATAAGATATAGATGAGGTTTTGGTGATATGTATAGAAAATCAACCTAGGCCCAATACTCACTTAAGCTAAAACTTAAGCTCCACTCCTCATAAACAGCACAGGAATAATATTGTGACCCCCCATGTCATTTACAACACATCCAGTCACCTTATTATGCTCTTGCTTAGATGAAGAAACATGCTACTATTTGCATATGTGTAAAACAATATCCACTGGGTCCATGGTTCTGGAGGAATTTGACTTTGCAGTGCAGACTGGGCTGGAACTCACTGTGTAGCTCAGCCTCCATTCTGCTGCCAAAGCTCCCCAAATTCCTGGATTATAGGTGTGAGCCACAACATCTGGCTAAGAAATACATTTTTTAAAACTTCTATAGATAGTGATTCTTCTGAGGGATCTGGGAACACATAAATTGAAAACCTTCTCAAAGCGTTCATCACTCCAGATGCAGTTAAGTATATTCATAATTTTTGGAATGGAGTAAAATGACCAATTCATAGGAGTTTGGAAGAAGTTGATTTCAATCTCAGTGGTAACTTTGAGGAAGCTTAACATTTATTTTATTTAGTTTCTTTTTTTAAATTTTTTTTTCTATTACTTTTTTTCATTTTTTAACAATAAGTAATAACCTATGAGTACAAGCATCCTTCATGTAAAACCAATTTGCAAGCAGTTGTGCCCAAACCCACACAGCCCAAGGGTCGACCATCCATCAGGTTGATCAAATAAGTGTCCAGTCTATATTTCTGTAGTTTCACCATTGACCCCAATTGCAGTCCTTACATTCTACCATGCCCCCTCTTCCTCAGATTGTTCCCTAGGCTTATAAAAGAGGCACAGGTGGAGGAGAAGCAAAACAGTCTACTTTCTCTGGAGCTGTCGTTTTGGACTCTGGTCAATTCTGGCTGTTTTCTTTCATGGGCTGACAGTTTGTCCAGGAACACTAATGAAGCACAGGCAACTAGATATATAGGTATTTAAACAGTACTAATTGTTATGGTAGGTTACTTTGGTATAGAAACAGATATTTGGATGGCATGTTAATCCATGAATTACATTTTTTTCTCTAAAATATGACAGGGTCTTACTGTGGCTTATAACATCTCCTAACTGCTAGAGGATGTAAGCTTGTGGCATCAGCCATGGGTTATTCCTCCAAGGAGAGAGCTAATAGCCAATTAGACTTGGGATATACGGGTATATGGCTGCCACTGCTGCACAGTATTTCCAGGCAGGTGAGGTGTAGCTGGTGCTGATGGAGGAGTTTTGCTTGACTCAAGGAGACCTATATTTGCTTTATTGGTTTAGTGGCCTTTGGTAACAATCTCTGGTATTCCAGAGACCAACTGTACACTTGCAAGTGAGGTCTCAATACATCTTTCCCATGCTTACATCCGGTCTTCGACAGCAGGGCCTTATTGCCTCTCTTCTTGCAGGTATCCCAGTTTACAGGTAAGAAACATTTACATTTTGGGGGGCGCTTGGATCCCCTGGCCAACCTCTTCTTGGTAGAATAATCCATTGCTGATATCAGAACTCTTCTGTAGTAATATATTTTGCTTAAGTGCACAGCTTAAGGAGACTTTAGTATTATATTTGATTCTGAATAGAGAATAATCCTTTTCACAGTTCCTATATCTATTAGTCAATTAAAGAAGGCAGTTTTACCGGTTTTATAAGAGATTACCTCTCTAACAGTTGGCTACAATTTACAGTTAGAGAACGACCCCATCATCATCATATTCCTCCTTGTTCTATGAAGGAGAGGTAAGAAAATCTCTCCTATTAAAACTTTGCAGCATCTAGAAGGTAAGTTTCATTAGGACTCATTATAAATAGTTGTTACAAGTAGGATCCACAGAGGGGTTTGATGCCCGTAGCAGTCCGAGGCTTTTCTTCCTTTCAATGTTCAGATGGGCCAACCTTTCTGCTGGCACTTCCTGGTACATCCTACACAATGCAAAGCTGTGTCTTTTCTTTCTCAGTGGTTAAGTTGGTGACGTTTTGACCTATGGGAACATACAAAACTTTTCCAGTAGTTAGTTTTAAGATTTGAATTGAGCCGGGTGGCAAAATTTTTGACAAAAAGGTTTCATATATAGCTTTATCCCCCCTTTTTATTTTAGGATTTTGTTTTTTGACCCATGAGTCTCAAAAAGGCAGTTGTAGTACACTTACCTATAGGCAGGAATCAAGGCACAGATTTTATCAAATTCACCCAAGCTATTTTGGGTGACTGTATGTCGTTAACTTGGGAAGCAAACTTAATTTCTTAAGTTAAATCATCCTACAGGTAAAAGAGAATGCTACAAGATGATACTGTACAACAGAAAAATTATAGAGAACATTTTGTATGTGCCAATCCCAAAGTTATTGTTATACAGATTTTAAGTAAAACAAATGTGGTCGACAATTTATATTTCCAATTTACTAAGGTGCATTACCGTGTTTATCAGAACCTTTAAACCAATGCTGTTTAATATACACATATTTACTCTTACTAAGTCCTAAAACACCATGTAACCTGTAGGCAGAGTCTTGGCAAAATTGGATACTTGTTGAACTCACATCAATTAAATATACATTAATTGAATATAGACCCGTGTCCCTCTCCAGCCCCTCCCACCCCTCACAATTCACCATTTCAGTCAGTTTTCTGATGCAGTCTTTCTGTTGTTGTTCTTTTAATATGCAGCCCTCTACACAAGAAATATTTACAACTGGGTTATTGGTGCTAGCATCCGCAGATGAGGGATACCATTTGTTGTTTGTTTTTCTGGGACTGTGTTACTTCACTTAATATATCTTCTAGCTCCATCCATTTAGTTGCAATGTTCATGATGTTGTCTTTCTTTACCGCTGCATAGAACACCATTGTGTACATGTACCACATTTTCTCTATCCACTCCTCAGTTGAGGGGCATTTAGATTGGTTCCAGCTTTTTGCTATTGTGAACAGAGCTGCAATAAATATAGCTGTGCATGTATTTCTGCAGTAAGATGAGTCTCGTGGGTATATACCCAGGAGTGGTATGACTGGGTCAAATGGCAAGCTCATTTTGAGATTTCCAAGGGTTCTCCACACTGCTTTCCATAGTGGCTGTACAAGTTTACATTCCCACCAGCAATGGATGAGTGTTCCCCTTTCCCCACA
>VZQC01009358.1:3468622-3481944 GCA_009823505.1 Rhizomys pruinosus
TTTTTTTATGTAGGCACTTAGAGCTATAAACTTCCCTCTTAGGACTGCTTTTAAAGTGCCCCATAGGTTTTGCTGTGTTGTATCATTATTGTCATTCAGTTCCAGGAATGTTTTTGTTTCTTTCTTTATTTCTTCCTTGACCCATTCATTATTTAGGAGGAGGAAGCTTAATATTTTAAGGGCAAAAGTAGCTTCAACTGTGGTAGAAACAGGTAGCAAATCAAAATTAGAAGTGGACTTTGAAGATGTGATTGAATTAGTGCAACCTCAGGAAAGAACTTGAGTCTATGAGGAGTTGCTTGTTGTGAGTGAGAAATTGGCTTCTTGATGAAATCTGTTCTTGGTGAAGATGCTGTGGTCATTATAGAAATGATGACCTCCTTTATCCAAATACATCTAAATGATAAACAATAGCAAGTTTTAGAGGCTTGACTCCATCATTGAAAGTTCTACTTGATACATTGCTGTCATAGCTGCACAACACAGAGAAATATCTCATTTCATAAAAAGACTCCACAGATGCCACATCCTTTCTTTTCTTAAGAAATTATTACTGTCACCCATCCAACAGTCAGAAACTTCCACTCTAATGAATCGTAATCTATCAAAAATGAGGCAAGAAAACCAACAGCAGAAAGAAGAAGGCTCAGAGGTGCCTGGGATGGTGGTTAGGGATATTTTTCAATAAGGTGTTTTAAATCAATATATGTATATTATTTTTTAAATAGCATACTATTACACATTTAATAGACCCCAGTATAGTATAAATATAACATCTCACTAGGAGCACAACATTTTCATTGCACTCACTTTATGGTGGTATTTGCTGTACTGTAAAAGTCTGGAACTGAGCCCGAAGATTTTCAAAGTATTTTCATATCTTAGATATTATGAATAGATTTCAGTAATACTGGCTTATTGTAATTTCTTAAAACATAGACACTTTTAGAGCAGTTTTGATTCAATAGAAGCACTGAGCAGAGAAATCTGGAGATTCCTAGATGTCCTTGGCTCCCATACAGGTGAGACATTCACATCACCCCCTGGCAAAGACGTATATCTGGTATAATAGAGGAATCAGCACACAGTGTCATAATGTCAAAATTCCGTAGTTCACGTTGGGGCACACTCTTAGTATTGCACATCCTTTGGGTTTAGAAAAGTTTATAATGACCTTTTTCCACCATGATAGTGGAAACAATACGCTCGTACTCTGTAACATGATCATACCCGCTTCCTTCAGCCTTTACTCTATGTATTAATTGTCTTATAGAAACATGCCTAAGGCCTGGAGAGTGGCTCAGCGGTTAAGAGCACCTCCTGCTCTTGCAGAGGACCCGGGCTCAATTCCCAGAACACACATGGTGGCTAAGAACCATCTTTAACTCCCTTCCAGGGGAATCCAATGCCTTCTTTTGACTCCGCGGCATTGCATGACATGGGTGTACAAACCTACATGCAGACAGTACACTCATACACATAAAAATAATAAATAAAAAGTTTTAAAAAGAAACATGCCTAAACTTGGTAAATGATACTTTAAAAAGCACATGTGTTTACATATTCTAAATACAATGTGTTTACTAATATCTGGATTATTAATATATATTATTTACCCTTACAAAAATAAATGAAGAACAAATTTTAAGTGCCAGAGTTAGTACAT
Organism: Rhizomys pruinosus; assembly: GCA_009823505.1. Lineage (NCBI taxonomy): Eukaryota > Metazoa > Chordata > Mammalia > Rodentia > Spalacidae > Rhizomys > Rhizomys pruinosus. Next base: position 3,470,289 of record VZQC01009358.1, read on the forward strand.
TAACATAAGGAAACAAAGGCTTTCAGGACACTTGAAAACTTGTTCATATGAACTTGCAACGATGTTGACAGGATGCCCAAGACCTAGACCAACTCAATCAGACAAAAAAAAAAAAAAAAAAAAAAAAAAACAGCATAGTACTGGAGAAATTGACAGCAGATTTCAATAGTTCCTACTCAAGGAACTATTGGCAAATGATTATGTGGGGTGAGGAAAAGTTGATCTTCTTTAAGAGAGTGACTGTAGATAGGCTCATAGACTCCAGTGGATGATCTTGCACTGAAGGACACTGGGATAGTAATGCTTGACCAGACAAGACTTATGTATGACAGAATACCTGAAATCTGGTGGTACAAGGGATGGGGAGGGAGGAAAGGATATAAATTTGATTAACTCAATAAACTCAATAAAATATTAAAAATTAAAAACAAAAACCTGCTTATTCCTCCAAATATTTTGGTTTACTTCTACCAGATTTATTGATGTGTATATAAGCCCAAAACTATAGATTTAAGGTGCACAATATAGTTTTGATACATATATACATTGTAAAATTACAACAGTCAAGCTAATAATTTTTGTGTATAGTAGGAACAATGAAAATCAACTCTCTTAGACCTGGGTTTGATCCCCAGCACCCACATGGAGGCTGAGAATCTTCTGTAACTCCAATTCCAGGAGAACTCCAGTTCCAAGGGAATCTGACACCCTCCTCTTCTGACCTCCACAGCATTGCACAACAAGGGTGCACAAACCTACATGCAGACAGTACATTCATACACACACAAAAATAAAAAATTAAATTAAATTAAAAAAAATCAACTCTCTTAGCAAACTGCACATATACATGATAGAATTATCAACTATTGCTACCATGCAATGCATTAGACTTCCAAATTACATAACCATCCTTACTGAGTCTTTGTACTTTTTGATTATCATCTCCCTATTTCTCCCACTTCCCATCCCCCAACAGCTAACATTCTTCACTTTCATCAGTTAGCTCTGTGAGATTCCACATTTAAAAGAGAATATTCTTTTATCTTACTTTATCTTTTGGGGAAAAGAACAAAGTGACATTTTCTTCTAATTAGATTCAAGCTCCGTGTGTCCCTCAAATCATTTGTTTCTCTCTAAATGCTTGCCTTTCGGCATAATTGACTATGTTCTGTGTGGTGAATTGAATATGTATACCCACAGACTCTCCTTTTTGAGATCTCAAGGGAATCATATGAAAATAAGAGAAGTAATACAACTGTAACAAAGAATAATAAGTTCTTCATATTTCAGAAACATGGAAGAAAGGACTTATTTCATCTGTCTGATCAGTTCTATGATATTTTTAGAGCTAAACATGTTTTGTACAAATGATAATTAGATATCAAATTTATTAGTCTAAAATTGATCACTTTATTCTCTTATTATCTATAGACTTTATTATAATGTCACCTTTTCCCTTCAGATAGGCTAGATATGTTCCAAATTATAAAAACACTGTTGTGCACTTATTATCCTTAAGAGCTCACCTAAGATATATTTGAAATACCTTTACTTGATCTATTTAAAATGTACAATTCAATGTTTTTAACATAGTTATAGAGTTCTGAAACAATGAATGTAATGTGATTTTAGTAAATTTTCAGCATCCCCAGAAGAAGCATAAATATTAGCAGCCACTTGCCAGATTGCCTTCCTGTCCCCAGTAGCCTGTAGCCTGCTCAACAGGACAATTTCTCTGCCCTCCTGAGTTTTCCTTCTCTAGACATTTCCTGTAAATGGACTATAAAACATCAGTTTTATGGCCGATTTCTTTAACTGAGCATAATTTGGAGTTCCATCGCTATTGTAGCATGCATCAATACCTCATCCCATTTTATTACCAGCATTTAAGTGCATAAACCATATTTCATTATCCATTCATCCATCAATATGAGTTGTTTGAATTTCTGGTTATCATGACTAACACTGCTAAAAATAATCTAGTTAAAATGTATATGAATATGTCTTCATATTCCCACTTAAGGGTTGATGAGATTGTCAGATGGTTATTCTCTGTTTAAGAAATTGGGGCTTGGGGCTAGAGAGATGCCTCAACAGTGAAGAGCACTGTCTGTTCTTGCAGAAGATCCAGGTTTGATTCCCAGCACCCACATGAAGGCTAACAACCATCCGTTACTCCAGGTCCAGGCCATCTGACATCCTCTTCTGACCTCTTCAGGTATTGCACAAAATGGGTGCATTTACATATGTGTAGTCAGTTTACATAGGCATATAAAATAAAAATAAAAATAAAAAATAAAATTTAATTTAATTAAAGTATAAAGAAATTGGGGCTGGAGAGATGGCTCAGTGGTGAAGTGTACTGACTGCTCTTGCAGAGGATCTGAGTTTGGTTCCCAGAACCCACATGGCAGTTAACAACCATCTATAACTCCAGTTCTAAGGGATAAAATGCCATCTTCTGATGGCTGCAGTCATTGCATGACACAGGTGCACTTATGTACACTTAATTAATTAAAGAAATTAAGCAACTTCCAAATGTTTCCCATAATGGCTGGACCATTTTAAACTTCCCCCAAGATCACCAAAGTTTTAACTCATTAATATTTTCTCCAATATTTGTTATGTATCCCTTCATTTATAGTTTTCTTAATGATTATGAAGTGGTGTTTAGTCATGATTTTAATATGTATTTCACCACTAAATACTGATAGAATGCACTTCTGTGCATTTATAAGCCATCCATAGACCTTTTTGGAAATATCTATCAAAGTGTTTTCTGTCATTGAGTTCTTAGAGTTCCTTTTGTATTCCAGAAACAGGTCTTTCATTATATCCAAGAATTGAAAATATTTCCTCCCATGTTGTGGGTTGTCTATCCATTGTATTGATAAAGTTTTTTTCAACAGAAAGTTAGCTTTTATTCCAATTGCCCTGAAAAAACACAGAAGCAGTAGAAATACCTATGAATTTGCCACTAACAAAAATGTTACTCTTACTTTCACATCACATTAGTTTTAATGTATATTTCAAAATATTGTTTACACTACAAATTGTTTTGAAATTAAGGTATTTATGAGATATCTTTTTTTCTTGAGCCAAATTATCTTTATAGGCAAAAACATGTTACAGGTAATACTTGTACAGTACAGAGAAACATGGAAAACATTTATGTACATTTAATCCCAAAGCTGTCACTGGGAATCAACTACAATTTAGGAGTAGATAAAATATTAATAACAATTTTGTATCCCTAAAGATACGAATGTTCATATATTTGTAAGGTTTCAGTTGTTCTTCTATTGCGTGTGCTTCTTTGTGTTATATCTTAGAAATCTCTGCCAATCTGAAGATCACAAGGATTTTTTCCTGTTTTTTCCTGAGTTCAGTAGTATTAACTGACATTTAGATCTATTGGTCACTTTGCAGCCCTCAAGTGTGGTTTCTAAGTAGTTGTGGTTTTAAGTCCACAGTGAAAATACTTGTGCTTTTAACATGATAGTATTTTAATCACATTATTTATCATCGTTGCATTGTTTTTGGTTGGTTGGTTTTGTTTTGGGAGTTTTGAAACAAGGTTTCCTTGTATCCATAGCTGGCTAGAAATAGCTCTATATAGTCTAGTCTGGCTTTGAGCTCACAGAGTTTCACCTGTCTCTGCCTCCCAAGTACAGATGCCTGGCTTATCAGTGTTTTTTGGTGGTGTTTTTGATGCTACTTATCCAAACATAAACATACTTTGCCACCTTGTACTTGGATAGCTCTGAACAAATAGAGCTCAGGAATGTATGATTGACTTCACAAAGTTTGTAAATTCTTCTGGGTCTTAATACTGTTCTTACATGTGTCCATAAACATAATATTCCAAATTCAGAATTTATCACTAGTTACATCATTACATGTTTGTGATTATAAGTATATTGTAACTGTCTCGTATTTAAATTGATGATGTGTTGATTTTCTTGGTGGCATATTCTCATCTCTCCAAAATTGTGTAGCATATGGAGAGCCATAATTAAAACATACATTTCAAAGACTTGATTTGAATTTGTTCACCTGATAATACATGTCTTCAAATTGCTTTCTAGTTACCCTGTGAGAGTTATGCTGCCAACAGTCCACTTGTTGCAGCTGTTGGGGAAAGGGCTGACAATGCAGTTCCTACTGTGATGACCACTATGACTCTTAGCTTCAGTCAAAGGGACCCCTATCTTTGTTTATTCCAAAGGTGGAACTTTATTAGTCATAGCAAAGAAACTTATGTTCATCTTTTACCAAGTGCTAAAATACAGGGTGAAGAGAGAACACATTATCAGAAAATAAATTTTAACTGCTATGGTGGTATGGATGTAAAGATCATTGTCTATAAAACCAGCTTCCCATTTATATGGAGATTTCCACTGTAAACATTCCAGAGGGCTTAAAAAGTTTTCCTGCATTAGAAAAAGAAAAAAAAAAATTACCCAGTCTTACGTAAGACTATTGTGTGTTGCTTGTCACCAGTCTAAGCTAGGAGGAATTGTGACAAAATAAGTCCAGTCCCATATGTTTTCTTCTAAGAGACAATGGTTACATTATTATCTCACTTATAGATGGAATTAAATTGAAAGAAAATTTCCACTTTACCAAGACAGATAATGATAAAGAAAAGGAAACAATATATAATTATGATGTTAGCACTTTAAAAAAATATTAAACAAACACTTTTTAAATTTTTATATATGAATCCGATGTATTTTGGTCATCCTTTACTGAGAGCTGCTCCCCCCCTCCAAATCATGTGGCCCTCTACACACAGCCCTCTCAAATTCATGTCTTTCTCTTCTATTATTAATACCAGACACAGAGAGACACATAAGCACATTCATAGGTTTATCTAACCCTACTGAGTCCAATTAGTGTTGTCTCTATGTACCAGGGTGTAGAGCTGACCACTCCTGGCTTGTGGACAGCTTATCAGGGCCTCATTTCTAAAAGAAAACTGACTTTGAGAGCATGTCTCTGGAAAGTAGTCCTAAATTAAATCTCACCCACCCATGGCACAGGGACCATTGTAGAAAAAAGCACACAAAGATTGTAAGAGTCAGGGTTAGTGTATAATCATAGGGTCTTCCAGATCTCTGGGACCTTGATCATATGAACTTGCAGCAATTTTGTCAGCATGCCCCAAACTCATGCAAATCAATCAGACAAAAGCCCCATACAGAACCAAGGAAATGGGCAGCAGGCCCCAACCTTAGCTGAAGAACTACTGATAGCTTATTACTGCCGGGGGAGAGAGAGTTGACCTTCTTTAAGGAAGAAACTCTAGATAAGCTGACTAGACTCCAGTGGATGAACTTCCACTGAGGTATATCTGGGTACACACACTTGATTTCATAGGCCTTACATATACAACAGAATGCATGGAATCTGGTGGGGAAGGATATGGGACAGAGGTAGGAAAAGAGGTATAAAGATGATTAAGATGTTTTCTATGAAATCCACAAAAATTCAATTCAAATGTCAAAAATACTAGTTAAACTAGAGAGAGAGAGAGAAACTGACTCTTCCTCAGCAACCATTGATTGTAGCTCCCCAACTAGGGGTGGGGCCTTGTCAGCTCTCCCCCATCCATGCTAGAATGTTAGTTGGCAATGTTTGATGTAGGACTTGCATAGATCTTGTACAGACAATCACATCTGTTAAGAATTCATGGGTGCACCATCCCTGTCATATCCAGAAGTTACTGCATCTCATGAGTCCTCCAAGCTCTCTGCCTCTTACAATCCCTCTGCACTACCTTCCATGATGTTTCTTTAGCCTTGGGCATAGGAGTTATGTTGTACTTGTTCCATTTGGCGATGGCCACTCCACAATAACTTATCATCTGAAATTTAGACACTTGAGTGAAAAGAAACTTTTTAGATGACAAGTGGAAACTGCACTAATCTATGGTTAAAGTTATTTTGTAAGCTTTCTTACAAAGGCATATAATATATATATATCTATATATATAGTTATAAGATATATCTAATATCAAAGGCATATATATATATATATATATATATATATATATATATATATATTTGGAATTATTCCACATGGTAGTGTAGTGGTCCCCCCAGAAGACATAGACTATCAAACAAAAATCCAGTGAAAGGCAAGAGATACCTTATTTCATCTTGTTGGTAAGGAGGTCCAAGAGATCTCCTGCAAACAACATAGACTATTGCCATTGCTCTTGGCTGCCTGCTACAACTGAACAGCAATTCACTATTGAATTGCTGACTTCAATCACAGGACTTGGCAGAAACAAGCTTGAACTGACCTGGGGTCTTCCCTAAGAGCTATCTCTCCTTGTGCCAGAGGTGCTGTGTAGGTTTCTGGGGGATAAAAGTTGTCAGCAGTAGTATCCAGCTGTAAATTTTGTGGACTACAATAACAATGGGCCCAATAAAATATACCCGAGGTGCAGTTGTGGCACTAGTGTCTTAGACACAGCCAACAGCTGTCTGATTGGATGCAAGGCCCATTCAGGGAGAAGGAACTCATGCCTGGCACTATAAATCTAGCCAAGAACCTGACTGGAGAGATTATAGACCCTAGAGGAGAACTTATTACTACTATTCTACTAAATTGATATAGTGTCCAAATGCCTTCTAAATAATAGTATGGTTGCTGCAAACTAGTCATGTAAACTCATATAAAATTTGTATGAATCATTTTGCTTAACATGTACCAAGCTTGTACATTAGTTGAACTCACCTTCCTGCCTGTCTAGAAAGATTTCTGACTTTGAGGTATCAAAAACCCTGAAGATAGCCAAACATGGTGGTACACACCTTTAATCCCAGCACTCATGAGGCAGAAGCAGGTGGATCTCTGTGAAATCAAGGCCAGCCTCATTTGCATAGTGAATTCCATTCCAGCAGGGGTTACAGAGAGACCCAGCCTCAAAAAAAGATTTCAAACGAAGCCTTGAATATGGTCTTATAAGTTTCTATATTTATTATAGATGAAAATAATAGCTAGCTTCTTTAAGTTCTAGAAATATAATTAATATTAACTATATAAATACTAATATATCTACATGCTGCATCTATAATCACTGATTCAAAGCTATAATAGTAATATAGGTCAACCTCTCCAGAAATCTGCACTGTTCTGATTTCATGCCTATGTGGAAAAGGTAGCAATAAACACACTGGTTTATGGCCTAATAAGTGGGAAATAGTTTTATTTTCTCAAAATGCATTGAAAATGAGCAAGAAAAATAAATTATGTATGTTCTGTTCAGTTATATTACCAAAATTATTTGGAAGGACAGAGAGTAGTCTGCAGAATTTCTCCATTATTAAAGGTATTGGCAGGCTTTTATGAGATATTCACTTCTTACTCCTGTTCTCTTAAAGTTACACCATCAATGAGCCTAAAACAAGCTTGTTTTTCCCATGCTTTTATTCCTGTGTCAAATGTGGAATTAACTCAGATGCTGATTTCAAAGTACATGTTTTGTTCTCCTTTCTTCTTGGTAGAGAACATATTGTCTCTTTCTTCTTGAAAACAAAGGAATGAAGTGCAAACAACATTGCCACTAAGAGGTTTTTTTTTTTTTTAATGTAATAAGACAGAAAATAAATGGCTTTATATTCATTACTCTTTTGATTATCAGAATGGGTGAAAAATGAAGACAAGATGCTCCATCATTGCGCCTGCTCATTTGTGGACACAGAGCTGATGATGGAATTGTAGTTCACAGCATTCTTCTTCCCCTTAATTCCCCCAGGAAGGCTTTGATTGATGGTGCACTGGGTGTGCACAGTAAAGTGAAATATGTTATCTCACTATAATTGTTCCATCTCCATTGAAATATCTGAATTGCTTTAACTTTTTTCAGTTGTTTTTCTCAATAAAACAACATTTTCCACACCACATTATTCTTATTTTTTGTTGTTATTATTCATACAAAAGCTTACCCAGAGCACCACATATGCAATAAAAACAACAAATATTGTTGGTCTAACTTTGAGTTAGCTGAATGAAATAAGCTTATTTTTTTAAGATCTGGGGAGGTTTTTTTTTCTTAAATTTTCCTTAGTTTTTACAATTTAATGCATGTATATAATGACAGCTTAGAAATGTATAAATTTCTAAGCCCTACCAGCTTACCGCCTATATATTCCCTGATGGCCTATCAACATGACCACATCCTACATTTTTGGTTTTGGGGTATAATTCCTTGGCACAGTTAGTCCTGCACATATGTTTCTGAGTGTGGGGCCATCCAGTGCTCCATGTGGAATCCGTTAGTAAAAGTATCTTTTAAAATGTATGATTCTGTGGCTGGAGAGATGGCTCAGCGGTTAAGAGCACCTGACCACCCTTACAGAGGACCTGGGTTCAATTCCCAGCACCAACCGTCTTTGACTCCAGTTCCAGGGGAATCTGACACCCTCTTCTAACCTCCAAGGCATTGCATGACACAGGTGCACCAACCTACATGCAGACAGTACACTCATACACATAGAAAATAATAAATAAATTTTTAAAAAATATATGATTCTTCCTCTCCAATAGTGGTGGTTTGAATGAGGAATGTTCCCTACAGGCTCCAAGTATTTTGAGTACTTGATCCCACCTGGTTGCTCTGTTCTGAGAGATTCAGAAAGCATGGAATTATGGGAAAATATACATCAATGGAGAGGATTATAGCCATGAGCATTTCTAGTTGTTCTTACTGCTTGCTGTGCCTACTTAAGATACCTGTGCTCAGCTTTCTTCTTTGGGTTCCTTCTTCCATGACTGCCAGACATGATGGAATCATACCCCTCAGTAACTGTAAGCCAAATAAACTCTTTCTCCTGTATATTTCTTTGGTCATGATATTTTCTCATACCAACAGAAGATTAACTAATTTCCCTATATCTGTACAATGCCAATAATTACTCAGTGAAGCATAGATTCTGGACAACATTTATCCCATCTATGCCACAATTTTAGCTAACTTCATCTTGGACATGTCTTCTACAGATAGCCAGATCTGCTGGGATTTCATGAGTGCAGAAGGTAAGCTCAACGATCCATAGATGGATATTATGAAATGATGAAGTTTATGTTCAGCAAAGGAAACTGTGAGGTTAGTGATTAGTTGGTGTATACAATAGGAGAAATGTGATAACTATCTGACAGAGGATTCTTTGTCTTTAAAATACAAAAAAAAAAAAAAAAAAAAAGAAACTTAAACTGAACCCTACCAATGTAAAACAAATGAAGCATGAAGAGACGGTAGATCTGAATGAATAGTTCTCAAAATAAATGCAAATCTCCAGGGAACACTTAAAATGTAATATCCCTAGACATCAGGCAAATGCAAATTAAGATTTAAAAATAAAATCCAATTCCCTTCATGGGTGGACAATATCACTATCAGTAGACATTAAATTAAAAAAAAAAAAAAGAGCCAGGCATGCATGCCTTTAATCCTAGCACTTGGGAGTCAGAGGCAGGCAGATGTTTCTGAGTTCAAGCCTAGCCTGGTCTAAAGAGTGAGTTCCAGGACACCTGAGGCTACAGGGAGACCCTGTCTTGAAAAGACCAAAATAAATAAATAAATGGATAAATAAATAAATAAATAAATAAATAAATAATATTCCAAGTATCTGTAGATTTCCCTAGCAGCTCTTTCTCATGGAATTCACAAGTCAGCACCAGCTATTGCTATTGCCATTGGTTACCAAAAATACCTTAATGCTGAGACCTTATCGCTGTAGATGTAACAGATTTGACTTAAGGATATAGAGAATTTAATATCAAATTAACAGGGAAATATTGTCATTGGTGTTTCATTTTCTTAGCTGTAATTGACGATGTGTCTTTCTGCTTGAGGAAGACACAGCTATTCTTATCCAGGGCTACACCTTGCATGCCAGGCAATATGTGTCCATTGGTGCTATAGTAATCTTATGGAGCAACCAACTCTTTCCATGTTGGGTTTGAGTCTTGCTCACCATGAGGGAAGTTCATGCCTACTTCTACAGTGCATGTGTGGGAAAATCCTAAGCCCTGGGGTAAACCTCCGATTGCCATTTTACAAAATGTTCATGTTTTCAAATTGACTTCTGTTTATGTATGATACATCCAAAGACATTGGCTGCCCTGAAACCTTGTCAGAGAAGTATTATTTTAGAGTTTGCATAACTGTCTAAAGTTGGGAGAAGGGGACTGCTCAACCTCATACGGGATGTCTATATTAACCCTCTGACCACCAAGCTTCCGGGAACATACTGGAAAATGACATGGGACAATGTAAGAGTGAGCAGATGAGGTGGAGACCTAGGAAATGCTGTCTCTGGATGTGACATACCTACTGCACTCATGATCTGGGGAGTTTTTAACTCAACCTTTCTGATTTGGCCACATGAGCTACAGTAACAATAGAAAGCAGGTTGAGCCAGGTGTGGTGGCACACATCTTTGATCCTAGCACTCAGGAGGTAGAGACAGGCGGATCTCTTTTTTTTTTTTTTTTTTTTTTTTTATTTCTGTATGTGTATCAATGTAGTCTGCATGCAGGTCTGTGACACCCGTGTCGTGCAATGCCACGGAGGTCAAAAGAAGGCACTAGATCCCCTGGAACTGGAGTTCTCCTGGAATTGGAGTTTCAGACGGTTCTCGGCCGCCATGTGGGTGCTGGGGATCGAACCCGGGTCCTCTGTAAGAGCGGTCAGCGCTCTTAACCGCTAGGCCATCTCTCCAGCCCCAGGCGGATCTCTTTGAATTCAAGGCCAACCTAGTCTACAGAGTGAGTTCCCAGGATGGCTGGGGCTGCTAAGAGATGTTATCTCAAAAAGACAAACAGAAAAAAAAAACAAAAAGGAAAGAAAGTTGATTTTGCATGTCCTTGTCACATTGGCTCATTTTATTCTTATCTCAATTACATGTATCATAGAAGACAGTTATCATTATCTATGATATTGAAGTGAACCTAGAGGTTTGAAGGATTTTATCCAAGCTCACACCAAGGAAAAAGCCTATCATATAGTCACAACTCTCTTCATTGCTGAGTCTTAATTTTTTTCTCCAGTCGTACAGACCAGTACTTATACTGTAAAGTATCTCAGTTGAATCTTTTTCTTAAGTTACAAACCATATCCTTCAGTCATCATCTTACTGAATCTGGCTCAAATGTCTTCAGTTTCTTCTTTCATATTGTAACCTCCAAGTTTCTATCTGTACTTCCAAGCCTTACTGATGCAGTTTTGAACTTCACATGATAGCTTTCTTTCCTAACATTAACAGGATCCAGGACTCTCAATCATGAATGGTTCAGAACTACCTGGAACACACACTCTGAGCTTGTTGGTGTGTTGAGTGAATGAGAGCCTTCACCTTCAAGTGAGGTATTCATTATTCATGAATATTTTAATCAAGTCAAGCTCTGCCCCGCATCACAAAATTACATCCACTGTAGAAATTGAATACCAGCTACATATTTATTAATTTTCTAATCGCTGTAATAAAATACAAGACAAAAGCAAATCCAGAAAGGAATTACTTCTTTTGATTCATAGTTCAAAAGGATATAGTTCATTGTGGCCAGGAAAGACTTTGTATCCCCAGTCAGAAAGCAAATAATAGACCTGAAGTGGACTAGAGTATAAAATCTCAAGCCCCCC
>VZQC01009358.1:3482064-3544650 GCA_009823505.1 Rhizomys pruinosus
AGTCTTTCTTTTTATTATCGATATGCTTACTTTCTTTTATACCATTTATTTCTCTTTACATTTCTAAAATTACAGGCATACTTTGTGGATATGATCTTTCCATGATCCCCTGGGAGATGTGCAGTTTGACAACAAAAGATGAATTTTTGTTTCTCAATCACAAAAGCTTAACAATATACCTTCACCTGAAATGACATCCACTGCCTTCTGTTTGGTAGATTCAACTGAGAAATGATGTATGACTTATGGAAAAAGTTTAATAACAATAAAAAGAAAAATGTAATAAAAAACCACAAAGGAAGGTGTCTCTTCACTCTTGTTAGTTCACCATTGCTCCTTCACTCATTCTAGATCTCAATGTGTTCTGCCTTGCCAGTCAGTCTTTCTAATATAAGACATTGTTTGGGTCTTTCTAATATAAGACATCGTTTGGGTCTATCAGTTTGTCTAAGATAAATTTGATTTTCTTTCCCTGGTGGAACGATATTGACCACACACTGAATTTTATTTATTTTTGCCTATCTTGATTTCTTAGGCGTTCCTATTCAAGTGTTTTGATCTTGGGCTGCGATTGGGGTTAATGGTGAAATTACAACAATATAGACTGGACACTCATTTGATCAACTTGATTGAACATATAAGCCCCCCCTGCTGGATGGTGGGACCCATGAGCTGTGTGGGTTTGGGCACAACTGCTTGCAAATTGGTTTTACATGAAGGATGTTTGTACTCACAAATTATCACTTATTGTTAAAAAAAATGAAAACAAAACAAAACAAAAAAGCAGAGAAAGATGCAGAAAACTTATGGCAGAATGCATGATCTGGGATGGGTAGGGGTGGGGTGGGGGGAAGGGAAGGGGATATATGCCTGAACTGAATTGGAAAATGATGTATGAAATACACAAAGCATCAATAAAAAAAATAAAATAAATCAGAAGAGACAAAAAAAAAATATCCACAAGTATAGACACCAGGCATCTCAGCATAGCTGCTGGAAACCTAACATTTTCACCATCGTGACTGCCAATAACAAGTACGACACAAGCAATAGAGAGAAAAACTTCATCACCACCTTCCCAAACTCAGGATGATATGCTATTGATGGGGTTCGATTTTCACCTATAACCCTAACTATAAGGGTTTACATTAGAAAAATGGTTATGTCTCCAAATCTGAAGCAGGGGAGAACAGGAAGTTAAGTGGGGCAAAAGGAGAGGATGCCAAGCACTGTCCAGCCCCAGGTCCTGTACCACTCTCCCAGGAACTTTGAATTGCCTTTCCTCTTTCTGTTACACTCTCTTGTTTGAGTAGAAATTATTCAGGTCTATACAATAATATATGTAAAGAAAAGTAACACAACAGTCACATGAAATAATCCTTACATAATCTATGAGAAATATCAAGTTTACTAGGCACTGTCTAATCATTTTTATGTTTATTCTGTAAACAGTAAATGAGGTAAAAGCAAAGCTAAATTTTGGACAAATCCTAGTCCAGAACTGCTCAAACCTTTTGAGTTAAGATTTTAGAGATTTTAATTAAACTGTTCACAAGTGGAACTTGCACCCAAAATCCTGATGTTTCAATATTGCTCTAGGTTATTCATTATACGTTTTAGAGCTAAACACAAAGCTGAACTGGCCAGATACACTCTAATTGCTATTTGGAAATTAGTTTAAGAAATGTGGGCAGTCAGGCAAAGCCAAGCTATTAACCTATCTGCTGAACGGGTGAGAAACATATCACTTGTATACACTGGGGCGGCTGGTGCAATTGTTTACCTAATTAATTGATGCATAAACGAGCTGTTCACATTCCTTTCTTTTTCTTTTTTTTAACATTTTTTATTGATGCTTTGTGCATTTCATACATCATTTTCCAATTCAGTTCAGGCATATTTCCCTTTCCCTTCCCCCCCCCCCCCACCCCAACCGAGATCATGCATTCTGCCATAACTGTCCTGCATATTTTTCTCAGTTTTTTTTTTCATTTTTTAGCTATAAGTGATAATCCATGAGTACAAGCATCCTTCATATAAAACCAATTTGCAAGCAGTTGTGTCCAAACCCACACAGTGCAAGGGTCCTACCATCCAGCTGGGGGAGGGTGCTTGTATGTTCAATCAAGTTGATCAAATAAGTATCTAGACTATATTGCTGTAGTTTCACCATTCACCCCAATCGCAGCCCTTACATTCTACCATGCCCCCTCTTCCGCAGATTATTCCCTGGGCTTAGAAAAGGGGCACAGGTGGATGAGAAGCAGATCAGTCCACTCTCTCTGGAGCTGTTGTCTTGGACTCTGGTCAATTCTGGCTGTTTCCTTTCATGGGCTGACAGTTTGTCCAGGAATAACCTTTCGATCCTACTAATGAAGCACAAGCAATTAGATATATAGGTATTTAAACAGCATTAATAGTTATGGTAGGTTACTTTGGTATAGACACATATGTTTAGATGATATGTTGATCCATGAATTACATTTTTTCCCTGTTAAATATGACAGGGTCTTACTGTGGCTTATGACATCTCCTAACCTGTAGAGGATGTAAGCTTGTGGCATCAGCCATGGGTTATTCCTCCAAGGAGAGAGCCAATAGCCAATTAGATTTGGGATATACAGGCATATGGCTGCCTCTACTGCACAGTATTTCCAGGCAGGTGAGGTGTAGCTGGTGCTGACGGTGGAGTCTTGCTTGACTCAAGGAGACCTGTATTTGCTTTATTGTTTTAGTGGCCTTTGGTGACACTCTCTGGTGTTCCAGAGGGTACATCTGTACACTTGCATGTGTGGTCTCAATACATCTTTCCCATGTTAACGTCAGGTCTTCAGCAGCAGGGCCTTATCGCCCCTCTTCTTGCAGGTATCCCAGTTTAGAGGCAAGGAGCCTTTACCTTTTGTGGGGCCTTAGATCCCCTGGCCAACATCTGCCTGGTAGAATAATCCATTACTGATGTCAGAGCTCCTGTATTTATATATTTTGCTTAAGTGCATAGTTTAAGGACTTTAGTATTATTCACATTCCTTTCAGTATAGATATGTGACTAAAGATATCCGACCGCTCTTGCAGAGGACCCGGGTTCGATCCCCAGCGCCCACATGGTGGCTGAGAACCATCTGAAACTCCAATTCCAGGAGAACTCCAGTTCCAGGGGAATCCGAGACCCTCTTCTGACCTCCGCAGCACTACACGACACGGGTGCACAGACTTGCATGCAGACAGTACATTCATACACATACAGAAATAAATAAAAATTAATAAAAAAAATTTAAAAAAAAGATATAAATTCATAGTGTGCAGTTACATTGCCAAAGTCTCTATACATGTGATCTAGTCCACTAGTGCTTTCTCTTTATGATTTCTTTCTCTAAATTCTAAATGAATTTCCCTAAACATCCATGGAAAGAGCCCCAACGTGGTGTTGTAAGGAAAATGAGATTTGGTAATGCCTATAGATACTAAACTTTCTTGCTCTGTGGGTGACTAAAAATGGCATATATGAACATGAAAAAGTCAAAAAGCACAGTAACTCATCTGCAACTATCATTTCACAGACAAGGAGTCCCAACACCTTGTCTGTGAGATGATAGTTCATTACTTTCATTTGGATTTTTATTTTATTAATAATTATTTGGCTGGAGAGATAGCCTAGTGGTTAAGAGCACCAACTGCTCTTGCAGAGGACTCGAGTTCGATCCCCAGCACCCACATGGCGGCTGAGAACTGTCTGTAGCTCCAATTCCAGGATAACTCCAGTTCCAGGGGAATCCGTGGGATTGCACGACATGGGTGCACAAACCTACATGCAGACAGTACATTCATACACATACAAAATTAAATAAAATTAAAAAAATAACTATCATGGACCCTTTGGCTTTTCTATGTGTCTGGGCTATAGAAAAGAAATGGACAGATTCCATCTCTAATTTAAACCATCCCTGTAAATACCATCCCTGTATCAAACCACTTCAAAGATTAGTTAATGTTCCTAGAATTGCTTTGAATGCTTCTTAGTGAAGTTCTTAGGAGATCCATAGCCTGTAAGCACTGAGTGAGGAAATTCACATCTAAGATGAATGTGTGTCTTTATTTGGGAGTGACCATTCCTCTTGTTCTTCTGTGCCTGAAGGGAATCTGGCTGTGACAGCCACTGTCCTCCTGATATCAGGGCTTCGAAAGCTGCTCAGCCCACCTCTTTGTTTTCATGCCATCCTCCTGTACCTGCTTTTTCATTTGAAGAGAAGAACCTCAGTAGGAACAGAAGCCTGTGCTTCTGCGCTACCATGAAAAGTACAAGTGGCTCTATACTTTTTCTCTGAAACCTATAGACTGTCTTCTACTTCCATTTAAAGGATTGAAACTGTAGTAGTAGTAATAAGCATTTCAAATTAGTGTGTCATCAAAAATATCCAGAACCTTTCAGCACTTGATATTTTTATCATTTTTTTCTGTTACATACAGGTTAAAATTGGCAAAAAAAAATCCATTGTTCAGTGTTGAGGAAGAAATTAACATTACTTTTTATTTTCCAGAGCTAGTCACTTTACAAACTAACCATTTTCTCCTAAATTTTCTTGTGGCTTAAGCAGATGAGTGTTTACTAGTTAGTTTTCATTATCAACTTAACACAAGAGTAACCTGGAAAGCAATAATCTCAACTGAAGAACTTCCTGTATCAGCTCTGTCAGTCCCTATCATCCCTTCAGGCCCTAAAATGTATTTCCATTCAACTACATTTTATGTTTGTAAAGGAATGATCTACATAGAACTAAGGTCCATATTACTGATGCATTGGGTCCCATTGACAAATGAAAGTAGAGTATGTAAATACTACTGATAGACAAAAACCAATTGTATATCAAGACACTATTAATTCCCATGCGTTATTTCCTTCTTCCAATATCATTCTGATTGTGTGTATAATGTTAAAACTAATTTTTGTAAAAATGGGATGTGCCAGATAGCTTTATTGTCAACTTGACACACCTGGGTGGAGGAAGCCTCAATTGGGGAATTGGATCCATTGGATTGGCCTGTGGCCACATCCGTGGAATATTGTCTTGATTGTCAGGCAATGTGGGAGGGCCCATCCCACAATGAGTGGTGCCACTCTGGGCAGATTGTTTTGTACTGTATAAGAAGGCAGGCTGGGCATGAGGCAGGGGAGCAAGCCAGTGAACAGCATTCCTCCATGGCCTGTGCTTCTGTTCCTGCCTCCAGGTTCCTGCCCTGAGTTCCTGCCTTGGGTTCCCTAAGTGATGAACTGTGACCCAGGAGATGTAAGCTGAATAAACCCTTTCCTCCCCAAATTGGTGTCGGTCAGAGTGTTTTGTCACAGCAGTGGAAGACAAACTAGAACAAGGGACATTTAAATTAACCCAGACACAATGTACAACAGGTAAATAGATTTAAAGTGCAATGTGGGGGCTGATAAGATGGCTCAGTGTTAAAAGTGCTTTCCATGCTAGACTTATGACTTCAATTGGATCCCCAAAGTCCATGATGGATACAGAGAACTGACTCCTGAAAGCTGCCCTCTGACTTCCCTAGGCCACTCTATCACCTGCATATCAGTAAGGCACATAGTGATGATAAAGAAAAGGAAACTATTTATAATTATAATATTAGCACTTTAAAAACATTATTAAACAGTTTTTTAGAATTCCATACATGAATACAATGTATTTGGGTCATAGCTTACAACTAGCTACCTTCCCCATCCAGCACTTGTGGCTGCCTCTGCACAGCCCTCTCAAATTCATGTCTTCCTCTTCTATTATTAATACCAGACACAGAGAGAAAGAAACAGAGACAGAGACAGACAGACACACACACACACACACACACACACACACGCAGACACACACAAATAAATATATTAAATTGATTTAGTATAGTATGGCGGTAAAATAGAATATTGTTAATGCTTTAAAGGAAATTTTGTAATATCCAACAACATGGGAGGACATTATAATAAAATAAAATAAGCCAATGACAGGCAGGCAGACATTGTACTATTATTCTTATTTAAGGAGTCATAGAAGCAAAGAATAGAACTGTGGATACCAAGGGCAAGAGGTAAAGAGAATTAGGGAGTTCCCAAGGAATACATTATTGATATATCCAAATATTTGTTTGTTTGTGAGTGGGTAGACATGTATGTGTGCATGTGTATAAGCCAGAGGTCAACCCTGGGCATCCTTCCTCAGGAGGCATCTTATATTTTGAGATAGAGTCCCTCACTGAACGTAGAGCTTGCCAGTCAGGGCACACTGGCTGTCCAGTGACACCAGGAAGCCTCAGCCTCCAACTTCCCAGCACTTGGATCACAAACATGTACCACCACATCATGATGCATGAGTGCTGAGGACTTAGCAACGCATCCATGATTGGGTAAGCAAACAGTTTACTGACCAAGCCATCTCCCTAGCCTTATATGTCAAAAGCTTAATATCCGGGGCTGGAGAGATGGCCTAGCAGTTAAGAGCACCGACCCCTCTTGCAGAGGACCCGGGTTCGATCCCCAGCACCCACATGGCTGCTGAGAACCGTCTGAAACTCCAATTCCAGGAGAACTCCAGTTCCAGGGGAATCCAACGCCCTCTTCTGACCTCCGTGGCATTGCACGACATGGTTGCACAGACCTACATGCAGACAGTACAGTCACACATAGAGAAAGAAAAAATTTAAAAACTTAATATCCTACAGTTTTGAGTCATAGCATTAGAATAATTATTATAATTACCAAACAGATTATATACAATAATATAGTCTAATTTAAATCATATTTTTAAATCCTTCTTTTGTAATTCCATCCACAATCATTGATAGGTTTTTCTTCTACTCTTCCTACTATTGTGAGTTTGAAAGTTTCGACAAAAACTTGCATCGTATAAAAGAATGTTGTATGTACTAAAATCCCTAAGGTGCTATCTGTTCTATAGGCTCTGAGCTAGCTTAATCTCTTTTCTCAATTTCTATTGGTAATTCATGTAAATAATTTAAAATATTTTATCTCAAAGAACTTTGTGGTTTTATTAAATTTTGAAAAACAAAATACCATTTTCCTGGAGGCTTGACAGGATTTGATTATCCTCATCATTAGACTCCTTCAGGTACTTTCTTTTGGCATGCTTTAATTACTTCTTTTGATCATTCTGCTTTGCAAACACTTCTGCTCTAGCACTGTTAATTATTGAATGGATATATGGGGACTAAAATGATCAATTCAGTTAATCATCTAAGACTAATTTAATAATCATTGATATCAGTTTTAAAATAACAATAATGGTTTCTTGGTGAGAATAACCTGAATTTAGTTAGAAGACTGAATTTCCTGTAACATTAGAAAGACAATTGCAATTGCTGTCTTAAATCTCTAACATCCTAATGCTTCTTTTCACAGTAAATCAGCTTTCTGTCACTGTGACAAAACACCTTGGGTAAACAACTTAAAATAAGGAACAATGTATTTTGACTCACATTTCCTAGTTTTCAGCTGAAGCTTGACCTAGCACTATGAGCCCCATGTTGAAGCAGAACATCAACCTGCCAAAAGCAAGTAACTGGAGAGCAGAAAATAAAGAACTATTTTTTATAACAGATTTAATTCCTCAAACTCATGAAACTATGACTCTGTAAGTAGATCACCCCATTGATGAAGTCAAAGTCTTCCAGATCCAATCACCCTTCTAAAGTCCACATCCTTAAACACTGCTGTGTTAAAGACTGAGCTTTCAAAGCATGAACATTTGGGGAACTTTTAAGATCCAAAGCATACCTTCTTTCTTTCACAATCAGAGTTCAAATGCTATACAGAGCATGACAGGTAGAATTGACTATATGCAAGTGAAGATTAGCATTCTTCCATGTATCAACTACCTGGTCCAAGCCAGTTATTTAGTCTCAGCTCTGTGTCTTCATCTAGTAAGGTATTAATAGTTTCCTTGCTGGGTAACTATGAAATATTCTATAAAAATACCTGACAAAATAATTAATGTTGTAATCTTTTCTTTTGCTCAAAGTGCCAACATAGGTTAATATGGAGATGCCAGGTATAAGTTAATCTGGAGACATAAAGAAATATAAAATATAAAAAAATTGCTTAGTCCTCTGAACTTTGGGTTGCTGAAAATATAACAGTCTTGTAAGTGATTTGACTACAAGAAGCATAAAATAATTAGAACAAAGTGACATTACATGTGCTACTAGCAGAATAGATATAACAGTTGCTGTAAAGAGAAGAGGATATTATAAAGAAGTTACAGTCCCAGAGTCAACAGTTTGGAGCTGGGGCCCTATATCTGGTCATAGCATTAGAAATCCTTTGACATTTCTTATAGGATTATGTGTAAAATGTACTTCCTTTGAGTAAGAATTCACAGATCCATCCTAACTTCAAAAACATCTATGACATCACACCCAAAACACAGATTAAAATTTAATACCTCTTATAGGTATTAAAACCCCAACCTTTAGTTGACACACTAAATACTTTTGTTTTCATTGTAACAAGATACCTCATAACCTAATAGAAGAAAGGCTTATTTGGGTTCAGGGTTCAAATCACAGTCCTTCAAGGCAAGGGAGGCATGGAGGCAGGAGCTAGTTCACACTGGTTAGATCAGCTCAAGGCTGCACCAGAAGAAGATTTCGTTGGGGGGGGGGGGTATTTTTGAGACAGGGAAGCCCTTTTAGTCCCAGCTGGCCTGGAGCTTGCTCTGTAGAAGATTTTTAACCTTCAAGGCCCATCCTCAACGACCAACTTTCTCCAGCTAAGCCATATCACAAAGGTTCTACCAACTTCAAAACAACACCTGTAGCTTGAGAGCCAGTGTTCAAACATACAAGAATGTGGAGGACATTTCAAAGTCAAATTGTGACAGTTGGCAAATAGGTAGAATGCATGATAATGAGGTTTTATCATTACTCTTGCATTTCCCCAGTTGTGTATGTGTGTTTCAGAGTACAAGTAATTACAGAGAAAGAGACACTTAGAATGAAAGCCCGACAAGAAAGACTGAGTCTTCTTTTTTGTTTTTTTTTTTTTGTTTTTTTTTTTTTTGTCTTTTTGAGACAGGGTCTCCCTGTAGTTCTGGCTGTCCTGGAACTCACTCTGTAGACCAGGCTGGGCCTCAAAACTCACAAGATCTGCGTGCCTATGCCTCCCAATAGTGCGTAGGATTAAAGGCCGTGCCACCACGCCCAGCATTTATTTATTTCTGTAAGTCTTGTTCACATGTACTGTCTGCATGTAAGTTTGTGCCACACCGTTGTCGTGCAATGCCGGTGAGGTCAGAAGCAGGGTGTGATTCCCCTGGGAACTGGAGTTTCTCGGAATTGGAGTTTTCAGACCGGTTCTCGGCCACCATTGGGTGCAGGATCGAACCCTGTTCCTCTGTAAGAGCTGAGGCGCTCTTAACCGCTAGGACATCTCTCCAGCCCAAGACTGAGTCTTCTTAAAGTAAATGTATCATGTAATTCAAAGGACAGTGTAGTGTTCATGAAATGCTTTCCAAACCATGTGACTACAAGAATAAACAACAAGCCATTTGTTCCTAAGAATTTCCATAAGGAGGTGGTTTTACAAGATGAGTAGTTAAAAGTTTTGGCGTAACAACATTCATAAGAAGCTATAGTGGCCAGTAGCCTGTGAAGACATGAAGTCATGGAAAGAAACTCTTTCTATGCTCTACTTTGCTAAAGGAGCTTGTGTTGTGACAGTGGAGCCATCTTTTCCAGTTCTTCAGCTATGTAGAAGAGGTACTCATTGTCAATGGCTGTGACAATGAGATGAGTAAGAGATTGGGAATTTGAAGGCACAGTTACACTTTCATGGTCTTTGTTTTATAACAATTATTTTTCCTTGGTTTGTTGAGGAATCTATCTCAGTAGTTATATTTATTTATTTATTTATTTATTTATTTATTTATTTATTTATTGGGTTGAGAATGCCCTAGCACCATTTGGCGTCCGACACAAAGACAAGCTATATGCATATAGGTAAAATTGATTGTGATGAAGACACAAAGACGTAGTAATTATGTTAAATGTGCATATAACAATTAGAAAAAGGAGCAGATATAAAAAAGTGACTACTTACTTACTTATTGCCGGGGGTGGTGGCGCCACGCCTTTAATCCAGCATGGGGAGGCAGAGAGCAGGCGATTTTGTGAGTTCAAGGCCAGCCTGGTCTACAACAGAGTGAGTTCCAGGACCGCTGGGGCTAGGGGGAGACCACTTCTCGAAAAGGACCAAAAAAAAAAAAAAAAAAGTGACTACTTACACTGTGCTCTGGTATTTAGTCTACCTCCTCCTTTACTGGAAAAGATGGCTCCACTGTTACAACACAAGCTCCTTTAGCAAAGTATCAACTCTGCTACTTGTGAGCTGTGTAAATCTGTGCCAACTGTGCACTGCTGAAAGCCAGTGTTACCTCCACAGATACAAAGTCACAGCAACCATACATATATTGCAGATCCAGAATTACTGTAAGAATTAAATAAACATATGCTTCTTAGAAACCAGCTTGATGCAGAGGAAGTGTCCATTAAATATTTACATAAACTCTAAGATAAGCTAGTAATAAAATTATTATTAATAGGATTATTAAAGATGCTATCATAGTATCTCGTGAAGTAGGGGAAATGTATGCAAGTACTCTTTTATTGAGCCCCATGCTATTTTTAATCACAGTAAAGTACCATTTCACTCATCTGTTGTTGTCTAAATGCTTTTTTGAAGATCTGTGTAATTCATGACAATGGTTTGCCTAAAAATTCACATAAGACCTTCTGGGAAATAATCTCCTGCCTATTGATCAGCCTCTAGTCTTCTCCCTCTTCTCCACCAATTTTTCAGTGCCTTCCAAGCAGTTTCCATGTAATTACAAACATCTGGTCCCACTGACTTCTCCTTAATTTTACAGTTATTGCCCAAGCTCCAGACACTCTTTTCAGAAGTACCATTTTATTGTTCATTTAGTAGAAATGAGGCAGCTCTGAGTGCAATATCATTGCTGTGATAGCCATTTCTGGGAATCCAGGGAGATAATGTTTATTATTTTTTCTTGGTAAGTACATGTGTATGTCCCTTGAACATGTTGCTTTGAGGTAGCATTTACTAGATTCCAGCCACTAGAAGGGGAAATAAAAGAAGTTAAATCATTGAAAAGGATGTGTTGCTTGATTCCCATTTGATTGACTTCTTTCCCCACCTTTCTGAATTAATTCTTAAATGTATAGCTTCCATCATTTTTAAGATTCATTTTATTTTAAATTACATGTCTGTGAGTGTGTATATTTACACACACTCACAGGTGTGTGTAAATACACCTGTGTATTTAAAAGGTGAGTGAAGGTGCCTGAGGAGCCCAGACTCTGGATGACGAGGACCTAGAACTGCAGGCAGTTGTGAGCCACCTGCTTAATGTGGGTTTTAGGAATCAAACTCAGGTCCTCTGCAAGAACCACACATGCTTTTATCCTCGGGGCTCTCTCTCCAGCTCCCCATCAGTTTTCAAGGAAGAAAGCAGCTCCTTTTCGAGACCATCTCTTACTGTATGCTGAATTTTTGTACACTGCATAAATTAAGCATTAAAAGCATTGAAATTCTTGGAAAGCTTAGATATTCCTAATTTTTTTGAGCTTTTGAAGAATACTCTAACCAAATGGGACATTATGAGTGGAAAAAATATCAGCTATTGCAGAATATGAGGAGACTGGGTCTATGACCTTAAACCTCAGGGCTTCCATCCCAGGCCCTCTGGGGTGGCTATTTGATATCAAGTCGTTTCTTTTCTCTGGGTCTCTAAAGTATGGTTAATAATGCTCATGAAGCTTTACTGTGTGGACTTAATGAAATCATGTGGGTGACATACCCAGTGCAGCCTATTACTCAAAGCAGACACAGAGCCAACAATTCTTTATTATTAGTTTTATGTGGCAAGTTTCTTCATCCACAAAAGGAGCCTCTTTCAAAACTGCATTGTGGCAGATATAAATAAATCTATCTTTTGGTTTTTAATATACTGCATCTATCACAGTTGGGTCTGAGGAAGTTTTTAAGTCAATAATTAAATGTTCTGATTAAATAAATATCTAAACTTTTTTTCTTTTTAAATTTATTTTTTATTGTTATTAAACTTTTTCCATAAATCATATGTCATTTTTCAATCGAATTTAGAGTCACTTCTCTTCCCATGATCCCCCACTCCACCTGAATCCCTGAACTCTACCATATATGTCTTGCATCATTTTCTGAGTCTTTCCAGAGTTTTTTTTCCAGTGCTTTGGTGGGGGTGGGTTGCGGTACATATCTGTGTAGGGCTGGCACCTATATAATATATCTATACTTATGATTCGATATAGAGAGAGAGAGGATGGATTTCGCATTTGAGAGACGGGGAATTGTGTGGGGGTAAATACGGATTGGTCATGGGGGTCCTGATAGGGAGTGCGCAAAGGGGATCCCTGGGCAAACCCAAACAATCATCCAAGTCCTGGCCTTGGCTCTACACGGGGAGCGGGCCCGGGCCATAGGGTGGCCCATAAACAGGAAGGCCGGGAAAGAAGTGGCTGGTCTCGGGCGGGGGGTGGAGAGAAGCACGCCCCCATCGGGGCTTATTGGGACATGGGGGGGAGTGATGGGCTGGGGGCAGACAGGCCGGCGGCTAAGCCACAGTTGCGACACGGGGTGGGGCTATGGCTGGTGGTGAACCAGAAAGAGTTAGAGGGGGCGCTAGGGTAGGGAATGAGGGAAGCACAGGGCACCGATGACGGGTAAAAGGATCCGGGGGCCTGAGCTGACGAGGGTGGCAGGTTGCCACGTACTTTCTCCGCAATTTTCTAACATCCAGAGATACTTCCGAGACGTGATAGAAATTGTCTGAATTTAAAAATTTACCCGTTTCGATTCCACATACTAATACTTTAAAAATGAGTATGGTTCGGGTGTGGTGGTAATGCCTTTAATCCTATCAATTGGGAGGAATGATGCCAGGTGGATCTTTTTGTGAGTCAAGGGAAACCCTGGGTCTTACCAGAGTGAGTTCCAGGACAGCTGGGGCTACAGGGAGACCCTGTCTCGAAAAGAAAAAAAAAAAAAAAAATGAGTCTGGCCGGGCGTGGTGGTACACGCCTTTAATCCTAGCACTTGGGAGGAAGAGGCAGGTGGATCTCTGTGAGTTGAAGGCCAGCCTAGTCTACAGAGTGAGTTCCAGTACAGCTGGGGCTACAGGGAGACCCTGTCTCAAAAAGACCAAAAAAATGAGTCTGCTTTTTAATACAGATATATTTCTTCTCACTTCAAAAGTCATTAGAGAAAGATCTTCAATGTTTATAAATTTTCTATTATTTATAGTTAGTGATTAATTTCTAAAAAGATTGTGCTATTTTTAATATTATGAATTTTTATAATTATCTTATATAATAAGTTCAACATCCCACGAGCCCATGTTATTAGCTCATTCTTTACAGATATGACTACAGAGAA
Organism: Rhizomys pruinosus; assembly: GCA_009823505.1. NCBI lineage: Eukaryota > Metazoa > Chordata > Mammalia > Rodentia > Spalacidae > Rhizomys > Rhizomys pruinosus. The sequence goes on from VZQC01009358.1 coordinate 3,495,560, forward strand.
AAAAATGTCTGTGTGAATTCACCTGTTTCTTTGCCCTATTCAGAACTTGAGTCTATCACAATTTTTATTATGTAACAAAGTTTCTTCATCCTATATGCCCTATATCTATACATGTGGAGTTATGCTAAAATATATTTTCAACTATCTTACTTATTGGCCTGTTTGTACTTAATTTAGTTTATATGTTTATTCCTATAAAGTCATTTAATATTCAGAATCTCCCATATAGAATTGTGTTTTACATAACTTGATACAATTTAATTTTATTTTTTGTACCTTTATATTTTTTAAAATACTAAAAGGAACTTTAAAATTGTCAAAAATTTAATTTTGGTTTAGTTAGTAAAAATGTCATAGTCTCATGAGGACTGAGAGAATTTTACAGATAATGATCCATGTTCACATGTTCAACATGAATATTAAAGTAGTTGAACCAATATGAAAGAAGATATTGACATAAAAAATTGACATAAAAAGAGGCTGAGGAGAGAGTCAATATTTGGGTGTCAGACAAATACTGACTTGCATTCCATCTTTTCTGTTGACTAGCCCTATAGTTGCCAATGACCTTTGAAGGTGTTGGAGTACCAACTACATAGGTTTGGAAATCAAGTAAATAGCAATCAAGACTCAAATGCACCAATGACCAGTCATGTAATTTCAAACAGCCCTAAAACCAATTCCAGAATCCACAAAGTTCTGACATCTTGGTGGTTCTCAATTCACCCACAATTGCCTCCACCTCCTTAGCTGATATGCTGCTACCTTATATGAAGAATTCTGTATCTCATTGCTGATATCCTATACCCTGATGTGGTATTATGTAGCTTATGATTAATATATTATATTCATTTTCAAAATACAATAAGTTAAAGACTCTGAACCTCAAAGCTAATTTAGTACCAGAAGTTTTGGATCAGATACTGTAAGTCTTTACCCAATATCTATAAACCTTAATGTTGCTATCTACAATATATCCAGATCTGTACATGAATGTATCATTCAGGGTTCTCTATGAAATAGAATGAGTGTGAGATTACATTATTATTATGTATGTTCAATTAGTACCATGCATGGATGCTGAGAGCCTCACAATCTGCAACATGGGGTCCTAGGAATGTGTGGGTTTAGATAGTACAGATCCCCAGTCATTTGTGAGGCTGGAGAACTGGGACTTCCAAGAACAAGAGAAGGTCAATGTCCCAACTCTTCAACTTTTCTCCATCATTTATCTGATTCATTTCCTCAACACACTGGATGCCCCCTTGCAGCAGGGAGAGCCTTCTGCTTCTCACTCTCTCTGCCAACTCAAATGTTTCTCTCTTCTGGAAACCCCCTCAGTGCCACACCGAGAAACAATGTTCAATGAAATACTGAGGTCTCCTGTGGCCCAGTCAAATGGAAGCATGAATTTACCCATCCCAAAGGCTTACTAAATTGTGGCAGAGACAAAAATGAACATCCCAGTGAAGCACACAGTAGTTGGAAAACATTGAAAATGGTGAACACCATCTATTATTGTAGTGTTTTCACGATTCCTCTCTGATATGATTTTCAAGCCTTTACCTTTGTCTAGAATTGGATTACTCTCACATTTCTTCCCAATGTATATTTTCAGCCAAGTAACCACAAATTTGATGCAGCAGTTTTCCAAGCTCTATTTGCTGTCCTTAATATTGAATTTGTATTTGATTACACCCAAAATAAGTATGCCACTTTTGCACTAATAGCAATTATTGTTTTTTAGGTAGGACCATTGATTAGTTTTCTCCCTTGGGAGTTTGTAAAGTATCCTCTGATGCCATGAGAGCTAGTCTTCAGAGAGGAGGTTTCCAGGTCACCTCCAGCTCTATTGTTCCAATCCTCCCTGTCTGAAGTATGGCCTTCAGCAGTAGGGTCTTATCTTCAAGCTTTGGGAGGCAATCAAGGCTGTGGCAATAGCCTGTGTTACTTTGGGAGTCTCCTGTATTACCACGACCAACAACTGGAAGGGACGCTTCTCCTGTCTAGTACTGTTTCTTTGTTATATAGCCTTCAGCTAAACATACACATTCGTACATTTAAGTCCAGTGTATATTTCACTGGACTTCGAACTAATATATTTACCTCTGTTTTTTTATTTTTTTTTATTTTATTTATTTTTGTTTGTGTATGAATGTATTGTCTGCACATAGGTCTGTGCACCCATGTTGTGCAATGCCACGGAGGTCAGAAGAGGGTCTCGGATTCCCCTGGAACTGGAGTTTTCCAGGAATTGGAGTTACAGACGGTTCTTAGCCACCATGTGGGTGCTGGGGATCGAACCTGGGTCCTTTGCAAGAGCAGTCAGTGCTCTTAACTGCTAGACTATCTCTCCAGCCCCTACCTCTGGTTTTTCATACCATCTAAACATTATTTATCTCTCTTTCCCTCCTTCTGGAAGATCCGCCCTATTCCCGTCTCAGTTAAAGTACCCCCTTTCCTCCTTTCCTCTTAAATAACACATCTTTTACTAATTTCCTCTCCTTCTTCCACTNGTAGATTAGTATACTATCTCATCCACATGGAAAAGAACAGGGGTTTCAAAATTATTAGCATCTCTAAAGCCTCATCTCAGACCATCAAACATTCCCCATGCTCCCCCTTCCTCCCCCTGCACCTATGGATTGATTTCTATGCTTCAGTCCTTTCTCTATTACTTTAGACTGATCTTGTCATGCAATTGATAATTAAATAATATGAGTTATAGTATTCTTTTTAAAATCTTTGATATTATTATAGTAAACCAATAAAAGTTCTTGGAAACTTTAAAATCATGATTTGTGTGAGACAAGCATAGCTCTCAATATGTAAGATAGTAGTTGAAAGAACATTCTTTTTACTAAGTATTCTATCTTCATAAGGTAATAGGTTAAAGGAGACCCAGCTGAGCACCTCATCATGTAACCCACTCTGCTGTGACATTTGCATTTTATATGGCATCTATTAAGATTTCACTATTTTCCATTTATTTCAAAACACTATTCTAGTTCTAAGTTCCATTTCTGCTTCTTTCTTTGGTCAGACAAAACTTTCAAAAGAATTGAGATGTTAAATGGAGGTTTAGTTTACCCTCTCCTGTTTTGAAGTTCTCCATGATTTCAGAAAAATTCAGAGGGAAAAGCGTCAACATGTGCATTGAAAGCTCACTAATGGAATCATAAAGTGTCCACTGAAAATATTATGTGTAGTTTGATGGTATTTGATCTCCTTCTATGCACCCAACCTCTTCAACTTCCTCATTCCAATGTAATTAACTACATATACACATATATGCATATATACATTGTGTAAGTATGGTATGTTAACATGACATATAGAGTCTGATTTCTATTCTCAAATTTCCTTCAGTGTGGGCCCACCCACTGGCTTCACCAAGAGTCCCACACTCAGTATGATAGTGGCCCTCCCCTTGTCTAGGCAGGCTCATAATTGCCAACGTTCCTTGAGTTTGCATTGGAATTTCTTATCGCTTCTCCATGTCTGTGCTGGGATTTTGTCTGGATTGAGATTACATAGGATTTGTATAGGCTGTCACCATTGTGTGAGTTCATTAGAGTAACATGACCAGCTGTCTGCAAGAGTGTTTCCTTGTGTTCACGGTCTGCGCGGCTAAACTACCAATTCGTCGTGAACTATCTGCCAACGACGTTATGATTGGATGACCTCCTTTACCCACATATGACTCTCGACGCACTCTATATATGTAGAGTCACAGTATATATAATTCGCTTGTTCTGATAGATTAATATGTGGTGAATCAATGAGACGGATGATAGACGATTATTTCAGTATCGTGTGTTAATCACTATCTAGCGGTGTCTCGCACTACAGACAGTTTCTCCGATCTTTGCGCACGCACGCGCTCAGCACTCGCCTCGCTACGTAGATATAAGTGTACTTTTAGCGTCGCTCTGTCATGGATGAAGGTGCTGCTATTCATATAGACATTTAAGCCTGGGTCATGGTGAATGTTTGCTTACTTGCTCTCTGTATATGTTTATATCGATATATAGATATATATATATATAGGCTCGCTCTCCGTCAAAAGCACTACAGAACACTCATCTTTGCACTCGCGCAAGAGGACTGTATAAGATATATAGGTGATACTCATTATGTGTAGTTATGGGTGACCGTCGGATAATATACTCACTTCTTAGAGGCAACTACCACGTGTAAATGCTCACGACGCGGGACGACGAACTAAGTGACCTTTAGATATAGGAACAGAAGTATGCACTCTGAAATGAATTGAAGTGAACGTTGTATGTGATCTCATCTCTATAAGATTAGGAGTACACGAGGTGTACTCGCTCTGTGGATGCAAGATTTTTTTGCTATGCTTCTATAGATGATTAATTTCTATATTGGCTGCTAGGTGCTGATGGTGCCTATGAGTATTATCGTACATCAATTGTTCACACTCCATCTCTCACGCTCGCTCTTGTATATATGAAGAGAGGAGTATAGATGATATACTGATAGGAGTACGCGCAAGGCTAGTGCCACATAGACCCAGCCATGAACGAGTTTTTTGCTGGTCTTTTCACAATAACTAAGAATTGGAAACAACCTAAATGTCTCCGCTAGAATGAATCGGATAGATGAAAATTGGCATATGTTTTTATGGAGTTCTGCTAAACAGTAAAGAAAAAACAAATCATGAAACTTGCAAGTAAATGGCATGGAACTAGAAACTGTTTAAAACAAGTGACATAATGTTTCTTCTCCATTTTGTGGAATCTTAGTCTTCAAATCATATGTGTATATATAACTATTATATTATATATATACTATTATATATAAATTAAGTGATTGGATAATTTATCTTAATGATCTGACTTTTACATGGAGGCCATTAGGGACATTATTTTACAATAATGGACTCAGGTGCTATAATAATATTTTATAAACTTTCATGTCATTTTTCCCCTTAAACAAATCCAAGAAATAAATGCACTACATTGAGAGCGGACATGCAATAATACCATTAAAATTCATATCATACAAGACTTGGAGTAACTGAACTAGAGCTGAGCTGGAAGCCTCCTCCCTGAAGACTAGCTCTCATAGTATCAGAAGATCACATGCAAGCTGCCAAAGGAGAAAACCAGTCAATGAGCTTACCCATCTGTAAAGTCTGCAAACCACAGGAATGACCAGTTCACAAACTATCTCTACCAATGCCATAATGGCACTTTTATTTATATCTTGAATATAATCAGTAGCTTTCTAATTGGTCAATAGCCATGTACACATAGCAGGAGAGTTCACAGATCCTAGAGAAGAATCTTGGACCAAAATATTTTCTTACTCGGTTCTAAATTTGTATCTTATATATATAGACAAGTAAGTGTACCTTTCTCCCCTCATCAAAGAAGCTTCTTTTTGCAACACATAAAGACTAATCCAGAGTTCTATAATTGATCGAATGTAGATAAAACATGTCCATGAGATACTTAATCTTAAGTGACACATCTTTAATGTAACCTATACACATAGCATGACTGCATTGCTGACCTCTCTCCAGAGAAACTTCCTTATGCAACAGATGGTGATTAACACAGAAACCCACAATTGGCCAATGTGCAGAGAACAAGAAGCTGTAGAGTGCTTATCCTCAAAGCTCAGGAATCATTGTGGTAAAGGAGGCAAAAAAATTGCAGGAGCCAGTGGAGTTGGGTGAACACAAGGAAACACTCTTGCAGACAGCTGGTCAGTTACTCTAATGAACTCACAGCAATGGTGACAGCCTATACAAATCCTATGTAATCTCAATCCAGACAAAATCCCAGCACAGACATGGAGAAGTGGATAAGAAATTCCAATGCAACTCAAGGAACTTTTGGCAATTATGCCTGCTAGACAAGGGGGAGGGCACTATCATACTGAGTGATGGGACTCTTGGTGAGCCCAGTGGGTGGGCCCACACTGAAGGAAATTTGAGAATAGAAATCAGACTCTATATGTCATGTTATACATACATACTTACACACATGTATATATGCATATATGTGTATATGTAGTTAATTACATTGGATGAGGAAGTTGAAGAGTTGTGCATAGAAGGGAGATCTAAATACCATCAAACTACACATAATATTTTCAGTGGACACTTTATGATTCCATTAGTGAGCTTTCAATGCACATGTTGACGCTTTTCCCTCTGAATTTTTCTGAAATCATGGAGAACTTCAAAACAGGAGAGGGTAAACTAAACCTCCATTTAACATCTCAATTCTTTTGAAAGTTTTGTCTGACCAAAGAAAGAAGCAGAAATGGAACTTAGAACTAGAATAGTGTTTTGAAATAAATGGAAAATAGTGAAATCTTATAGATGCCATTATAAAATGCAAATGTCACAGCAGAGTGGGTTACATGATGAGGTCTCAGCTGGGTCTCCTTTAACCTATTACCTTATGAAGATGAATACTTAGTAAAAAGATGTTCTTTCAACTACTATCTTACATATTGAGAGCTATGCTTGTCTCACACAAATCATGATTTTAAAGTTTCCCAAAGAACTTTTATTGGTTTACTTAACTATATCAAAGCATTTAAAATGTATATATAACTCTATATTATTAATTATCAATTGCATGACAAGATCAGTCTAAGTAATAGAGAAAGACTGAAGCATAGAAATCAATCCATAGGTGCAGGGGGAGGAAGGGGGAGCATGGGGAATGTTTGATGGTCTGAGATGAGGCTTTAGAGATGCTAATAATTTTGAAACCCCTGTTCTTTTCCATGTGGATGAGATAGTATACTAATCTACCTCAAATAAACACATCTTATTTTTCTTCAAACATGAAAGTAGACTCAATGCACACTTCCATGTATTCCTCTTCTTTATCCTATTTCTAGACAACAGTTCTCATTTGTGCTCACTGTACCTTACCAATGCTATTTTAACTATAAAAAGCCACTTTTATGAGCCAACATTGTTTCTAAGGTGTATGCTGAAAGGGTTTTTCAGTAATATTTACATTTGAAAATTTATTTCAACTGAAACATTTCAAATTCAGGTTGCTGAACTTGTGTTCATCTAGGTCAATCAAGCTGGGGCAGCACTGACAACTGTGGGCTTGAATCAGAAATGCTTATCTAGGAAAGCCAAGGAGTTGCTATGGTGAAGGCGTGCTTCAGACAGCCTGTGATTAGTCAAATGGATGTTTTATTTATGTGGGCTTAGTTAATACTAGGTTAGGGTGAGCCAGGGGTTCTGATACAATTACCTTGCCTAATTGGAGATAAAGTACTATCACTTGTATCTGCCTATAAGTCATTTTTTCTCTTCCTAAAATACTGTCATAAAATAGCACAACAGATATCTAGCACTGGAAGAAATGTTTGCCAGAGAGAAGGAAAAGAGTTTACTAACATTCTCAAGGAAGCTTGTGATAAATTACTAAAAGACAATTCTCGGGCTGGAGAGATGGCCTAGCGGTTAAGAGCGCCGATCGCTCTTACAGAGGACCCGGGTTCGATCCCCAGCACCCACATGGCGGCCGAGAACCGTCTGAAACTCCAATTCCAGGAGAACTCCAGTTCCAGGGGAATCCGAGACCCTCTTCTGACCTCCGCGGCATTGCACGACACGGGTGCACAGACCTGCATGCAGACAGTACATTCATACACATATGGAAATAAATAAAATTAATAAAAAAAAAATTTAAAAAAAAAGACAATTCTCTGTCATTTAGAAACAAAAATTTGAAAAACATTAAATCTTCACATAGAACAATTTTGTAACAAAAGTAGTGAATAACTTTGCATTTCAAAAAATATAGAAATATATTAATGGTAAAAATCCCCAATAAACTTTGATTTCACTGCCAAGAAAAGAAGATGAAGCACTAAATTTAGGGGCATATTGACATATACTATTTGTTCTAAATATTTTTATTTGTTTGAAAAACTTCTACATGCAAAATGTTCTACTTCATATTGAATAGAAGCATTATCATTCATTTATTATCAGTTTTTCACTATTTTAAAAGCTAAATAATATTTACTAAAAGGATATATTCAACTTTATTTAACAACTCTATTGTGAAGCATTTGGATCACTTGTAGTTTGTTGCTCCTTCAAACATCTTTGTGGCATAAGAAATGTATTCATTTTGAATTCCTTTCTTAGTATAAATTTCTAGAAATTATAAGATGAGGAAAGGATTTAATAATGCAAAGCAAATGAGATCTTAACCCAATGCCAGGAAAGGTAGAGCATCAGGGAGGTGAAGTGGTTGAAGAGAATGTGAGGGGTCACAGACAAGCAAGACCTACTGTGTTCGCTGGGTGAATGCCACCACACAGACTGCCAGGCAGGCAGCCACAAGCACACATCAGGTAAAACCAAAACAGAGGGTCCACACACGTGTGCATAGACATATACTCTGACTGGCACATGGGCTGCTTAGAGGAATGCATGTAAACCTACAGACAGGCAAGCCGGTCAAGGTGAAGACTATGCTCCCTTATCTCAAGACCATATTTACATAAAAGTGCCATTCTACCAGGAATAGTAATATAACAGCTTACGTCACTGTTTACTTTCAGACTTCCTGGAAATCTGGTGTCAACCATTTATGCTGACTCATGGCCCCCTGGATATTCATCTTTAGCTGTCTTGGTTCCTCTCAATACACTCATCAGTTAAAAGAACTAGAGAGAAGCGTTTGCACTTGATCCATGTGTCTGTGTGGATATGATGTCCATTTAAATCCTAATCAACCTTACTCTACCAGCCTAGAGCAATTATTGTGCTGGGACCAGTCATCCAATGCATAAGAACAACATGGTCCAATAACATCAAATCTGTGCCCTCTACAACATAAAGAAAATTTTATAGTTCTTTTTATGTACTTTCTATTAATATGACAAAATACTTGAGACTGGGAATCCTGTTAAAATTGTTCAATTTAGCTTGTGATTCTGGAGGGAGATAATCTTGCTTTGTGACAGCAATCCACTTTGACAGCAATTGATAATTAGTGAATGCCTGAGGGTTCCACCTCATTGGCCTGAGAAACCTCACACTAGGCCCCATCTGCCAACACTATTGCAAGGAAGATCAAGCTTCACATGAATTCTGGAGAATAAAACCCACAGTATAAGCATAGCTGACCCTAACCACTTATGTACAGAGCCTGCTGTCCTCAAATACTTATTTTCATTTAGGAAAATCAAGTTGAGAGTGAAAAGTTAGCAATTCTTTTTCAATGTCATACAGTAAGAAAACCTAAATCTAATATTTAACTTTAAAAATGTTATTGCTGAAACTTATAGTCAGCATTGTCACTTCAGAGTATAAGAATGTCAGCATTTTAAAAAAAAAGAATGTCAGCATTTAAATCCTTTAGAATCAATTAGAAATGTGTTTACTATTTCAGAATGTAAAACTGCATGTGATATTTGTAAAATTTCATTGATTCCTTGTGGATTATGTAGCCAATGCATCTTGGGAATTATCCATAGGTAAAAAGAATTGGCTCCTTAAAGGGTCTTAGAAGTGCATAACTTTATTCCTGTCTCATTTCATAATTGGGATGACTGACATTTTCAAAAGGGATGTATTTTTCTATGTGAGTAATGTCCAATAGAGAAGAATAAGAAGGATGTGAGATGAAGCAGCAGGGAAAAGAAGTGGGCAGGAAACCCATGCCTGTTTTTATTTGAATGCAGAAGCTAATAAATATTAGCAATAAACTTTGACTTTCTATGAATGGCTGGTTCTTTGCATGGGATGTCATTTTATTATTGCAGTATGAGTCTGGAGCTTCTATTTGGCCCAAACGTTATTCTCACATGAGGAGGCAAAACAGAAAAGTTAGATGTTTGCTTGAGCCCGAGCTCAACTATTGACCATTCCTTTTTCTTCTGGATGTTTTCAAATTCTTTCAGGTCCATGTTTGTATTGAACTGTGGTTTTCTCCCTTTGATGTATATCAGAACCCCCTGGAGAACTTATTAAATCATGTTGCTCATACCCAGTTCTAGTCTTTGACTGAGGAGTTTTGGGATGGAGCCGAAGAATTTGCATTTCTGGGAAGGACCTGGATGGTGCTGATGCTGGACTGAGGATCAGCTTAGAATCGGGGCTGCTGTAGAAAATTGGTTGTGATTCAAAACAAGCTGTACTTCTGTACTGAGTGTGCTTGCTCTTCAGAACTTTGAGTTTGGAGTTGTAATGTGAACACAGTCTCTGGATGGCACTTGCTTGCTGTAAACATGTCCCATGCATGGATCTGTGGTTTCCTTAGCTGGTGTAGTGGTCTAGGAGCAGTCCTATTGTGGTTTTATGTACTGACAGTTTAATACAAAGTTCAATTCATTGGCATCTCAATTTAACTTCGGAGCTGCTTCTTTTTTTTAAACATTTTTTTTATTAATTTTTATTTATTTCTGTATGTGTATGAATGTACTGTCTGCATGCAAGTCTGTGCACCCGTGTCGTGCAATGCCGCGGAGGTCAGAAGAGGGTCTCGGATTCCCCTGGAACTGGAGTTCTCCTGGAATTGGAGTTTCAGACGGTTCTTGGCCGCCATGTGGGTGCTGGGGATCGAACCCGGGTCCTCTGTAAGAGCGGTCGGCGCTCTTAACCGCTAGGCCATCTCTCCAGCCCCTTCTTAAGGAATATCTGTTCTCAACTGAGAGTTCCTCAAACTCTGACTTGTCCAGAAAAGGAAGGATCTGCTGGGGGACGTAAATAAATACGACCATGTCTACATGTTTTAAGAGATATATTTTATGAATTGGCTAATATTTCCAAAATCAGATGCTTCATCTATAAGTGATTTTGAATTACCATCTTACTAAATTCTCATATTTTTTGTAAATTTAAGAATGTATCTTTATAGAAATGTTTTGATGTCTTTACTTCATAATCAACATGGAATTGAACTAGAAATAGAAATATACAAAAAGACCATTACATTGGTGGGAGGCAGGAGGACACTGACCAATTCCAAACAAAAGTGCCTATTAGATTTTATTAAAAACTCAATGACATTAGGTAGTCACTGGGCCTAAATTGCTTTACATTGTTTTACTGAAAGGAGTATGTGGATGCAAGGCTAAATGATATTTAATAATAATAAATTTAATTTACAAACAAAGTTTAAAGATAACAATGAATTCAAGTGGGAAATAGGTAGCATCTAGGTACATGTTTTACATTGAGAAACTATGTTAAAATATCCAGAAAGAAGGACCAATGAGATGGCTCAGTTAGTAAGTACCTGTCCTGCAAACAAGAGGACCTGAGTTCAGATCCCCAGCACTCATGTACAAAAAAGGAAGGAATGCTCTGAGACATCTGTGACTCTATCAAAAAGAGGGGAGAAGGCATTCAGACATAGCCAGATCCCCAGAACTCACTGGGAAGCCAGTTTAGGGAATAGATGAGCAGGTTCAGTGAGTGGCCATATCGCAAAAGATAAGGTGGAGGGTTATCATGATCAAGAAGACACCCAACCTGAATGTCTGGGTTCCACATGTATACACATACATGTGCATGTATACACACACACACACACACACACACACAACTATTCAGACATAATTTCCTAATAGTGCTTAGCCTTGTGGAAGTACTCTTCCTTCTAGAAATTTCAACTAGTATAGTTCACAAAGGATTCGATAGTCTTAAAAATATAGGGAATCTAAGGATATAATTTAAAGTACAGCTTAACAAAGGTGATTCTAGAAATGAATCAATTGGTGCCTCAAATATGTCACCAATTCTAAGTCATTCTTAGGATAAGATAATAACTGCCACATAAGCTCTTATTTATTTATTTATTTATTTATTTATTTATTTATTTAACTGGAACAAAGCTCTCAAATATCTTGAATTGGTTGCAACTCAGCATGTTTATTAGATGACACAATACCTTTTTCTTTTTGTCTTTCCCTTGTCAAAGCATAGACCTCTTAAAAATGTGTGCAGTTACAGTGTACATAACCTGGGAAAATAAGATGAAAGTTTAACATGATTTTTTCTCTAACATATGTATATCTTTAATATAATTTCAAAATTATATTTGTTTTCCAGTTTCAAATATTTTCCATGATACAAAGAGATAACATTTTTAAATACTACATTCCAACAAAAGTAACATAACTGTAAAATGATTATTTATGTAAAACACAAAAAATCCAGTTACATTAAATGCAAATATTAATATTTTAGTCAATCAGTTGATGCCATAATTCAAGAAGAAAATTACAGTCTTATCAAATATATTATTTTTTACTATATGGTTTTCCTTGTAGCCAGGAGAAATCTCCACTGTAGCAATTTAAAATAAAAAGCTGTATAGTCTTGTCTTTTTGGTTTAATGAGGCAGAGTATAGATAAAACAGCAATACAAGAGAGAGATTTGATTGACAAAAACACCAAATAATGAAAGGGCTCTTCTATTCATAACAATGTAAGCAACATTTTTAACTCTTTGAGTGAAGGGAAAAGGAAAAAATACCGAAAATCTGAAGATAAATATATTAAACTAACAATTATAGCAGCAGTAATCCAGTTGTCAATAGTGCTTTATGATAGGGTTGAGCCTGCTGCCCATTTCCTCTGTTCCATGCTGGGTTTCTTCTGTATGATAAAGTCAACCTGGGTCTTATGCATGCTGTCACCATTGTTGCAAATTCACAGTGGCCTGAAAGCCTGTTTATTATTTTCATGTACCAACCCTGGCTCTTACGATCTTTCCATCCCCTCTCTGTACTGGTCCCTGATATATATATATATATATCTAAATATATTAATCAGATATAGTATATATAATATTGATATATAGCTTGTCACAGTACTGTGCAGAGGTCTGGACATCTCTCTCAGACATATACTCAGACTTATATTCGCTGTGTGTCACCAGTTGCAGAATTCTGTAATAGCTTCCATCTGTTGCAAAAAGAAACTTTGTTGTGAGTGGTAATGATATTGTTTGTAAATATAAGGATTCATATTTAGCATGCAGGAAGTACTTTTCTGGAGTGGAGCAGGGTTTGTTTAATGTGCCTGTATATCCCAAATCTAATTGGCTATTGGCTCTCCCTTGGAGAATAACCCATGGCTGATGCCACAAGCTTACATCCTCTACAGGTAGGAGATGTTAAAGCCACAGTAAAAGACCTGTCATATTTAACAGGGGGGAAAAATTGTAATTCATGGATAACATATCCAAACATGTGTCTATGCTAAAGTAATCCTACCATAACTATAAGTGCTGCTTAAATACCTAATATCTAATTGCTTGTTCCTTCTTAGTAGGATCGAAAGTTATTCCTGGACAAACTGTCAGCCATGAAAGGAAACAGCCAGAATGACCAGAGTCCAAGTCAACAGCTCCAGAGAGAAGTGGACTGTTTTAACCTCATCCACCTATGTGCCCCTTTTCTAAGCCTAGGGAACAACCTGCGGAAGAGGGGCATGGTAGAATGTAAGGCTCGATTGGGTGAATGGTGAAACCTCAGCAATGTAGTCTGACACTCATTTGATCAACTTGATTGAACAAACAGCCTGTCACCCCCCCACTGGATGGTGGGGCTGTAGGTGTTTGGGCACAACAGCCTGCAGAAGGTTTTTGCATGAAGGATGCTTTGACTCATGGATTATCACTTATAGCTAAAAAATAAAAAAAAAAACTGAGAGAAAGATGCAGGACAGTTATGGCAGAATGCATGATCTGGGGGGGTGGGGGTGGGGGGGAGGGAAGGAAAAGTGCCTGACTGAATTGGAAAAAATGTATGAAATGCACAAGGCATCAATAAAACTAATTAAAAAAATAAAAAGCAGCGGGTAGTTGAGTTGGGTTCTCCAACCCTGTCCCAAATGCCATGGTGAGGGAATTAGAAAGTTACTATGAATGGTAACAGAAAGAGTGAAACAGCTGCAGCCTTCAGTGAGTGCCTATTAGAGACAGGAACAATTTTAATGCCTTTTGTTCTTCTCTGGAGAATTGCAGTTCACAGCATAGAAGTCATCTACAGGAATTAAGAGGAAAATAATTGATTTCTCAGACACCTTGAACTCCTGAGTTATTATCTGCTGATTGGCTGGGGTGAGAGCTGGTCTTGCTCTCTGGAGAAGAGTGGTATGACAGCATCTTTGCCATGTCTTTGCCCTGATGGAACATCTAGGATGATATTTTCATTTACAGGATTTGTAGTAATGATTCTTGAAGTTTGGTAGTTTGAGGACTTTCTCTGTGAAAAGCCAGTCTAAAAAAGTAATAAACCAGGTAATGATTTTTAGAAGCCTCTGTACCCCAAATACTTTCTTGTCTCTTGCTTAAATGAAGTCAAATAGACTTATTCACAAAAATGGACTAGACATGAGCCCCGTTTCATACAACCTAATGTTTATTATTTAAGATATTACATTAAGGAGACCTTTAGTGTTTATGGGTTATGTGAGTTTATAATATAGAATATTAAAGTAAAAATTTGTTATAACAATAGCATATGTGCCAATTAAATGAAGCAAAATGTTGCTTCATAATTAACAATTAATTACCATAATTAAATTAATCTAAAAATAAGAAAGCTGATGAAAATGATTCTGTTTCTTTTTTTTTTTTTTTTTTTTTTTTGGTCTTTTCAAGACAGGGTTTCCCTGTCTGGGTAGCCTGGGTAGCCCCAGCTGTCCTGGAACTCACTCTGTAGACCAGGCTGGCCTTGAACTCACAAAGATCCGCCTGCCTCTGCCTCCCAAGTGCTAGGATTAAAGGCGTGCGCCACCACGCCCGGATTTTTTTTTTTTTTTTGAATTTAATACTCATTATTAAAAACAGTTAATGGTTAGTAAATTAGTTTTAAATTCTGAAAAGATTTTACAGAAACTTCTTTCTTCATAATGAAAAGCATCATATATTTGTAGGTATTTGTATTTGTTCATTATTAAATTTTATTGACTTAATTTTGAGTCTGGTTCCATGCTAGCTCACACTATCTTGATTTATCAAAAATTAAATCTATTTAAATTATTTGTGCCCTAACAAATATTCTCAACCCATCACTTCTATATTACAACAGTGAATACTTTTGCAATAATAATATAAAATTCACTCTTTCATAAATAAAGGTTAGAAATTAAGGAATAACCAACCATACGGCCTTGTAAGAATCATAAGAAATTATTTAAGAAGAATCTTCTTGATTTTCCACTTCAGTAGCTCTTGTGTTGATGAAAATGTTTGACATCTGCATTATGAAACAGGCAAGTACTAGGCATTTGGATCTATCAAGCACTTCAAACATGTCCAGTACAAAGAAGGAACAAATGCCTTGATTATATTTGGTGTTAATTTAAATATAAAGAGCCATATATGACTAGTCATTTTAATGTTGTATAGAGAAGTTTTAGGTTAACACCAATAAAGATCTGATCTATATACCTGACAGCACTGCTGAAAATATAAAATGTGCCAACATTTAGAACATGCACAGAAAGGCCTATGGACTAGACCTAACATCACATAAACACATCAGTGACTCCCTGTCCTTTGTCCCAAGTAGCTCAACACATGCCATTAATGTTGCTCCTAGGAGTTTGCTGATTGTACAACTTGAGTTAAGACAACTTAACTCCCTTTAAGTTAGTCTTCTAAGTTTTTCTCTCTCTTCTTTCTCCCTTCATTCTTGTTGAATTATTGCTTTGAGTACTGTGTTAGATTTTATGTTCATTTTTACTTTTCTGACATTTTCTTCCTTCCATATATAGTGAGAGAAACCATTCAACCATTCCCTTCCTTATCCAACTTGCTGGATCCTAAGTAGAAAAGCCTAGAAACAAACTTACTTAATTGCAAATTAGCACTGACTATAGAGGGACAAATCTCCCAAGAGAAATTTGTGACTATAACCGCATGCATTTTTTGTCATCCAAAAACTACCTCAAATGAGAATCAAATTTCAAGTGAAATTATGTCAGTAATGGGTCCCATTCTTAGTCAGCCATGCTTATGGTCATAAATAGCTTGAGTTGTCAGACTGACACACCTGGGAAGAAGGAACCTCAATTGAACAATTGTGTCTGTTAGATTCATCTGTGGGCACACCTCTGCGACATTTTCTTGGCTGCTCTTTGAAGTAAGAGGGTCCAGATGGACCCCATAACTGTGGGCAGTAATACCAAGAGGTTCTGGCCTGTATAAGAGAGGTGTTTGATATGAAGCTGGGGGCATGCTTCTCCCTAGTCTCTGCTTCAGTTCCTGCTTCTGTGTTTCTGACTTGATTCCCCACTTTGGCTTCCCTAGAAGATGGAGTGTAATTGTTAAGACACATAAACTCTTTCCTCCCTAAGTGGCTTTTGGTCAAGAGGCCCTAACCACATAGGCCAACACAGGCATGCTGAAGCAGGTGGTTCCCTGAGAACACCCAGGGCAGAGGACTGCCCATACATGCCAAAGCAGGTAGTGCTCTGAGACCACCTGGCAAGGATGCCCAGCCCAGACAAGCTGTCCTACAATGAGAACTCCCTGAAGGTAACCCAAGACACAGATCTTAAAAGAACTATCAGAGACATACTCAAAGAACTCAAAGAAATCAAGGAATAAAAAGAACACTCAAATCAAACAACTAGAGAGAGAATGACAAACACCAGAAAAAGTGGAAATACTGAAGAAATCTCAGGCCAAAATGAAAAAGGAAACCAAACAGACAAAACGAATCAAAGAACTAGAAGGAGGGAATGACAAACTCCGAAAGGAACAGGAATTACTGAAGAAATCTCAGGTTGAAATAAAAAAGGAAATAGAACACTCATCTGGTCAACAGAGGATCAAGACAGGATGCGTGCTTACTGGACTTCATTTGGGGGACCATGGGAGGGAAAGACCCCAATGTGGAGCAAAAGTGCAGGATTGATGGTTGTTTGGGATTGCCAAGGAGGAAACTTTGAGCACTTCCTTAAGGAAAACATGACATCTTTTAGGGAAAAAATCCTCCAATTCAAGTGATATGTATATATATATATTGTAGCAATACCAGTTGGAGAGAACAACAACAAAAGAACTGAAAAACTCTGGAAAGACTCAAAAAAAGATGCAGGACATGTATGGCAGAGTGCAGGGACTCGGGTGGGGTGGGGCCATGGAAAGGAAAGCAACTCTAGATTTGATTGAGAAATGATGTATGACCTATGGAAAAAGTTTAATAACAATAAAATATAAAAATAAATAAAAAAGAATATATGTCCAGAAAACCAACCCTTCAGAAAATACTTGAAGCAACTCCAAGGACACAGGAAAGAAGCAAATATCTCCAAGCGGCAAGAGCGAGTAATTAATGGAGGTATTACTGCAGAAATACAAACCTAGTCCAAAAATGCAAGCAAAAAATAAATTGAAGGGAATCAATATACATCTCTCAATAATAACCTTAAATATTAATGGTCAAAACTTCCCAATCAAGAAACACAGACTGGGAGAATGTATTAAGAAATTGAACCCATCTTTTTTGTTCTATATAAGACACCCATCTCTCTTTCAAGGATAGGCACCATCTTAAGGTGAAAGGATGGAAAAAAATATTCCAAGCAAATGGTACCAAAAAGGCAAGCAGGAGTTGATATTCTAATATCAGACAAAACAGACTTTAAATTAAAACTAATCAGAAGAGATAAAGAGGGTCACTACATTCTTATCAAAACAACAATTAACAAGGAAAATTTCACAATCATAAATATATATGCACCAAACTTCATAAGTACAATTCTGCAGGACTTCAAGGCACAGATTAATCCCAGCACACTAATTGTGGGAGACTTCAATACCTCATTGAGCCTATAGGACAGGTCAACTGGACAAAGAATAAACAGAGACATCTGAGCTGAACAATACGATACACCAAATGGACCTAGCAGATATCAGCCAAATATTCCACCCGAACACCAAAGAATGTACTTTCTACTCAACACCCCATGGGATATTCTCCAAAATGGACACAGCAAACTCAACAAATAAAAAAAAAGAAATAATTCCATGTATTCTATCAGACCACAGTACAATAAAGTTTGGTATCAACACCAGAAAGAGCCCTACTATGTGCAAAAACTCATGGGGACTAACAACACACTCCTGAAGAATTAATGGATCAAAGAAGAAATAAATAAATAAATAAATAAATAAATAAATAAATAAATAAAAGTACTGAACAAAAAGGATGATACGACACAAGAAAACCTATGGAACATTTTAAAAGAAGTCCAAGAAGGGAAATTTATAGCCCTAAGTGCCTACATTAAGAAAACAGGATGTTTTGTTTTTTTGAGGCAAGGTCTCCCTGTAGACCCAGCTAGCCGGGAAATTGCTATATAAACCAAGCTTGTCTTGATCACACAGAAATTTTCCTGTCCCTGCTTCCCAATTGCTGGGATTAAATATGTACACCACTACACCTTGCTATCTCTATAGATTTTACAATTGAAACATACCTAGTGGTTCAAAGCTAACAGCCAGTAATGAGAGAGAATATTGCAATGTTTGTCTTTCTGGGTCTGGGTTACTTCACTCAGGATTATTTCCAAGTTTTTCCATTTACCTACATATTTCCTAATTTCTTTTTTTTTCTTAATAGCTGAATATTTTTCCATTGCAATCAAAATGTACCATATTTTGGTTATACATTCATCAGTTGATAGGCATCTGGGTTGCTTCCATTTCCTGGTTATTGAGAATAGAGCAGCAATGATCAAGAATGAGCAGATATCTCTGCAGTAGAAAAGACTTCTGAATAATACCCTGATAGTACAAATATCAAGACCCATAATTGACAAATAAGACCTCCTGAAAATAAAGTTTCTCTACAGCAAAGTACATAATTATTCAAGTGAAGAAAAACTCAAAAAAATAAAACCAAATACATAACAAAAGAACAAAGAGCCAAAATAAAAATTGGGTATGAAACTACATAGAAAGATCTCAAATAATGAAATGCATGGGGCTGAAAAATATATGTTAAAATATTCAACATCTCTACCCATCAGAGAACTATAAATTAAAACTACATTGAGATCTTACCCCAATCAGAATGGCTAATAGCCTGAAAAAAAAAAGACAAATCTTGATTAAGAAGTGGGGAAAGAGGAACACTCACTCACATCTAGTTAGAGTGCAAACTGGTGTAGCCAGTATGTAAACCAGTCTGGAGATGTCTCATAGAGCTGGAATTAGACCTACCACATATCCAGCCACTACCATTCTGGGGTATAAACCTAAAGGTTTTATATCCTGTGTATACTATCTAAAAGAACATACCTTCACCTGAGGCCTCTGAGAGATGAGATTTAGAAATTGTAGACATGAATACAAATTCTCACATGGATGTCACGAATAAACAAAGCAAAGGAGACAGAAGGCTCAGACCCAGAAAGACCCATGACATTAAATGTATTGGAATAGACTATTGTCTATGTGTACTATGCTAAAAAATGAAAAATAATAACTTATGGGTAACATATGATATATAAAGTTCCAATACTCTTAAGTAACCAAGTCAACTCTAGAAGTAAAATAGTAAAAAATACCTGTAATTAAAACCTCAATAATTTAAGGAAAATCTTTTCTGTATTTAAAATATTTTATTATTTTAATTTTAAGTGTATTGACTGCATGTAGGTAGGTGCACCCATGTTGCACAATGCCTGTGGAGATCAAAAGGGGATGTCTCCCCTGGAACTGGAGTTACAGATGGTTGTTAGCCACCATGTGGGTGCTGGTAATTGAACTTGGGCCATCTGCAAGAGTAGCCAGTTCTCTTTACTGCTAAGCCATTTATCCACCCTCAGTTAAAAAAAAAATCTTAAAGATTCCCTGAGAAAGTTAGTGAGCTGGACTATCTAATTTTTTATCCACAATGTATCACCCCCAAATTAAATGTCTGGTATTTATGTTTAATTTTTCAACTTGATTGTATTAACAAACACATAAGAGCATTAGTGAAATGCACTTTGGGTAAGCCCTCACTGAATGCATGTAGCACTATTCCATTGGCTGGCGTCCTGGACTGAACACAAAGAAAAAAAATCTTGGGAAGGTGCACTGGGAGCTGCCCACCATCCTTCTCTACTTCCTGGCATAGACAACGGATGCCACCCCCCACTATGATGGATGGCATCTTTCTGAACTGTGAGGCAAGGTAAATGGTTTCTCCCTTAAGTTGCCATTTACCAAGCAGGTATATAGTCACAATATTAATAAAATTTCTAATACAATTATAAAGGATTTTTATCAAAACTGAGTAATATGACAATGTCTACCATGTATTTGTCTTGTGTTCTTTAGGGAAACAATAAAGTAAAGGTTTTCTTGTTTTATCAAATTTTGTGGCAATATTTAAAGATATGTATTGACTTATAGAGTTGTTGAGAAACCCCACTCTCACTTGATATGATGTGGGACACCTGTAAGCCAGCACTTGGGACATAGAGGCAGCAGGGTGAGGATCTTGAGGCTACTATAGACAATCTTTAAGCATTCAATGATCTTCCCATCCCAAAGTTCCCAACGCCTGCACAATCCTTCCCCAAAACACCAAGGTCAGATCTGTCACAGCAATACCCAACTCTTCTGGTACCAATTTCTTTTCTAGTTTGTCTTCCATTGCTGTGACAAAACACTCTGACCAACACCAACTTGGGGAGGAGAGGGTTTATTCAGCTCACATCTCCTGGGTCACAGTTCATCACTTAGGGAACCCAAGGCAGGAACTCAGGGCAGAAACCTGGAGGCAGGAGCTGAAGCACAGGCCATGGAGGAATGCTATTCACTGGCTTGCTCCTCTGGCTCATGCCCAGCCTGACTTCTTATATGGTACACAACAACCTGCCCAGGGTGGCAACACTCATTGTGGGCTGGGACCTCCCACATTGCCTGACAATCAAGACAATACTCCGCAGACGTGGCCACAGGCCAAGCCAATGGAGCCAATTCTCCAATGAGGCTCCCTCAACCCAGGTGTGTCAAGTTGACACTAAAGCTAGCCAGCACAATTGACCCCTTGTCAACTTGACACACAAAACACATCATTATTAAACATCACCCTTCCAGTTCTTATCCCCAAAGTATGATGTTAACATTAATCACAACCTAAGACAGTACATCCTTAAAAGCCCCATAGTCCTTAAAATGTCCAAACACTTAAAAGTTCACAGTCTATTAAAAGTCTCTTAACTGTGGGCTGCTGTAAAATCCAAAACAAGTACTGTCTTATTCCAAAGGGAAGAATCAGGCACACTCAAAAAAAAAAAAAACTAAGTCCAGCAAGTAGCTCAAGGCTCACCTGGGATTCACTCACGATCTTCTGGGCTCCAAAGGGTTTCGGCAGCTCCCCCTCTCCGACTCTGCCGTCCGTGGCACACACAACTCATCTCAAAGGCCCAGGCCAACTCCATTTCACACCTGCAGCTGCTCTTGGTGGTCATCCCATGGTCCTAGCATCTCCAAAAAGCTGGGGTCACCACAGAAACTGAGGCAGCACCTTCACTGATGGTCTCCTCTGACCTCTCCTGGTGCAAAGCCTCAGCTTCTCTCCATGACCCCTGCAATCCTGGGGTCTTCACTGCAACCGGGGTGCAACTCCACCAATGGTCTTTCCTGACCTCTCACAGTGCCAAGCCTTGGTTGCTCTCTGTGACTCCCTCAAATTTCAACACCAGAGCCATATAGGAGACTCTTACACACTAACAAGTCCTGCTTCTGGCTTGACATGGAGGCTCAGGCCCCTTCTGGATCACAGCTTCTGTGTTCTGGCCCTGAAGAAATTCTTCCCAGAAGATTTCACCACAGTGATGCTTGTCTCTTGTTACAGCTGATTTTTCAGCCCCAGCTAAGCAGCATCGATTGTCCCAGTACAACAAAGATTTCACTTCAGGTTCTGTTCTCTTGTTACTTCCAGCTGATTCTTCAGCCCCAGCTGACCAGAACTCACAGATTACACAGTCCTGATGATCTCTGCTCCCCTTTGAAACTAGAAACTTTACAATCCAGGCCTCCATCTTCTACAAATCATTCAGCAAAACTGCTCCAACTTCCACAGCAATGATCTTTAGGCATTCAATGATCTTCGCAGCCCAAAGTTCCAAATGCCTCCACAATCCTTCCCCAAAACACCAAGGTCAGGTCTGGCACAGCAATAACCCACTCTTCTGGTACCAATTTCTGTTCTAGTTTGTCTTCCATTGCTGTGACAAAACAACTCTGACCGACACCAACTTGGAGAGGAAAGGGTTTATTCAGCTAAGATCTCCTGGGTCACAGTTCATCACTTAGGGAGCCCAAAGCAGGAACTCAGGGCAGGAACCTGGAGGCAGGAGCTGAAGCACAGGCCGAGGAGGAATGCTGTTCACTGGCTTGCTCCCCTGGCTCATGCCCAGCCTGCCTGCTTATAGGGTACACAAAAACCTGCCTAGGGAGGCACCACTCATTGTGGGCTGGGCCCTCCGACATTGCCTGACAATCAAGACAATACTCCACAGAGGTGGCCACAGGCCAATTCAATGGAGCCAATTCCCCAATTGAGGCTCCCTCAACCCAGGTGT
The DNA here is from genome assembly GCA_009823505.1 of Rhizomys pruinosus. Classification (NCBI taxonomy): domain Eukaryota; kingdom Metazoa; phylum Chordata; class Mammalia; order Rodentia; family Spalacidae; genus Rhizomys; species Rhizomys pruinosus. Next base: position 3,518,133 of record VZQC01009358.1, read on the forward strand.
GTCAAGTTGACACTAAAGCTATCTAGCACATGGATGTATCTTAGTGGTAGAGCCCTGAGTTCCATCACCAATCAATAAAAAGAACAGAACAGAATAGAAAGGAAAGCAGACAAGTTTAGACAGAAATTATATTCTTCTAAAATATTTTATTTATTTTTATTCTGTTTATGAATGTATTGCCTGAGTGCTGGGTGTGGTGGTGGACACCTTTAATCCTAGCACTTGGGAGGCAGAGGCAGGTGGATCTCTGTGAGTTCAAGGCCAGCCTGGTCTACAGAGTGAGTTCCAGGACAGCCAGAGCTACAGGGGGACCCTGTCTCAAAAAGACCCTCCCCCCAAAAAGTCACTATGAATGTATTGCCTGCATGTATGTAAGTGTCTCAGGAGCCTGTAAGACTCTATTTCCATATGCTCATACATCTCCTCCCTGTCTCTTATAATCTTTCTGTCCCCTCTTCTGAAATGATTCCTGAGTCCTAGGTGGGTAGATTTTAATATAGGAGTTCTGTCCAAGTACCCACATTTTGCACTCTTATCCTTTATGCTTTGGTCATTTGCATCATTTTGTGATTATGGCTCACTGTTGCATGAGGCCCACTATTGATGAGAGTTGAGAGATGCATTAGTGTTCTCTTTACTCCCTGTTCCACCATGTTCCATGAGACTTAGATGTAGAGGTTGCATTGTAGATGTGTCACATAGGCTTGGGCAATCCACAGACAATCTCTGTGTATGACAAGTTGTTCAACTCTGTGATCATCTCCATCTCTTGCAAAAGAAGTTTCTTTGATGAATGGTGAGTGGTATACTTGTCTGTAAATATATAAGGATCCATATTTTGCACATAGTAAGATGTAACATTTGTCTAGGGATATGAAAGACTTGGGGTTTTCTCTAAGAACTATGCCCTCTCCAGCCATGTGTATTTTGGCTGCTAATAGTACCACAAGAGAATTTCCTCTAATTGAGTGGGCTGTAAGTTCAAGTAGGTACCTGTTGATCACCCCCAAATAAAAAAGTGCCACTTTTGTCCCAATATATTTTGCTGTGTCAGTCATTGTGGTTTTACGCCTTCAGCTGGGAGGGCCATCAATTGATGTTCTCCCTTAGCAGCTTGCTTAGTCCTAGCCTTCAGGGGAAGTGGCTTCCACCTCACTTCCAGCTCCATTGCTCCAAACCTCGTATCTGAAGTATCCCCTATCTTCAGTAATAGGGCCTTACCTTCAAGTTCTGAGAGGCAATCAAGGACTGAGGCGATACGCTGTGTAATTCTGGGAGTCTCTTGGATTATTTTGGCTAACAACTCAAAGGGAAGTTTCTCCTTTCTGGCACTATTTCTTGTTATGTATTCTTCAGCTATCTACATGGACTCAAATACAGATATTTTATGTGTAATTTGTCAGTAGGATTTTAGACTAATATGATTCTGGGTTTTTTTACACTACCAAGGCATTAGTTCTCTCTCTCTCTCTCTCTCTCTCTCTCTCTCTCTCTCTCTCTCTCTCTCTCCTTCCCTCCATGCCCTCCCCAGTTAAAGTATCCCCATTTTCCCCATTTCTTCCTTGATAATATGAAATTAACAACTCATAGTGTATTCAGTTTGTGTTTGACTTTTTTATTCATGTGTAAAAATGTATTGCTTGATGTAAAACCACCAGGATTGTCTTATAAAAAGATACAGTGGAAAGTGGTTACAATTGATCAAGCAAATTTTCAGGAATGGGAATGTTTTAGGATCTAAAACCTGAAAATTTAACAAAGAAGGACTATGTAGCAAGAAAACTGCATGATGTGTGCTATATAGGATATATCTCATTACATTAAATCCCCCAGAGAAGGGAAGGATAAAGGAAACATACATCATATACACTACTGTTAGTCTGAACCATAGTACTTTGCACCACATATACCACAAATTTATATGTTAATTATTAGAATGTAGCACATGGTCCTAGAGAGATGTCTCAGTGGTAAGAGCACATTACTGTTCTTTCAGGAAACAGGAGTCCAGCTCATAGTCACCTATAACTCCAGCTCCAGAGGGATCTATAACCTCTGGCCTTTGCAGGCACCTGTGCTCTCACAGATATACAACACACACACACACACACACACACACACACACACACACACTTTAAAATAATACAAAATATTTTAAAATTTAAAAGGCAGCACAAGGGATTCTCCTTATTCAAGCTATTTTAAATTTCCATAAATGTTACATTTATCTCAAGACTCTTGAGAAAGGGAGCATTATATTGACCTTCACAGTGTGATCAAACACTATATCCATTCTTCTTTCAATTCCACCACCAAAATTAAAATGGTCTTTAAAGCCAAGGACTATACGTATGTATGTGTCAAGGGTGAAGTCTTGCAGGTTGAGGAATTCTCCCTTTGAGGTTCATATCTTTTCTTTCAGCTACTACAAGAGAATTCAGGTGGGTATGGTCCCTGGCAAGTGATTTTATAAATCCACCTGATTACCTGTCAGTATCACCTGAGACTTTTTTTCTTTTATTTTTTATTTTTTGGTCTTTTTCAGACAGGGTCTCCCTGTAGCCCCAGATGTCCTGGAACTTACTATGTAGACCAGGCTGGCCTTGAACTCATGAGTGCTAGGATTAAAGGCATGTACCACCATGTCTGGCCACCTGAGAATTTCCTAAACAGTTTTCAGTAGGTGAAATATACTCATGTTACTACCAAATGTGGTGATATTTGGATTGCCATGACAACACACCTATCTCGGTTTAATTGATTGAAGTGGCATCTTTGCCTATTTATTGCCACTTTTCATTTAGGGATAACATCTGTATTGCCTTTTAAGTGAATAAAACAATCTGGGTGTACATGGAAAAGCAACCAAAAAGCATGTATATAGCAGCTTCTGCATGCCAGGCAGTGGGCTGAGCATTTCTGTGGTTCTGCCTTCCAAAGACTGTCAAAGAAGGGCTCCGTATTTGTGAGGAGGAAAACTTAAATCAAAGCCTATCAGAACCTAGTGCCCTTAAATCCCAATCCACTCCTTTCTTCATGGTTCCACACTTTCTCTTGGTAGTTTTATATTCTCCCTGGGTTCCTACTTTAACTCTTCCCTAAAATTGAAAACCACCTTGTGAATATACTCTTAAGTATATGATATGTATTTTTTAAAATGTTGGGGTAATGTTTAATTGTAATTACCATCTATAGAAAATTGCATCTAAATCAGGAATTACTGATTATGTTTTACTCTTCAGTTAAAATAGTTATTCAAATGCTTTAATTGCATTCAATGTACTTTAGAAGATGATACCAATTAAGTAGTTAGAACTTAGCTATACATGTGATGAGTATTCAGTTATATCACTAGAAAAGAATCATATCTATATTTTACTATCAGTTTACAGAAAGAAACTGTGAAATATGCATTGCAAATATTAGATTATAAAGAGTAGTATGTATTTGTTGAACATAGATAGTTGGATCCAGGTGATAGTTTTAAATATATCACACAGAAAGAAAGCAAAACAAGGATTTCTATTTTTAAGGTGTTGAATTAAAATTAAACTGGCCACTCAGCTCTTACTTGGGTTCTAAATATTATGTCTCAGTTTTAAAATGAGATGTCATTTCCTTATGTTTTAAGAATTTTCCTCAGATTAAAGAATACGAAGATTAATATAACAAGTCTTTGTGATAGAATTCATGAGCTTCTTTTTTTTTTTTTATTTTTAACAAATCTAGACCCGTGTTCCCGCTCATTCCCCCACCCCGCCAGAGCTCGTGCATTCTGCCAAACATGCTTTCCATCTCTTAGTCTTTCTCAATATTTTCCATGGGGACGTTGACTGTTTTGAGCAGAAGTTCACTGTTTCAGTCAGTTCTTTGATGCAGTATTTTCTGTTGTTGTTGTTGTTTCCAAAATGCATTATGCCCAACTGCTTTGTACAGAAGCTCAGGGGGCCCTACACAAGAAATACTTACAACTGGGTAATTGGCACTAGCATCCACAGATGAGGGATACCATTCGTCATTTGTTTTTCTGGGACTGTGTTACTTCACTCAGCATGATGTCCTCTAGCTCCAGCCATTTTCCTGCAAAGCTCGTGATGTCGTCTTTCTTTACTGCTGCATAGAACTCCATTGTGTAGATGTACCACATTTTCTCTGTCCACTCGTCAGTTGAGGGGCATTTAGGTTGGTTCCAGCTCTTTGCTATTGTGAAGAGAGCTGAAATAAACATGGCCGTGCATGTATCTCTGTGGTGGCGTAAGTCTTGAGGGTACATGCCCAGGAGTGGTATGGCTGGGTCGGGTGGCAAGTTCATTCCAAGTCTTCCAAGGGTTCTCCACACTGCTTTCCATAGTGGCTGTATGAGTTTACATTCCCACCAGCAGTGGATGAGTGTTCCCCTTTCCCCACAACCTCTCCAGCACTTGGTATCATTTGTTTTCTTGATCCTAGCCAGTCTTACTGGAGTAAGATGATTATCTTAAAGTGGTTTTGATTTGCATTTCCTTAATGATTAGTGATGTTGAGCAGTTCTTGAGGTGTTTCTCAGACATCTCTAATTCCTCGCTTGTGAAGTCTCTGTTCAGTTCTTTGCTCCATCTATTGAGCGGGTCATTTGTTTTCTTTTTTCTTTGTTTTTTGAGTAGTTTATATATTCTGGAAATCAATGCTTTGTCAGATGTATCTGCAGTGAAGGTTTCCTCCCACTCTGTGGGATTTCTCTTCACTTCCTTGATTGTTTCTCTTGATGTACAGAAGCTTTTGAGTTTGATGAGGTCCCATTTGTCAATTGTCGACCTTAATTCTTGTGCAGCTGCTGTCTGATTTAGGAAGTCTTTTCCTACGCCTATGTCTTGTATTCTGCTGCCAACTTTTTCTTCTATCACCTTCAGAGTTTGGGGTTTCACGTTGAGGTCTTTAATCCATCTGGAGTTGACTTTTGTACAGGGTGAGAGGTAGGGGTTTAATTTCATTCTTCTACAAGTGATGATCCAGTTTTGCCAACACCACTTGCTGAAGATGCTGTCTTTTCTCCATTGTGGTTTCTTGGCCCCCTTGTCAAATATGAGATGGCTGAAATTGTATGTGCTCAGATTTGGATCTTCGGTTTTGTTCCATTGGTCAACAGGTCTGTTTTTGTGCCAGTACCAGGCTGTTTTTATGACTATAGCCCTGTAGTATAGTTTAAAATCTGGTATAGAGATCCCTCCTGTGTAGCTCTTTTCACTCAGGATTGATTTGGCTATTCGGGGTCTTTTGTTTCTCCAAATGAATTTAAGAACTTTTGTTTCCAAGCCTGTGAAGAAACTCTTGGGGATTTTTATTGGGATTGCATTAAATCTATACAAGAGTTTTGGTAAAATGGACATTTTTACAATGTCAATTTTCCCAATCCATGAGCATGGGAGGTTTTTCCATCTTCTGAGGTCTTCTTCAATTTCTTTCTTTAAGGGTTTAAAATTTTTGTTGTAGAGGTCTTTGGTGTCTTTGGTTAGGTTTGTTCCTAGGTATCTTATTGTTTTTGAGGCTATTGTGAGTGGGAAGGTCTCTTTGAATTCTTTCTCCAGTTGCTTGTTCTTGGTGTAAAGAAAGGCCATTGATTTTCTAAGGTTAATTTTGTATCCTGCCACTTTGCTGAAGCTGTTAATCGTTTCTAGGAATTTTCTGGTGGAGTTTTTTGCATCCCTTAAGTAAACAATCATATCATCAGCAAATAGGGATAGTTTGACTTCCTCTTTTCCAATTAGTACTCCTTTAATATCCTTTTCTTGCCTTATTGCTCTAGCAATAAGAGCTTCTTAAATAGTGATGTGAATTAATATGAATTTAATTAAAGGCCATCCTAGCATCAGCTGGGAGAGAGAATTAGTGAAAATCTTCTCAATGATCTTTATGACACATGATAAACAAAAAGAAGGAAGTGTTTCATTACTGTGTGAAAGCTGACATAGAAATTTCACTATCTTATCCATTTATTTTCTTGTTGATTCCCAGCGAGGAAAGCTCTCAGAAATAGTTATTGTTCTGAGAGGTTGAGGAACATTGGCATTTGAAAAACAAGAAAATTCCTACTGGTTATAGACAGAGAAAATGCAAATAGGAAGTTAATCTGGACTAGTGAACTGTGGGCACAGAATCTCAGGAGTAATAAGGCAGAGAAGTGTAGCTGCATAGAATGAAAAGCAATGGTTAAGATACCGGAAAAGTCATTTGTTCATGTATTGTCAGAAATAAATCAGAAAAAGTAATCTAATTGAATATGCCAGATGAGACTGGAAAAAGTACGTTGATTCAAAGGAGGCAGAGGGAGATGCATCCATGGATAGATTTGCTTCTACTCAGAGGACAGCTACTTTCTTTGAGAGCCCCAGCTAAATCTTGTATTGCAGTCGTGTAATAACCACTTGTCAATCAGAGGTCGATGTGTCTTGGTAGAATGTCAGATTCTACCATTAAACTTGTTTGATTGACAAATTATTACCAACTATTAATATGAATATTTATAATAACCAGAGTACAAAAATTAAGATTTTATGTGTCATGTATAAGTAACTTTAAATAAGACTATAACAAACAGGAAATGTTCAAAGTGACTTTTGGATTTTAATAGTATTATATATGTGTGGCTTTTATCAGGCCCTTGCTGTGATGGAAACCCTCCCCCTGTGGAATGATGCAATGAAGTGTCTAAGGTGTGGCAGTATCATGCTGCATTCTCCATTATGCTTTGGAACTGGAGGCACTGTGTTCTTTGCACTTGTGTTATATACTCAGTGTTGGAATGTACCCATCCCAAACCCCAAACTAAACTGAGAATATAAGTGTGTTCTGTGCTAAGAGACTTCTTTTTAAATTTTGGTCTTTTTGATATAGGGTCTCGCTGTAGCCCCAGCTGCCCTGGAATTCACTATGTAGACCAGGCTTGCCTTGAACTCACAGAAATCCATTTGCCTCTGAGAGACTTTTAATGAGAAACTTTTCCTGATATAAATACTGCCCTGCCCTTCAATCACTTCTTTGCATGCCACTGTTCCATCCAAGTCATCTAGTGCCGTGTCAAAGGTTATTTTCATGCATCATGCTACTGCTGAGACTGTAGCTGCATGCTTTTATTCCCTTCTTAGTCCATCTCTTCCTAAGACACTCCTCAACCTCCATATCAGAACCTCTGACACTTTTGTTTTAACTGGGATACACTGCATGTACCAATTCCCTATTTATCATTTCTCTGAGCTTGATTCTAAGAACTCTTTCAATTGATTAGTCATGAGCTGAGGCATGGAGGAGCACACCTTTAATCCCAACACTCTGGACGCAGAGGGAGGAGGATCTCTGTGAAATCAAGGCCAGTCTGGTCTACACAGCGAGTTCCAGGCCAGCTGGACGTGAAGGGATACCTTGTCCGCTCCCAACCAAAAAATAAATAAATAAAAATAAAAACAAGTCAATTCATTTGTTTCCTAGATAAGATAGATAAATATGATTCTACTTGAAAATGCAGGTCTTTTGTTTCAAGTCTTTTTATAGCTGATGAATATTATTAATATATAAGATAAATATGCATATTCAAACAAAACAATCTGCCTTGTGAGACCACATGGAAATCCTGTATTAATAGCTATGTTTGGTGGGAGTCCTGATTTTTTTTGTCTTTCAGTGTCTACCTGCCACTAAGTGGCTTATCTCTGTCTTCATTGCTGTGTAATTTAAAAGAACCAATATATTCTGTCGATTTGTGGCTAAGGGCATTCGATTTTACAAATTACAGTAATAATTATTGGCCTTTTAGGAAAAACTAAAACAGTAAGAAAATAAAGCACTATTAAGCTGTTGTCATTTGCAATTTGGTTTTACTTTTCAACTTTTATTTATTACTCTGGGAATATATATATGAGCAAGTGCACCCACATACTACAGAGAACAACTTTTGGAAGTTGATTCTCTGTCCACCATGAAATCCAGAAACTAAATACAGGGCATCCGGGTTGAGGTTGGACCCACTGTGAAGTTTAATTTTAATTGTCAACTTAACAAAACAGAGGATAATGTGGGAAAAGAGCCTCACTGAGGGGTTTTCTACACCAAATCTGGCCATGGACACATTTGCGACACATTGGCTTAGTTGTCTTAACTGGCTAATGCAGACTACACATAAGTGGCACCTTCTGCCACTCTCAACACAAGGAGGAAGGACCTCTTTGTGGTTTTTGCTCACTTGGCCTTCATCCTCCTGGGACGTTCATCTACTTTGTTGGTTCTGCTACTGATTCCTTTGTTTATATAAGAACCAGATTCTTCAAGCTCCAGCTAGGAATGAAGTCCAGCAGCTCTCCAGGAATCCTCCAAGGTTTTGGTGCCAGATTGAGAGAGCTGAGGCAACTGCCTCCTGGACTAAGCAACTACTTAGTCCAATTCTCAAACTCTGGTGTGAGAGAGCCATTGTCTTGCTGGGGGGCCTTGTATGTGTAATCATGTTGATCAAATAAGAGTCCAGTCTATATTTCTGTAGTTTTGTAATTCACCCAATTACAGCCCTACATTCTACCATGCCCCCTCTTCCACAGATTGTTCCCTAGGCTTTAGAAAAGGGACACAAGTGGGTGAGAAGCAAAGCAGTCTACTTTCTCTGGAGATGTCGTTTTGGACTCTGATTAGTTCAGGGTGTTTCCTTTCATGGGTTGGAGGTTTATCCAGGAATAACCTTTTACTCCTACAGATGAAGCACAAGCAATTAAAAATACAGGCATTTAAACAGTACTAATTATTGTGGTAGTGTATTAGTCACTTTTCTGTTGCTGTGATAAAACACCATGACCAAGGAACTTATAAAAGGAAGAGTTTGTTTGAGCTTACGATTGATGGTTCCAGGGAATTAGAGTCCACTGTGGCAGGAGGCATGGCAGCTGGAGACTGGAGCAGCATGCCAAGGGTCACATATCGCAAAGAGCACAGGAAGCAGAGCGCAACTGTAGACCACAAGGCTTGTTAAACTCACTAAGCGTGCCCCCAGTGACACACTTCCTCCAGCACAGCCACACACCCCAAGACCTCCAAAACAGCGCCACCAACTGGAGACAAAAGTCTGAATACCTAGAGCCTATGGGGGACACTCATTCAAACCACCACATTCCACTCCCTGGCCCCCATAGGCTCCTGACCATATAAAACGCAAAATGCATTCAGTCCAACCCCAAAAGTCCCCATAGTCTTTACCAGTTTCAATGCCATTCAAAAGTCCACAGTCCAAAGTCTCTTCTGAGACTCAGGCCAATCTCAACTGTAAGCTCCTGTAAAATCAAAAGGCAAATTACAAACTCCCAACGTACAGTGGAACCGAATACACATTCCCATTCCAAAAGGGAGGAATAGAGGCATAGTGAGGAAACAATGGACCGAAAAAAGACCAAAAACCAGCAGGGCAAAAATCAAGTCCAGTAGCTCCATATGCGACTTCTGGGACTTGACTTCCAAAGGGCTTAGATGGCTCAGCTCTTCCAGCTTTGCTTGCAACATACATCTCTTTCTTAGGCTGGTACCACTCCCTGTATGCAGCTCTCCTTGGCAAATATCTCACAGGTCTGGCATCTCGAATGTCTTCTTGGGGTCTCCGCTGCCAACCAGGCTTCACATTCACAGCTTCATGCAATGGCCTATCAGGACCTTCTTTATTCAGGGATGCCCCTGCTGCACTCTGCCTGGCCTCTTTGGCTCTCTGAAACCGTGGAGGAAGAACTGATGACCCCTTCACTCTTGCAAACTTCATGCCTCTAAAGCCAGCACCACGTGAATGAAACTGCCGAGTTTGGCTGCAAGTTTGGGATGGACCCTGGCCTATTTCAACCACATTTGCAACTTTTCTCTGCCCTGGACTTGCTGGAGGATTAGCTGGGTGTGGTCTTGCCCTGAAGGTACTGATTCTTTTGTTTACTTGTAAATCTCCAGGCCTCTCCTTAATCACTTTAGTCTCCTTATGAAAGGGAGCCTCTCCTTCACATGCCTTGGCCCCACCTTTAATCTTCCTAGTGCAGTTATCAGATCCAAACTGTACATTCTGCATTTCCTTCTGCCCCATTTGCTCTTTTTCACTGTACATCTGCACAGTATTCACCATTAACAGCCACGCCACCATTTCCACACTAAGCTGTCTTGAAATATCCTCCGCCAAAGACATCAGTCCACCGCTTTTCAACTTAGCATCAGGCAAGCATCTGGGCTGTGGGCAAACTGCTGCCAGACTCTTTATCAAAATATCCCAGTTGCTGCCTAAGTCTTTATTTTCCTCTGGAACTACATTTTTTGTAGCCATGCTTTCTTCCAGGCGTCTACTAAAATGGCCCCTTAAGCTCTGCTTACAGTAGTCAACAGCTTTTCTAGCCCAAAGTTCCAAAGTCTTCCACATTTCTCCAAACATCCATATGGTCAGGTTCTTCACAGCCCACTCTCTGGTACCAAATTACTGTATTAGTCACTTTTCTGTTGCTGTGATAAAACACCATGACCAAGGAACTTATAAAAGGAAGAGTTTATCTGAGCTTACGATTGACGGTTCCAGGGAAGTAGAGTCCATTGTGATGGGAGGCATGGCGGCTGGAGACTGGAGCAGCACGCCAAGGGTCACATCTCGCAAAGAGCACAGGAAGCAGAGAGAGAGCAACTGTAGACCACAAGGCTTGTTAAACTCACTAAGCCTGCCCCCAGTGACACACTTCCTCCAGCATGGCCACACACCCCAAGACCTCCAAAAACAGCGCCACCAACTGGAAACAAACGTCTGAACACCTAGAGACTATGGGGGACACTCATTCAAACCACCACAGGTAGGTTACATTGCTATAGACACAGATGTTTGGATGGTATGCTAATCCATGAACTATAGCTTTTCTGTCAAAGCTGACAAGGTCTTACTGTGGATTATAACATCTCCTAACCACTAAAGGATTTAAGTTTGTGGCATCAGCTGTTAATTATTCCTTCAAGGAGAGAGCTAATAGCCAATTAGATTTGGGATATACAGACATTTGGCTGCCACTGCTGCACAGTATTTCCAGGCAGGTGAGTTGTAGCTGATGCTGACAGAGGAGTCTTGCTTGACTCAAGGAGACCAATATTTGCTTTTTTGATTTAGTGGCCTTCGGTAACACTTTCTGGCATTCCAGAGGCCAACTGTACACTTGCAGTGTGGTCTCAATATATCTTTCCTTTGCTTACACCAGGGCCTTACCACCACTCTTCTTGCAGGTATCATAGTTTGCTGGCAAAAAAGAATTTATCTTTTTGGGGGCTTGGATCCCCTAACCAACATCTCCTTGGCAGAATGATCCATTTCTGATAACAGAGCTCTCCTGTATTAATATATTTTGCTTAATTACCCAACTTATATAGACTTTAGTCTTATATTTGACTCTGAATAAAGAATTATCCTTTCACAGTTCCTATGACTATCAATCAATTAAAGAAGGCAACTGTATCACTTTTATAAGAGATTACCTCTATAATGGCTGGAATTTACGCTTAGGGAATGACTTCATTACAATCATGTTTTTCTTTGTTCTATGTAAAGGAGGTAAGGAAGTCTCTCATATTAAAACTTTGTGGCACCTGAAAGGTAAAGTTCATTAGGACACATTATAAATAGTTGTTATGATTAGGATCCACAGAGATGTTTGATGCCTGTAGCAGTCTGAGGCTTTTCTTCCGAATGGTAGCCCTCATCTGTGGATGCTAGAGCCAATAACCTAGTTGTAAAAATTTCTTGTGGGGAGTGATGCATATTGGAAAGAACAACAACAACAGAAAAGACTGCAACAAAGAACTGACTGAAACGGTGAATCTAGTGGGGTGGGGGGGTGGGAGGGGGACACAGGTCTATATTAGATTAATGTATAGTAAATTGATGTGAGTTTAACAGGTATCCAAATTTTCCCAAACTTTGTCTACATATTATATTGTATTCTAGGACTTAGTAAAAGTAAAAATGTGTATATTAAACAACATTGGTTAAAAGGTTTTAATTAAAAAGGTAATACATTTAAGCTAATTGGAAATATAAATTGTAGTCCACGTCTGCTTCACTTATAATTTGTATAACAACAACTTTGGGGTTAATGGATACAAATATTCACTACAATGTTTGTGTTGTACAGTATCAACTTTTAACATGTTCTTCTACCTGCAGGATAATTTAACTAAAAGAATTAAATTTGCTTCCCAAATTAACAACATACAGTCAATGATAAACAGCTTGGGTAAATTTAATGCAGAAAAGTTGGCCCAGCTAAACATATTTCTTTTCTTTTCTTTTTTTGTTTTTGTTTTTGTTTTTGTTTTTGGTCTTTTCGAGACAGGGTCTCCCTGTAGCCCCAGCTGTCCTGGAACTCACATTGTAGACCAGGCTGGCCTTGAACTCACAAAGATCCACTTGCCTCTGCCTCCCAAGTGCTAGGATTAAAGACGTGCACCACCACGCCCTGCTGAACATATTTCTTTCTTATACAGCATGTCCTTACAGCCACCACTTGGTTAATGCAAAAGGGGATCAATGAGATTCAGGACAGTCAACAAAACATTAGAAAACACAAAGATTCTCTTCCTGGTAACTTTTCAGGAATCTTCTTTGAGGTAGGGGGTAATATTTATTCCTTCTGAAATCAAATTCCTCTTCAATGTTATGTCATTTTTTTTTATCTGATAGGTATGATTTTCCTCTTTTACTTAAATAATTAATAGCAACAAATAATAGCATGGGTAACAGTGAACGGCACTGTAGTACTCTTAAACATTTTTATTTATTTTTATTATTTGACATTTCTTTTTTATTATTAAATACACAAGAGGGGACAAACACACATTATCAGATTACTTTCACTTCTTTTTTTAGTGATTTTATTGATGTTTTGTGTATTTCAGACATCATTTTTCAATTCAGTTTAGGCATATTCCCTTTTCCTTCCCCCTACCCAACCCCAGATCATGCATTCTGCCATAACTGTCCTGCATCTTTCTCTCAGTCTTTTTTTTATGCATAGGAATTCATATTTTACTCCATTAAATTTATATTACTCTAAAATATGGATGCATACTCTCCACCCATATACACTAATTAGAGAGTCTGAAAATAAGTGGTGGGTAGATTCTAGAGCCCATTGAGAGATTTACGTTATAATAATGTAGTTGCTTTCAAATAAACAAAAATAGAAAAATAATGTTGTTGTGCTTGACTTTCATCTGGGGGGTTTGGTGTTAGCATCCACAAATGAGGGAAACCATTCACCATTTGTTTTTCTGGAACTGTGTTACTTCACTTACCATAGTGGCTTCGAGCTCCATATTTTTACCTGCAAAGTTCATGATGTCATCTTTCTTTACCACTGAATATGACTCCATTGTGTAGATGTACCAAATTTTTGTTATCCACTCATCTGTTAAGGGGCATTTGGGTTGGTTCCAGCTCTATGCTATTGTGAAGAGAGTTGCAATAAACATGGATGTGCATGTATCTTTACAGTAGGATGAATCTTTTCGGTATTAACCCAGAAGTGGTATGACTGGGTCTGGTGACAGGCTCGTTTTGAGTCATTTAAGGGTTCTCTACACTGCTTTCCATAGTAGCTGTATAAGTTTACATTCCCACCAGCAGTGGATGAGTGTTTCCCTTTCCCCACAAACTTTCTAGCATTTGGTGTCTTTTGTGTTCTTGATTTTAGCCAGTCAAATGGGAGTCTGATGATATCTGAGAGAGTGGTTTTAATTTCCATTTCCTTAATGATTAAGAATGTTGAACACTTTTTAAGATATTTCTCAGTCATCTTTAATTCCTCACTGGTGAAGTCTCTGTTCAGCTCTTTACTCCATCTTTTGAGTAGGTCATTTGTTTTCTTCTCTTTTTTGAGTAGTTTATATATTTTTGACATTCATGCTCTGTCAGATGTATCACTGGTAAAGATTTCCTCCCACTCTGTGGGTTTTCCCTTCACATCCTTGATTGTTTCTTTCACTTTTGAGTTTGATGAGGTCCCATTTTTCGACTGTTGACCTTATTCCCTGTGCAGCTGCTGTCTGATTTAAAAGTTTTTTAAGTCTTTTCCTACACCTATGTCTTATAGGTTGTTACCAAATTTTTTCTTCTATCATCTTCAGGGTTTCAGGCTTCACATTGAGATCTTTGATCCACTTGGAGTTGATTTTTCTACAGGGTGAGAGGTAGGGGTTTAATTGTGTTCTTCTACAAATTTTTCCAGCACCATTTGCTGAAGATGCCATCCTTCCTCCACTGAGGATTTTTTGCCCCTTTGTCAAATAGGAGTTGGCTGAAACTGTATGAGCTCAAGTTTGGATTTTTAATTTTGTTCCATTGGTCAATGTGTCTGTTTTTGTGCCAGTACCAGGCTATCTTTATGACTATGGCCCTGTAATATAGTTTGAAGTCTGGTAGAGCAATCCCTACTGTATTGCATTTTTCACTCAGGGTTGCTTTAGCTACTTGGAGTCTTTTGATTTTTCCATATGAATTTAAGGATTTTTTTCCCAAGTCTGTGAAGAAGCTCATAGGGGTTTTGATTAGGATTGCATTGAATCTGTATATCAATTTGAATAAAATGGACATTTTTAGTATATTAATTTTCCCAATCCATGAGCATTAGCCATATTTCCATATTTTGATGCCATTTTCAATCTCCTTCAGGGGTTTATAACTTTTGTTGTAGAGATCTTTGGTACCTTTGACTAGGTTTGTTCCCAGGTATCTTATTATTTTTGAGGATATTATGAGTGGGAAGGTCTACTTATATTCTTTCTCCACTTGTTTATTGTTGGTGTAAAGAAAGGCTACTGATTTTTCGGGGTTAATTTTACATCCCACCACTTTACTAAAAGTTTTAATCGTCTCTAGAAGGTTTCTGGTGGAGTTCTTAGCATCTTTTAGGTAAACTATCATATCATCTGCAAAAATTGATAGTTTTACTTCTTCTTTTCCAATTAGTACTCCTTTAATTTCCTTTTCTTGTCTTATTGCCCTAGCAAGTGTTTCAAGCACTGTGTTGAAGAGGAGGAGCAATAAGGGACAGCCTTGCTGGGTTCCCATCTTTAAGGAAAATGGTTCCAATTTTTCTCCATTTAGGATGATGTTGGCAGTGGGTTTGCTATATATGGCTTTGATCATGTTGAGGATTGTTCCTTTCAGTCCTATTCCCTCTAGGACTTTAAACATGAGGGATGCTGGATCTTGTCAAAGACTTTTTCTGCATCAATTGAGATGATCATGTGGTTTTTGTCTTTAAGTCCATTTATGCGTTTTATGAGATTTATTCATTTATGTATGTTGAACCATCCCTGCATCTCTGGTATGAATCCAACTTGATCATGATGGATGATCTTTTTTGATGTGGGTGTGCATACGATTTGCAAGTATTTTGATGAGAATTTTTGCATCTATGTTCATTAGTGAGATATAACTTTCTTTTTTGCTTGTATCTTTGCCTGGTTTTGGTATTAAAGTGATGCTGGCTTCATAGAAGGAGTTTGGGAGAATTCTCTCTGTTTGTATCCTTTTATTTTCTTTTTTTTAATTTAATTTTATTTATTTTTGTATGTGTGTGAATGTACTGTCTGCATGTAGGTTTGGGCACCCGTGTTGTGCAATGCCGCAGAGGTCAGAAGAGGGTCTCGGATTCCCCTGGAACTGGAGTTCTCCTGGAATTGGAGTTACAGACGGTTCTTAGCCACCATGTGAGTGCTGGGAATCGATCCCGGGTCCTCTGTAAGAGCGGTTGGTGCTCTTAACCACTAGGATATCTC
Source organism: Rhizomys pruinosus (assembly GCA_009823505.1). Lineage (NCBI taxonomy): Eukaryota > Metazoa > Chordata > Mammalia > Rodentia > Spalacidae > Rhizomys > Rhizomys pruinosus. Next base: position 3,533,922 of record VZQC01009358.1, read on the forward strand.
TCCAGCCCCTCTGTTTGTATCCTTCTGAACAGTTTGAGTAGCACTGGTTGTAGTACTTCTTTAAATGTTTTATAGAATTCTGCCATGAAAGCATCTGGACCGGGGCTTTTTTTAGTTGGGAGATTGTTAATTACATCTTCAATTTCCTCAAATATTATGGGTCTTTTAGACTGTCAGTGGCATTTTGGTTAAGCTTCGTTGGTTCCCAGGATTTCAAATATTCATCCATTTCTCTTAGGTTTTCAAATTTAGTGGAGTATAGGTTTTGAAGTATTCCTGTATGATTGTCTGGATCTTTTCTTTGTCTGTTGTGATGTTTCCCCATTCGTCATGAATATTCTTGATTTGGATTTGCTCTCTCCTTTGTTGGGGGGTGGGGTTAACTGGGCTAGACGTCTATTTTATTTTTTCAAAGAACCATCTTTTGGATTCATTGATTTTTTTAATTAATTAATTAATTAATTTATTAATTTATTTATTTATTTTATGTGTATGAATGTACTGTCTGCATGCAGGTCTGTGCACCCGTGTCGTGCAATGCCATGGAGGTCAGAAGAGGGTGTCGGATTCACCTGGAACTGGAGTTCTCCTGGAATTGGAGTTACTGACAGTTCTCAGACGCCATGTGGGTGCTGGGGATCGAACCTGAGTCCTCTGCAAGAGCAATCGGTGCTCTTAACCACAAGGCCATCTCTCCAGCCCCTGGATTCATTGATTTTATGTATTGTTTTCTTTGTTTTATTTCATTGATTTCTGCTCTGATTTTTGTTATTTTTTCCTGTCTGTTGGGTTTAGGGTTCATTTGTTTTTGTCTCTCAAGTGTTTTAACTGCAGTGTTAGATCCTTTATTTGTTCCTTTCTGGGTTTTTTTGTTGTTGTTTTTGTTTTTGTTTTTTATGTGGGCATTTAGGGGTATAAATTTCTCTCTCAAGACTGCTTTTAAAGTATCCCACATGTTTTGTTGTGTTGTATTGTCTTTTTTGTCCAGTTCCATGAATACATTTATTTCATTCTTTATTTCTTCCCTGACCCATTCATTATTCAGGATTGTGCCGTTTAGTCTCCATGTGTTCTTATAGCTAGTTGGACTTATTCTGGTGTTCATATTGAGTATTATTGCACTGTGGTCTGATAGAGTGCATGGAATAATTTCTATCCTTTTGTATTTGTTGAGGTCCCTTTCATGCCCGGTATGTGGTCGATTTTAGAGAATGTTCTATAAGGTGCTGAGTAGAAAGTATATTCTCTGCTGTTTGGGTGGAATCTTCTGTAGATGTCTATGTGGCCCATTTGGTGTATTATATTATTCAGTTCTGTTGTCGCTGTGTTTATTTTTGTCCTGTTGATCTATCCAAGGGGCTCAGTGGGGTGTTGAAGTCCCCCACTAATAATGTGTTAGGATTAATCTGTTTCTTGAGGTCCTGCAAAGTAGTGTTTATAAAGTTAGGTGCACCAGAGTTTGGTGCACAGACATTTAGGATTGTGGTTCATTGTTCCTTTGATAAGGATGTAATGGCCTATTTGTATCTTCTGATTAATTTTACTTTGAGATCTAGTTTGTCTGATATTAGAATAGCCACTCTGGCTTGTTTCTTGATACCATTCACTTGGAATATTTTTTTCCATACTTTCATTCTAAAGTGGTGTCTGTCCTTGAGGGTGAGATTGGTTTCATGTAGGCAGCATATAGAAGGATTCAGTTTCCTAATCCATTCTCCTATTCTATGTCTTTTGATTGGGGAGTTTAGACCATTATTAGCTAAAGTTATTATTCAGAGATGTGTGTTGCTTCCCTTTACCTTATTTTTTGTTTGCATTCTTGGTCTACTTTTGTATTTACTCTGTTATGATTTTGTTGCATTTTCTCTTTAATTGATTAGGGATAGTTGCTCCTTTCCTCTATTCTTTGGATTGCTTTGAGGATGTTTTTTGCTTTGAGGATTTTTTGAAGTGTTGGTTTCTTAGACATGTATTCTTTCATCTTGTTCATGTCGTGAATGATTCTTCTTTCTCCTTCAACTATAATTGACACTTTTTGCTGAGTGTAGTAGTCTGGGTTGGCATCTAAAGTTGTTTAGTACAGGGAGTACTTTGGTCCATGTTCTTCTAGCTTTCATGGTTTGCACTGAGAAGTCAGCTGTGATTCTGATGGGTTTCCCCTTATATGTAACTTGTTGTTTTTCTCTTGTGGCTTTCAGTATTTCATCTTTGTTTTGAGCATCTAGTGTTTTAATAATTATATGGCATGGGGAATTTCCTTTCTGTTTGGTGTTTTATGTGCTTCTTTTATTTATATGGGTTTGTCTTTTTTCAGTTTGGGGAAATTTTCTTCTATTATCCTGTTGAAGATCTGGTCAATAGTGTTGTCTTGGGATTCTTCTCCTTCCTCTATCCCTATGATGCAGAGGTTTGGTCTTTTCATAGTGTCCCACATTACCTGGTTGCTCCACTCTTGTGTGTTTTTAAATTTTTCATAATCTTTACTTGAGCTTTCTAGTTCCTCCATATTATACTGCAAGTCTGCTATTCATTTTTCTGCTTCTTCCATTCTGCTTCTGAGCCTTTTTCCCATCTTTTCCTATTGATTGGATTAATGTTCAATTTCTTTTTTCATTTCATCCTGTGATTTCTTTAGTATTTCCACTTCCTTCTGGAGCCTGTCATTCTCATCTTGTACCTTGGTTCATTGGTCATTTTCTTTTTCTCTGGAATCTTTTCAGCATTTCCACTTCCTTCCAGAGTTTGTCATTTTCTCCCTTTAGTTCTTTCCAACATTTGTCATTTTCTCCCTCTAGGTCCTTTTGAGTTTTTCTCTTTTTTTATATTCATATTTGTATCTTTATTGAAAAAAATGAAAATTGAGAAGGTGCTTGACATTGCGTGTATGAGATATTTTATCCCTACGGATGAAAGGACAGGATTGTCTGTTAAGAAAAGGGTTGATCCAAGCTTCTGTACTTTCCTAATTTATGATGGACAAATGGTTTTGAAAAAAATGTATGGGTCAAGCCTGGATAGACAGCACAGTTCAAAGACATCTGGAGGAATGGATGGCCTCTTAATTTGAACCCATTCTTTTTTTTTACATATATATATATATGTTTTATTTTTTAATTTTTTTTTATTTTTATTGATGCTTTGTGTATTTCATACATCATTTTCCAATTCAGTTCAGGCATATAGCCCCTTCCCNTTTTTTTTTTCATTTTTAGCTATAAGTGATAATCCATGAGTACAAGCATCCTTCATGCAAAACCTATCTGCAGGCTGTTGTGCCCAAACACCTACAGCCCCACCATCCAGTGGGGGGTGACAGGTTGTTTGTTCAATCAAGTTGATCAAATGAGTGTCCAGTCTATATTGCTGTAGTTTCACCATTCACCCCAATCGCAGCCCTTACATTCTACCACGCCCCCTCTTCCACAGATTGTTCCCTAGGCTTAGAAAAGGGGCACAGGTGGATGAGAAGCAAAACAGTCTACTTTCTCTGGAGCTGTTGTCTTGGTCTCTAGTCAATTCTGGCTGTTTTCTTTCATGGGTTGCCAGCTTGTCCAGGCATAACCTTTCATTTACTAAACAACACTCTCCTGAATAATGAATGGATCAAGGAAGAAATAAAGAAAGAAATAAAAACATTCCTGGAACTGAATGGCAATGATAATATAACGCAGCAAAACCTATGGGACAATTTAAAAGCAGTCCTAAGAGGAAAGTTTATAGCTCTAAGTGCCTACATTAAAAAAGAAGAAAGAGCACAAGTGAACGATCTAACACTCCAGCTAAAAGTACTTGAGAGACAACAACAAATGAACCCTAAATGCAGCAGACAAGAAGAAATAACAAAAATCAGAGCAGAGATCAATGAAATAGAAACAAAGAAAACCATACAAAAAATCCAAAAGCTGGTTCTTTGAGAGAATAAACAAGATAGACAGACCTCTAGCCCAGTTAACCAAAAGAAAGAAGGAACAACTCCAAATCAATAGAATCTGTGATGAAAGGGGAAATACAACAGATAATGAAAAAATCCAGACAATCATACGGGATTACTTTAAAAACCTATACTCTACTAAGTTTGAAAACCTAGAAGAAATGGATGAATATCTGAAATCTTGGGAATCACCAAAGCTCAACCTTTTGAGTTTTTCAATCTCTCCCCTTAGTTCTTTCCAATGTTTGTCATTATCATCCTCTTGGTATTTCTTGAGTTTTTCATTTTCTTCCCTTAGTTCTCTAATTTATTTGAATATATCCACAATTATTCTCCTAAAGTGTGCATCTTGATTTCCTTCCAGGGAGATCTCGTTGTCAGAATCTTCTGTAGGATTGGAAGAGTTCAGCGTGGATTTATTATGAGTTTTCCCATGTTGAATTTTTTTGTGTCTTTGACATGTGGATTTGTTTGTTTATTTGTTTCTTTGGGTTCTGGTGCCTCAACCTTGGCTGCACAGACTATAATCACTAATACTGCTAGATCCTCTGCATCACTGGTCCCCCACGCTGAGGAGGCGAGGGGTGTGTTTGCTACCTTGGTACCCTGTTGGCCAGCTCATAACATGTGCTGGGCTCAGGCTGGTGTTGTGCTGTGTTTGCATCTAACTCCTCCACATCGCACGTTGGGACCCAAAGGTTGGAAGGGCGATACCAAGCATCCATGGGGCACAGGGGTGCCTAAAGCACCCAGGCAGGCAGAGCTTACCTGGTCTTTTGCAGGCTGTTGTGCAGGACGCAGGCAAACTCCGCTCACACCTTGTGCTGGGTGCACTCTGGCATTGTGCTGTGTGCACGTCTAACTCTGCCCTCTTAAACATTATTAAAGATTTATTTTGTTTTTAATTGTGTGTGTATGTGTGTGTCTGTCTGTCAGTATCTGTGTGTCTGTGTGAGTATAGGTACATGACTATAGTGCCTCTCAGAGGCCAGAGACATAGGATCCCCTGGAGCTAGAGTTGCAGGTGGTTGTCAGCTGCCCCATGTGAGAGCTAAACAGCTGCACTCACGTCCTCTGCAAGAGGGGTATTGTTCTTAACCACTAAGCCACTTCTCCAGGCCCATATTCTTTTTTGTTATTTTTTAGACAGTGTCTCCATGTAACCCTGAACTTGGTATACAGAGCAGTCTGGCCATAATCTCACAAACATCTATTGTCTCTGCCTCCCAAGTGATGGGATTTAAGATGTGTGCCACCATGCCCAGCTTAGCCCTGTATTCTGAAACTTTTAGGTTATATTTATTTTGAGATTTTTCTTCTTATGATCCTCCAAGTTTCTACAAACTTGAATACTTCATTACTACATTTTCTTGTGTAGTTAACAAGAATGAAATATATAATTGGCATTTACAACAAACAACATTTCAAGGTGTTTCATGTTTAGTCATGCTGCATATTTGTTGCTATGCCAATTCTATACACCCACCATCAACTTTCTAAGTAATAAATCATGAGACAAGGGCAAAAATCTCTGCTTCTGTTTCCTCACACATGCTGAATCCAACTTTTAATGTAAAACTCCCCAGTTGTTTTCAATAGTTTCTAAAAGGATTTTGAAGTTGTTTATTCTTCTATCTCACAATAATTTTATATTTTAAAATATTAGATTAACTGCTTTTCTCCCTTAAATTCTCCCCTAAATTTTGACATTCAGTGTGTGAGTGAGATTATATGACAATTATCTCTCAGTGCCTGAGTTATTTTATTTCCCATAATAATCTTCAGTTTATTCTGTGTGGTCTGAGATGACAGAACTTCTTAATTTTTAAAGCTGAATAGTATTCCACTGTAATATGTATGCACTAAATTTCTTTGAACCATCCATCTTTTATGGAGAGGCTTATGGGAGCATAAGGGAGAGTTGAAATGTGACAGAATGTGTGAACTCGGGGTGGGGGCAGTCCTTGGGAGGTTTCCAAGGTTGAATCGATAAGACTTTTTGAAAAATTATGGCTCAGGGGCTGGAGAGATAGCCTAGCGGTTAAGAGCGCCGACCGCTCTTACAGAGGATGCTGGTTCGATCCCCAGCACCCACATGGCGGCTAAGAACCGTCTGAAACTCCAATTCCAGGAGAACTCCAGTTCCAGGGGAATCCGAGACCCTCTTCTGACCTCCGCAGCGTTGCGCGTTGCACAACAACTTGGTGCACAAGACTTGCATGCAGACAGTACCTATTCATACACATACAATGAATAACATAAAATTAATAAAAAAGAAGATTAAAAAAGAAAAAAAAGAAATAAATAAAAAAAAAAAAAAAAAAAAAAAAAAAAAAAAAATTTTTAAAAAAGATAAGAAATTAAAGAAAAAAAAAAAAAAAAAAAAAAAAAAAAAAAAAAAAAAGAAAATGAGCTGGGCGTGGTGGCACACGCCTTTAATCCTGAGCGTCGGGAGGTCACGGAGGCAGGTGGATCGTTTTGGTGAGCTCAAAGCCGAGCCTGGTCACAGAGTGAGTTTTCAAGGTCAGCTGGGGCTACAGGGAACCCGTGTCTCGAGCTACAGACCAAAAAAAGAAAAAAAAGAAAAATTAAAAATATGAAAAAGAGGTGCCATATGCATTTTGTAAGACAATTACAAATAGTGAAATTGTTTACCTCCAAAAACTATAAGAAAAAGATTGTTCATGTTTTGTGAAAAAAAATAATATTCATATATGAAAAAAAGTTACTTTTAAAAAACATTAATAGTAGCATTAACAAAATCTATATCACAAAATCCCAAAATATTTTTAATTTTTTAAAAAGAAATGAAGAAACTACATAAATGTTGAACAATAAAAATAAAGAGTTATTGGAACAATAACTTTAAAAGATTGGTTTGGAATATCCGTAACCCGTGGAAAAGATGATCGCATGAGTCTATGTTGAACTAAAATATGATTGAAGATCATTGCCAGGCTTCCTTTATTCAGCTTCAGGCACCCAGGGCTCAGAGAACACTGTGGAAAGTGGTGAAAGATTTTAAGAACAGGAGGTGATGCACATACCAAGACTGAGAATGGACCCTTACAAGCTCCCTGGGACCTGTTTCAGATGAACCTACACATTGGTAATCGACCCTGCACAAACCCAATGGCAAGCTCGCTGTGGTCAATACTCAGCACAGAACTGCAGAAAGGGATAGCAGAACCCAACCTTAGCGAGCTCAGATATTCCAAATACTTACAATCATATGGTAAGTCGATAGAGCTGTGTTTCCTAACTAAGCTATTTGTTGCCCTTGTAGTAAGTGACATATATACCTTTGCTGAATTTGGATAGTAGTACTGATTTGTTAAATACTGATATGAAGTTTTTGTTGTATTGTGATATGAAACTTTCTAAACCAAATTCTAAATTCATCCCACTTTCGCATGGCCCTGCACCCCACAGAGCTCATGCATTCTCCCAAATAGATCTTGCATCTTTTTCTCAGGTCTTTTAAAAATCTTGTTTCTCTATCAGATGTTTATTGTTTTGGGCACAATTTTACTGTTTTATTCAGTTCTTTAATCCAGTCTATGTTGTTGTTGTCGTTGTTTCTTCCAAGTTTGTTTTTCTCGATGGGATATATTTGTATATAGCTATATATTAATTATATAAATAAAATAATATATATAGTCACAAGCATATACTAAATATTATGAATATATAATCATTAATTTGAAAAATAATGATATGTCTAATTCAAAGTATGTTTATGGACATCTAGACATTTTCCATTAATTTTATATTCTCTAAAATTTGAATATGTATCTTCCACCCCTATATGGTTTTTACAATTTCTGAATATAAGTGGTAGGTTTATTCTACAGCCTGTTAGGGATGCACATCTTAGACAGAAGAGTTTGCTTTCCAGTAAAAGTAGAAATTATGACATTAACGTGCTCATGTTGTCGTTACCACTAGGATTTTGGACGTACGTCCAACGAGTATATAAGGAATACTGTGAACACAGACTTGTATTATCTCGCTCTTTAAGAGAGAGTATAGTACAAAGGGGGGGAGAATATTACTGTATAGCCAGATACTATGCCAAAATCACCAGTGACCAGGTCAATCACTATCAGTTCACTCAAGTTGTAGTTAGCCAGGTGTTGTTTCCTTCCAGGTGCTTGGCACGTGTATTCGATATTGGGTTTCAACTGGGGGGGGGCTCTTCCGTCAATAGCCGGGACTGAGTAAGTGAGTAAAAGAATGGTCAAACTGCCAAAATGGGTATATGTGCCATATTAATACCTGCATGGTAGTCTTCAAGCAGTGCCAATGGTCACAGAAATTATGGTCAAGGAGTTTCCTGTGAGAAGATTGATCCAAACAGATGAATAAGAGGAAAGAAAACCTGAAAGACCACAGAGTACCACTTGGGTTCGAGCAGAAAAAAAAGAAACACTATAATGTTGGAAAAGAGGGTAATGTTTAATAATTGTCTGCCAGGGCTGGAGAACAGCTGGCTTGAGTGGTGTGGTAAGAGCCAACTGACTAGTCTTGTGGAGGACCTGGATTTCGTTCCCAGTAGCCCACATGGGTGCTAGAAACCAACCATCTCTTACTCCCGTTCCAGGGGATCAGAGTCCCTTGTCCTCGTTCTGACTCTACTGGTACTGGCATGTAAAACAGGTTGCCTACCGCTAGCGATGTGTGCAATACACTCATACACATAAAAATACGAAATAGAAGTAAAATACTTTTAAATAGATTAAGCGTCTGTCATTTAGTTATGTTAGTAGTCAATGTTGCTCATTTTGAAAAATAGTCTTAAGCTAAAAATCGCGAACAAAGAAGTAAAATTCTATTTGAGAGCTGTTACGTCTTCTGCAAATTAAATATAGCATCTTCAAAATGTTCAAACAGGGAATTTTTTCGATGTTGTGTAAAAATAGATTTATAATTTAAATTTGCCACCTTATATTACATTTTAAGTGTGTTAAACTGAATGGCACTATGTATAGATACATTGTTGTGAAACAGGTGTGCATTATGCAAATCTGAATTTTATGTCAAGGAAATAGCTATTTCCCTACCCTTTAGCAACCATAATTCTGCTTCCTGTTCCTATGATTCTGACTACTTCAGGTGCTTCAGATGAGTAAAATCATACAATATATGGCTGTTATGGTCACCGTACATAATCTCCCTCGTAAAGCATTAATCTATCTGCACTAAGTGATGCCAAATTGTCCTCTTTTATTTTCTCTTTTTTTCTTTTTCTTTTTAAAATGTTTTTTATATTTGATTTTTATTGATGCTTTGTGCAGTTCATACAGCATTTATTTTCCAATTCAGTTCAAGGCACATTCCCCTTTCCCTACCCACCCCACCTCCATCCCAGATCATGCATTTCTGTTCATAAATTGTTCCTCGCATCGTTTCCAGTTTTTTCAATTTTAGCTATAAGTGAGTTAAGCCATGAGCTACCAAGCCAATGCTCTTGCAAAAACCAATCTGCAGGCTGTTGTGCCCAAANTTAAAAAAAAAAAAAAGAAAAATTATGGCTCAAACAGATAAAAATTCAACATTTTTTTAAAAAGAAAGAAATTAAAGAAAAAAGGAAATGTGGATCAATGAGCATACGTTAAAAATATGAAAAAGAGCTGGGCGTGGTGGCACACGCCTTTAATCCTAGCAGTCGGGAGGCAGAGGCAGGTGGATCTTTGTGAGCTCAAGGCCAGCCTGGTCTACAGAGTGAGTTCCAGGTCAGCTGGGGCTACAGGGAGACCCTGTCTCGAAAAGACCAAAAAAGAAAGAAAAAAGAAAAATAAAAATATGAAAAAGAGGTTGCCATATGCATTGTAAGACAATTACAAATAGTGAAATTGTTTACCTCCAAAAACTATAAGAAAAAGATTTTGCATGTTTTTTGAAATAAAATAATGGTAAATATTTGAGTAAATAGATATTTTACCCTGGTACACACATACTGTAACATCATGTCATATCCAGAATATGTAGTTTTCATGGTTTGTGTATAAATAGAAATAATAAAACTACATAAATGTTTGAACAATAAAATAAAGAGTTATTGAACAATAAAACTTTAAAAGATGGTTTTGAATCCTAACCCGGGAAAAATATTCATGAGTCTATATTGATACTAATAAATATATGAATATTCCATTGCCAGGCTTCCTTTATTCAGCTTCAGGCACCCAGGGCTCAGAGAACACTGTGGAAGAGGGGTGGAAAGATTTTAAGAACCAGGGAGGTGATGCAATACCAAACTGAAATGAGCCCTACAAGCTCCTGGGCTCCTGTTCAGATGAACCTACAGCATTGGTATCAGCCTGCACAAGACCCATGCAAGCTCAGCTGGTCAAAAACCCAGCACAGAACTGCAGAAATGGGAAGCAGAGCACAACCTTGGCATGATCCCAGATATTTCCAAAATACTTACAAATCATGTGGTAGTCGAAAGTGTGTTTCCACAACATATTTGTTCCCTGTAGGAGATGACATATACCTTGCTGAATTTGGAATATAGACTGTATTTTTTTAATACTATATTGAAGTTTTGTGTATTTCATATAACGTTTCTCAACCAAATTTAAATTCATTCCCCCTTCCATGCCCCTCACCCCACCAGAGCTCATGCATTCTACTATAGATGTCTTGCATCTTTTTCTCAGTCTTTTAAAATTTTTTCTCTACAGATGTTTACTGTTTTGGGCACAAGTTTACTGTTCTAGTCAGTTCTTTGACCCAGTCCTTTTGTTGTTGTTGTCGTTGTTTCTTCCAATTTGTTTTTCTCATATATATATA
>VZQC01009360.1:0-26275 GCA_009823505.1 Rhizomys pruinosus
AATTGACAAATGGGACCTCATTAAACTCAAAAGCTTCTGTACATCAAAAGAAACAATAAAGGAAATGAAGAGAAAACCCATGCAGTGGAGGAAACCTTCACTGCAGATACATCTGACAAAGCATTAATTTCCAGAGTACACAAGCTACTCAAAAAACAAAGAAGAAAGAAAACAAATGATCCACTCAAACGATGGGAGCAAAGAACTGAATAGAGACTTCACAGAGGAGGAATTAGAAATGGCTGAGAAACATCTTAAAAACTGTTAACATCACTAATAATTAGGGAAATGCAAATTAAGACCACTCTAAGATATTACCTCACTCCGATAAGACTCTCCAGGATAAAGAAAACAAATGATACCAAGTGCTGGAGAGGTTGTGGGGAAAGGGGAACACTCATCCATTGCTGGTGGGAATGTAAACTTGTACAGCTATTATGGAAAGCAGGAAGACTCAAAATGAGCTCGCCATTTGATCCAGTCATACCACTCCTGGGTATATACCCACAAGACTCATCTTACTGCAGAAATACATGCACAGCTATATTTATTGCAGCTCTGTTCACAATAGCAAAAAGCTGGAACCAACCCAAAGGCCCCTCAACTGACGAGTAGAGAAAATGTGGTACATGTGCACAATGGAGTTCTATGCAGCAGTAAAGAAAGACAAAATCATGAACTTTGCAGGTAAATGGATGGTGCTAAAAGTTATTATGTTAAGTGACGTATCACGGTCCCAGAAAAACAAACAATGAATGGTATCCCTCATCTGCGGATGCTAGTGTCAATAACCCAGGTAAATATTTCTTGTGGAGAGGGATGCATATTGAAAGAACAACAACAGAAAGACTGCATCAGAAAACTGACTGAAATGGTGAATTGGGAGGGGTGGGAGGGTTGGGAGAGGGCACGGGTCTATATTCTATTAATGTATATTTAATTGACATGAGTTCAATAAGTATCCAATTTTGCCCAAACTCTATCTACAAATTACATGGTATTTTAAGACTTAGTAAAAGTAAAAATGTCAATATTAAACAACATTGGTTTAAAGGTTTTAATAAAAAAGTAATACATCTAAGTTAATTGAAAGTATAAATTTTGTTGTCCACATTTTTTTTCTTAAAATCTATATTATAATAGCTTTGGGATTAACATATACAAATGTTCTCTATAATTTTTGTGTTATACAGTATCATCTTGTAACATTATCTTTTACTTGTAAGATAATTTAACTTAAGAAATTACGTTTGCTTCCCAAATTAACAACAAATAGCCTGGATAAATTTAATGAAATTTGCACTTTGATTCCTGCCTATAGGTATGTGTACTACAACTGCCTTTTTGAGACTCATGGGTCAAAAAATAAAAACCTAAAATAAAAAAAGGGGGGATACAGTTATATATTGAACCTTTTTGTCAAAAACTTTCAATTTAATCTTAAAACTAACTATTGGAAAAGATTTATATTTTACCACAGGTCAAAACGTCACCAACTTAATGGCTGAGAAATAAAAGATGCAGCCTTGCATTGTGTAGGATGTACCATGAAATACCAGCAGAGAAGTTGGCCCATCTAAGCATTAAAAGGAGGAAAAACCTCAGACTGCTACAAGCATCAAACATCCCTATGGATCCTATTTGTAACAACTGTTTATAGTGAGTCCTAATGAACCTTACCTTCTAGGTGCTGCACAATTTTAATATGAGAGAGTTTCTTACCTCTCTCATAGAACAAGGAAAAACATGGTGGTAATGAAGTTATTCTCTAACTGTAAATTAGAGCCAACTATTATAGAGGTAATCTCTTATAAAACCAGTAAAACTGCTTTATTTAATTGCCTAATAGACATAGGAACTGTGAAAAGGATTATTCTCTATTCAGGACCAAATATAATACTAAAGTCTCTTTTAGCTGTACATATAAGCAAAATATAGTAATACAGGAGAGCTCTGATATCAGCAATGGATTATTCTGCCAAGGAGATGTTGGTAGGGGATCCACCCCCCCCCCAAAAAAGGTAAAGGCTTCTTGCCTGTAAACTGGGATACCTGCAAGAAAAGAGGTGGTAAGGCCCTGCTGTTGAAGACCTAATTTAAGCATGGGAAGATTGTATTGCGACCACACTTCCAAGTGTACAGTTGGTCTCTGGAATACCAGAGAGTGTTACCAAAGGCCACTGAACCAATAAAGCAAATGTTGGTCTCCTTGATTCAAGCAAGACTCCTCCATCAGCATCAGCTACACCTCACCTGCCTGGAAATACTGTGCAACAGTGGCAGCCTTATGTCTGTATGTCCCAAATCTAATTGGCTATTATCTCTCTCCTTGGAGGAATAACTCACAGCGGATGCCACAAGCTTATGTCCTCTAGTCGTTAGGAGATATTATAAGCCACAATAAGAACTTGTCACCCTTTATAGAGAAACCACAGTTTGTGGATTAGCATACCATCCAAGCATCTGTGTCTATGCTCACAGCTTAGTTTGCCATAATAATTAGTACTGCTTAAATGCCTGTACATCTAATTGCTTGTGCTTTGTTAGTAGGATTAAAAGGGTATCCCTGGATATGCTGCCAACTCATTAAGGAGAACAACCTGAACAGACTTGATTCCAAAATGACATCTCCAGAGAAAATAGACTGTTTTGCTTCTCACCCACTGGTGCCCCTTTCCCAAAGCCTAGGGAAAACTTGTGGAAGAGGAGGCATGGTAGAATGTAAGGGCTGCGGAGAGATTGGGGTGAATCATGAGACTACAGCAATATAGACTGGACTTTTATTTGATTAACATGCTTGTGCATACAAGCTTCTCCAACTGGACTATGGGAACCTTGGGTTGTTCAAAATTTGGACATAGATACTTGCAAATTGTTTTTACATATTACTTACATTCATTGCTAATGCTTAATAATTTGGCTCACTTCAAAAAAATGCACCAGTTACCTAATTGTATGGCAAACTGAGCAATGGCAAGGTTATCTGAAAACAACTGTGCTATTATAGTGTAGAATCTCTTAAAATTTAAATAAAGGGAAAAAAAGAAAATAAATAAAATTTTTTAAAAAGAAAGAAAAAAATTCATGAAAAAAATTTTTATTGTGTGAATTCCAGATTGTTATTCCTTTTGCTGGTAAGTCTATTCATTCATGAGTGTCAGGGAGTGAAATGTTTCATCTGGAAATATAGGAACTGTATATGAAGTGAATTGCTTTTTTTTCTCCACCTACTAAGGACTCACAAGTACAAGAGTATTGGATTTCTTGTGAATTTCAGTTTCATTCTAAGTCTTTGGGAAATACTTCTCTCCACATATAGCAAGGGTTACTTTTCCTACCTGTCTGCACTGTTACCCCAGTTTCACTCATGAATGCAGGAAACACTGAGCATTTTCTTATTCAATATCAGGACATTCAACCACTATTCTGTATTTGACCCTGTGTCCTAACAGACCACTATAACCTTTAATTAGTTCTATGGGTCTAAGATAGTCTTGGTAGACTATCTTTTAGTCTAGGCCCTCTAGGATTCAGATGCAGTCTTGTTCTTTGCCAGGAAACATTCTAACATCGCGCTAGAGATTAGAATTCTACATAACCTGGAAAAATATGTACTACCATCAAAACTCCTGAATGAGTATTCATAGACTGTTGAGCACTATATCCTGCAAACACTGTATTTCTGAACCTCATACTCTTTTAACACACCTTAATACTATCTTGTGCTTATTAATGTCATGACTCTGACTTATATCCTATATTAGTTTAGGGTTTGTCACTTATTTTTTACTTCATTGGCTGGTACAATGGTGAGAGTATTGTAGAAGTGTCCAATTCACTATTTTTTAATTAATTTTTATAACCATTGACATATATGAACTTGTGACATTTCCATACAAGTCCACATACAACATGTCCATCCATTCTTCTATTTTCTACTGCTTCCCTTCCCCCAACCCCATCACATTTTCAAGCTCCTAATCCCTCTTAACATCTTCCTATTTTCATATCTCTTCTATTCCCACTTATGTGGCTAACTTTTTTACAAGGTTGCCTTATTGATTTCTTTAAAGGCATGAGATCATGTGCTATTCAACTTTCTGTGTATGCCTGATATCATTCAAACATTGTTCCCTAGTTGTGTACATACTGCTGCAAATATATGTAACCAAGCCACATTTTCTTTACCCATGTATCTAACTAAGGGCATGTGAATCAGATCCATATTCTGTCTGTTATGAAGAGTGCTGAAATAAACATGGGTGCAAGCATCTTTTTCTTATAAAGTTTTCATATCCTTTGCCCATCACATTTTCAAGCTCCTAATCCCTCTTAGCCTCTTCCTATTTTCATATCTCTTCTATTCCCATTTATGTGGCTAACTTTTGTACAAGGTTACCTTATTGATTTCTTTAAAGGTATGAGAACATGTGCTATTCAACTTTCTGTGTATGCTTGATATCATTCAAGAAATTGTTCCCTAGTTGTGTACATACTGCTGCAAATATATGTAATCAAGCCACGTTTTCTTCACCCATGTATCTAAGGGCATGTGAATCAGATCCATATTTTGTCTGTTATGAAGAGTACTGAAATAAACATGGGTGCAAGCATCTTTTTGTTATAAAGTTTTCATATCCTTTGGCTACATAGCCATTAGTGGAATTGCTGGGTCATATAGTATCGGGAATATAAGTTAAAGGTGTATGAATGATGGAAACATGTAATGAATCAAGGAAGTAGGAAAAGCAGATTCAAAGCTGTGTTACTGATCTAACCATCATCAAGTGGAATTGATTTCTTGAGCCTATTGAATATTTTAAAGAAGTTTGATACACCTGATTCTATTCATAAATCAAAACAAGCACTAGGAATTTAGTCAACTACTCCTTTCTCCCACTGGACAAAGTTCAAACTATTCACCTAGTCTTTCATGCAGCATTCCCATCAAAAGTGTGCAAAGGTTCCCTTTACCCTAGCACTTATGCTTTGACTTCTAAAAACAGCAATCCAAAGAGGTACAAGATTATACCACATTGGGGTTTTAAATTGCATTACCCTGATGATTGCAGAGGTAGAGCAAATTTTCTTGTACTGTCAAGAGAGTGTAATTACAAAGCCATATAAACCAACGGAAAGGAGTTTAAGGCCCAGACACAAACCCATCCACACAATCTCAACTTATATTCAACAATTCCAAGGATATACAATAGACAAACGGCTGTATTATTTCAATAAATGTTGCTAGGTAACCTGGATAACTCACCCAAAAGAATGAAAATATATCTTTATCTTACATCATGCATAAAAGTTAACTAAAATAACTATACATAAGTTTGGAAAAATAAAAGTAGAAGAAAACCTAAGAGGAAACCTGGGACACAAAATCAAATCACCAACAAAAGCAATAACAGGCAGGTAAGGTTACATAAAACTAAACAAACTCCTACCCAGCTGATAATGTACACCTAAAACCCCAGCACTCAGGAGGCTGAGGCAGGCAAGTTCTAAGTCCTTGGCCAGCCTAGGGTACACAATGAGTTTGAGGGTAGCCTGTTTGAGATAGCAATACCCTGTATTGAAAAAAAATATAGGAGGCTGGAGAGGTGGCTCAGGAGTTAAGAGCAATTGCTGCCCTTGCAGAGGACCCTAGTTCGGCTCCCAGCGTGGCACATGACAGCCATCCCTAACTCCAGTTTCAGAGAATCCAACCCCTTCTCCTAGTGGGGGGAAGGAGACAGGAGAACAGGAAAGAGGAGAATAAACAAAAATAAGTTTTGTCTCAAAATGACATAATGAAACCTAATACAATGTATGCTAAATAATAAGCATGTTGAAATGGGAAAAAAATGACCAAAAGACCTAGGACTGGTGGTTCATATGTGTGATCTCCATACTTGGAGACTGAGGGAAGAGGGTTGCAAGTTTGAAGCCAGTCTGAGCTACATAGTGAACTCTGGACTAATTTGAACTACACAATAAGACCTTGTCTCAAAAAAATGCACCCAGTCAATTTGACCAAAAAGCTGGAATAAAAATTTCTTTAAAGGCAGTTTACTTTCTAAACTTTAGTTTATTCTAAATATTATTTATATTTGCAGTTTTCTTTGTTTTCTCTAAATTCCCATGAGGTAGTCCAAAACAATTTATGTTGGATATCCCTGTTGCCAAGTGCTTGTAGATACACCCTTTTACCTATCATACTGTGGGCCACCAAGCAAGTAAAGGCACTTGCTGCAAAGGCTAAAGATGAGTTTGATCCCTGGGGCCTACGTGGTGGAAGGAGAAAACCAACTTCAGTAAGTTGTCTTTTGATTACCACACATGCATCATTACATCCTCTTTTACATTTGTACATGCAGAAAGTAAGAGAATAAATATAATAAATTAATTAATACAAAAGTGTAATATATTCTGTTTGCTAGAGTCGTTTATCAGATAATTTAGATAGTTCCTTCTTTTGCCTCTTTTTTATGTGAAATATCTCTACATTGTGAACTGTGGCAAAAATTGCTTGCTATCTACCCCATTATCCTTCTCCAAATTTTAGTAATAGATCACTGCATTTTATCCAAATACAATCCCCCAGGCCTGCTGGGGAATTTCCGGGTCTGACCAAAGGAACGGGGGTGAGAGAGACAGAGTCAAGACACTGACCTTGGAAGTCAGTTGAACGCAGACAGAGGGCAAGCTGTCACGGACTCGTTTATTAGAGACAGGGTTAGGGGTTATGTACTGTTCTCATTCCCGCTTGTGATTGGCCCAGGTTTGCAACACTGCTTGTATGGTCTCACCTGCCTAGGGCAGGTTAGGTTGATGAGGGACAAGCTCTGCATATGCGTAATTATCAGCATACTGGCTACTGCAAATATCAACATATCTTTCTAAAAGAGGATAGTTTTCAGCCTCTCTTGAAGCTATGCTCATATAAATGAGGTACATTTGTGATTAGATATTCAGCTCTGATCCCATAAAATGATAACGAAGCTGGAAAATTCCCATCACTTAGTGTCTCTGTGGCCATCAAAACATCACAGTTCAGCACATTATTCTCTTTGCAGTGCTGCTGTAAACAAAACTACAACACTGCCAGTTATACAAAATGAGAGCAATGTAATTATGTACAAGGTAATACTTAATAATGATAAGAAGTGATTGTTACTGGTTTATTGTATGCTGCACTATATTTTATCATTGTTTTAGAGAATATCCCTGCTTATGAAATTTTTTTTTGTTTTTTTTAAGGCAGGGTCTCCCTTTAGTCCCAGGTAGCCTGGAGCTCACTATGTATACCAGGCTGGCCTTGAACTCATAGAGATCCACCTGCCTCTGCCTCCCAAGTGCTGGGATTAAAGGTGTGTGGCATGAAAAGTTTATTTTTTATATATATATAAAATAGTGTACCATGTTACACTGACAGAAACCTTATAAACATTGTGCTTATCATATCTTAATTGCATCAAAATGTCATGTTGAGTCATTGACCTATACCATCTAGAAATGTGTGAATGCATGTTATGATATTCCCACAAATGATAGTATCCCTTAAAGGTGCATTTCCTCATAATATGTCCCCAATGTTAACTAATGTATAAATGTATTAGAAACATGAGAAATTGCTAGAATGTGCATATAAAAGCAAATGAACTCCTCTCATATGTCTCTTCTATATCCTGATGCAAACGCCGTCATCAGAGTCGAGGATCTCTCATGTATGGAAACGTGAGCAGGGTCGTTGACTGTAGTGTGATTCCATACAGATTGTAGAGCTACCATCCCTGGTTCAGCCTTACTATCTTACTACCTGTTATATAATATAAAAGAACCATTCCTCTTATATTATGCCATGTTTTAATTCCATACAATTGACATCAATTTGGAAACATTTTTACTGCTAATTTTCTTTTTGCAGTGAATTTAACTGATCTATACCATACAGCATTTCCTACATATGTCACTGCTTCCCTATATATGTCAGTGATATAGATATTAATGGAATTTTTAAACCCAACACTACCATTCACATGTAGTTTTATTATTATACATTACATACTTGGTTATAATTCTTTTACAGTTTACTTATTCTTTCACTCTACTGCGGGGTCCTGCCCAGCACAGCAACCAGATGGAAAGAGAAAGACAGGTGTGCAGTCTGCACCACCTCGCAGCCTCCCGTGTCCCGGAGACACTCAGACAGACCGGGAGTCAGTCACCCCCGGATCTGATTTATTGCAAGCACTACAGAGCCTTATAAAGGCAAAAACCGGGGCTGGAGAGATGGCCTAGCGGTTAAGAGCGCCGACCGGTCTTGCAGAGGACCCGGGTTCGATCCCCAGCACCCACATGGCGGCCAAGACCTGCATGCACATACAGAAATAAATAAAAATTAAAAAAAAAAAAAAGGCAAAAACCACAAGGGAACACCCACCGTGTGAAACAGGCAGCCAATCATCTTAAAGGTCAAATAGCTAGAGTCAATCAGAAAAGTTTCAAAACAAGCCTGGCTGCACTTATCTTACTTCCTTTAGCCTGCTGTCTTGTTTACTTAGGACCAGCGGGCCGGTCTACCTTACTTCCTTTAGGTGCTGTCTATCTTACTTCTTTTGGACCTCTGTCTTGTTTACTTAAGACCAGCTGATAAGGGCCCCTCAGTTGCAAACAATCCTGGCCCACCTACCTTACTTCCTTGGTGTTGTTGCCTCTCATGTCCCTTCACTCTACAACTGAAAAGAAGAGGGCATGCTATACAATGGATGAAACATATTTCTCCAAGACAATTTATCAGAAGTTGGTTACGGCATGTTCAAGCTCTGCAAAATCATCATTTAGAGTAATGGGCCAAAATTCTATTCATAACTCAAGTATATCTTGTTTTCATGATCTAATCAGAGTGCCATTATCTACCTGGGAGACATCTTATAATCCTCCCATGCCCTGAACATTTCAACTTCCAATTATCATACAAGCTTAGGCCACCCTACTTCCATTCTCATTCCATGCATCTCTAAAATCTCATGTTATTGCATTTCCCTTAAACTCCTAAACTCTGCACCTACTCCACTACTGCCTTGGCTGTTGTACTAATAGGAGATATCTTTATAATCACGCTCCAAAACAGGTATCATATTATTTTATCACCCATTCTTCTGACCCATATCAGAACATGTCACACCTTTAGTTAAAAGTCCTAAGAAGTATTCACTCATTGGAGACCCAAAAGACTTTTGTGAGTCTTACTGATTCAGCAATACAAACTAAAATTTTTCCTTCATTTCCAACACTTTACATAGAATTAATGTCATATCTTCAACATTCATGTGGTTCTTTTCTATTTAAAATTTTATCGATATTTTGAGAATTTCATACAGTGTTTTCATCATATTCAGATCCCTCTCCATCTCAATCACACCGTAGTACTCCCCACCCCAATTACACCCTTATCTTTCACCTCACACAAAAGTTAACTCCAAATAGATCACAGACTTCTATGTGATACCTGAAATTCTGAAACTGTTAGAAGAAAATATCAGCAGTAACTTACAAGATGTAGGTATAGAAAAGGACTTTCTAAAGTGAACATTAATTACTCCATAATTACGGTCAACAATTAACAAGTGGGACCTCATTAAACTAAAAATAATCTGTACAGCAAAAGTAACAACGAAAGAATTGAAAAGAAAACCCACAGAACAGGAGAAAATCTTTACTGGTGACAGATCTGACAGAGGTTTAACATCCAGAATATATAAACTCCTCAGAAAAATTATGAAGAACACAAGTCACCCAATTAAAAGATAGGTTAAGGATTTGAACAGAGAGTCCTCAAAAAAAGAAATAAATGCAGCTAAGAAACATCTTTAAAAATGTTCAATATCACTAGTAATTAGGGAAATGCAAATTTAAACCACTAAGTCTGGCTAAGATAAAGTAAACAAATGATACAAAATGTTAGAGAGGTTGAGGGGAAAAGGGAATAATGCCCATTCACTGATGGAATTGTGAGTTTATGCCATCCCTATGGAAAGCAGTGTGGAGAACTTTTCAAAAAGTAAAAATGAACCTACCATTTGATCCAGTCATACCACTCCTTGGCCTATATCCAAAGGATTCATCCTATTGCAGAGATACTTACACATTCATTTTTGTTGCTGGTCTTTTCACAATAGCTAAGAAATGGAAGCAACCTAAGTTTCCCTCAACTGACAAGTGGATGATGAAAATGTGGTACATTTACACAATGGAATTCTACTCAGTGGTTGTATTAGTCACTTTTCTGTTGCTGTGATGAAACCACCATGACCAAGGGAACTTATAAAAGGAAGAGTTTATTTGAGCTTATGATTGATGATTCCAGAGAATTAGAGTCCATTGTGGTGGGGAGGCATGTAGCAGAAGACTGAGGTTTACATCTTCAAGTAGGCATGGGAAGCAGAGAGAGCAACTGGAGACTGGCAAGGCTTTTTGAACTCTCTAAGCCAATGACATACTTCCTCCAGCATGGGACACCTTCTAAGATCTACCAAAACAGCACCACCAACTAGGGACAAAATGTTTAAATACTTGAAGCCTATGGGGGACATTCTCATTCAAACCACTACAGAGGTAAATAATGATGATGATGACATCATGAGATTTGCATGTAAATAAATGGAGCTAGAAGCTATTATGCTAAGTTAAGTAACACAGACTGGAAAAGTCTAATGCCATATGTTGTCCCCCATTTGTGGATCCTAGTACCAAGTCCTTATATATGAGTATGTCTCCTGATGTAACTGCAGGAACCAGGAAAATGGAAAGGAACCAGGGAGATAAAGGGAAAGAAAGAATCTAAGAGACAGGTGTTACTACGGAGAAATGGATAAAATGTGGGTATTTAAATGGGAGGGGAGAGGAAGGATTTGAAGGGATAAAGGAAAAGAAGGAACTCAAGAGAAGTGGGACTACAGGAGACTGGTATTATAAATGGAGAAATGGGGAAAATGGGGAATACACAGAGGGAGGGCTAGACAAGGAGGGGGATACAGGTGAGATAAATAGTGCTGAGAAGTGTAAACAACCTAAAGGTATCATTCTAGGCTAACAATCTAATGACAAACTACACATAAAACATCTGTACATGAGTCCAAGTGCATAGCTGAATATATGTATGGAGTGTATATATGCCTATTTTGGAGTAATATAAAATTAAGGGGAGCAACAACAACAGCAAAAATTGTTCAAAGAAGGGACAAAAACACTAAATTACTACATTGAAGTTTAAAAAGACTAAGAAAAAGATGCAAGATAGAACTCGTCATGTATGGAAGAATGCATGTGCTCTGGGGGCAGGAGGCGTGGATGGGGAAATGCATCTAAATTTGATTGGGAAATGTTGTGTGAAATGCACAAAATCTCAATAAAAAATTAAAAAAGAAACAGAGCCAGAAAGGAGAAACTTTTCTTTGAGTTATTTGACAAGATAGTCCAAGAGACTCACAAAATTACACAAGCTATTGCCATAGCCCTTGATTGTCTCCCTGAAGGAAAGAGCCTATTGCTGAAGACAGGATATAACTCAGAGACCAGAGGAATGGAGCTGGATCTGACCTGGAAGTCATCTCCCCTGAAGGCTAGCTCTTATAGCTTTGGTGAGCACCACACAAGCTGCTAAGGGAAGGCAGCAATCTATGGTCCAACACCAGTTTTAAGACCAAATATACACAAAGGTGACTGGCACAACATATGACATTGATGCAGTAGTGGCACTTTTATCTTGGGGACAATCAATGGCTAACTAATTGGACTTAAAACTTACTCAATGGGAGGAAGCTCATATGTGGTATTGTATACATAACCAAATACACATGGCTGGAGAGATCATAGATCTTTGAGAAATTCCCAAGATTGCCACATCCCTAAGCTAAGGTAACTTCTTACTAAAGGCAAAATAGTTATCCTTATTATTTACAGACAAACATCCCAGACACCACTCAATAAAGAATCTTCTTTTGCACCAGATGAAGAATATTACAGAGTCCCGCAACTGGGCACACACAGACATGGTGTGTGAAATGTCAAAGCCTAAGTGGCACATCTCCAATGCAACCTCTACATCTAAAGCTCATGGAGCATAGAACCATGGGACAAGCCAGGAGGACACTAATTAATCTCCTAGTTAATCTCTTAGCTCTCATGCAACAGGGGTCAGGAGCTCAAAGGGTGATAAATGGCCAAACCATGGATATTAAGATTCTGCAGAGTGTACATCCATGGACTGGTCTCCTATATTAAGCTTCTCCCACCCAGGCCTTAGGAAGAATTCTGGAAAAGGCACTGTAAAGATTGCAAGAGCCCATGAGGTGATGCATGTCCATATGGAAATAGAATCCTACAAGCTCTTGGGACCCTGTTCATATAAACCTACAGCAAAGTATCAGCAGGCACAAGACCCACACAAATTCAACAGACAAAAACCCAGCATGGAACTGGGGAAATGTGCAGCAGACCCCAATTTAGGAGACATATTGGCAGTTGATTAGTGTTGGGTGAGGAAGTGCTTGTCTTCTTAAAGCAAGAGATTGGTTAGGCTAACTACAGCTCAGTGGATGAACTCGCCTTGAGGAATGGCCAGGGCGATTAATTTGGCACAACAGGCCTTAACACAAATGACAGAATGTATGAATTCCAGTGGGGGGAAGGTGCTGTGGGAGGGTGCCAAAGGGGAAGATGGTTAAGATTGATCGAAATGTATGTAATACACAAAAGTTCAGTAAAAAATATGCAAAAAAAGGGGCTGGAGAGATGGCCTAGCGGTTAAGAGCGCCGACCACTCTTGCAGAGGACCCGGGTTTGATCCCCAGCACCCACATGGCGGCCGAGAACCGTCTGAAACTCCAATTCTAGGAGAACTCCAGTTCCAGGGGAATCCGACACCCTCTTCTGACCTCCGCGGCATTGCACGACACAGGTGCACAAACTTGCATGCAGACAGTACATTCATACACATACAGAAATAAATACAATTTTAAAAAAGATAATAAATTGTTACCCATCTTGAGATAATACAAGATTACTGTTTGCAACTAATAAAGATATAGTGTTTACTATATTTGGAAATGTTAAGGAAAGTATTTTGGTATAAAGAAATAGAAAAATTCAGAAATAACAGGCCAGCAAGATGTCTCAGTGGTAAATACATTTGCATGTAAGCCTGGCAGCCTGCATTCAATCCCTGGAAACTAAGTAAAGGGCAAAGCAGAGAACTGACTCCACAGTGCTGACTCTGACTTCTATGTGTACACGGGGGCCGCCACACACACCATGCACACACATACAACAACAACAATGAATATATTTTTATTATTTTTACTTTGTGTGTATGAGTGTACTGCTTGCATGTGCATATGTGCACCCATGTCATGCAGTACCTGAGGAGGTCAGAAGAAGGCATCATTGGATCCCCTGCAACTGGAATTATGGACAGTTGTTAGCAGCCATATGACTGCTAGGAGTCGAACCCAGGTCTTCTTCAAGAGCAGCCAATGCTCTTAACCACTAAAGCCATCTCTCCAACNTGACTTGTTTTTCTTTTGCATCTTTCAGGATTCTCCCTTTGTTCTGAACATTTATAGTTTTAACTATAATGTGGCATGGGGAGTTTGTTTTCTGGTCCTGGCTTCTGTTCGATGTGCTTCTTGTATTTGTATGGGTATGTCTTTCCTTAATTTGGGGGAAATTTTCTTCTATAGTCCTGTTGAAGATCTGGTCATTACCATTATCCTGAGATTCTTGTCCTTCCTCTATGGCTATGGTGGGGAAATTTGGGCTTTTCATGGTGTCCTGCATTTCCTGCATATTCCATTCCTGTGTTTTTCTTTTTTTTTTTTTCTTCATAATCTTTGCTTGAGCAGTCCAATTCTTCAACTTTATCATCGAGTCTTGATATTCTGTTTTCTATTTCATTCATTGTATTGTGGAGGGTTTCTCCCATCATTTCCATTTGGCTTATTTAGTGTTCCTTCTTCATTTCTGCTTGAGATTTCATCAGTATTTCTCCCTTTTGTGAATTCAGTAAAAAGTTTATCACTGTCTTCTTTTACTGCTTTGATTTGTTTGTCTGTTCTTTAAAAGAGTTGAATTCTGGCAGAGACAGGCAGATATTTGTGAGTTCAAGGCCAGCCTGGTCTACAGAGTGAGTTCCAGGACAGCTGGGGCTACAGGGAGACGCTGTCTCGAACAGATCAAAAAAAAAAAAGAGTTGAATTCTTTGATCATGATTATGATTGGCCTTTTAAATTCTGTGTCTTCGTTTATCACTAGGAGTCATCATTGTAGAACTCTTCTATAGGACTGGTAGTAGTTAGTGGAGACATATTTGGCTTTTTCATATTATTATGTTTTCATTTTGATTTTGGCATGTAGAATTCTTTTGTTGTTTGTGATTCTGGTATGAAACTCAAATCTTCCTTTGTTGAGTTGAAGACTGACTTTGCATGTATTCTTGATGTACCTTGGTTGTTTACTTATTAGGTATGAAATGCTGATTGGTCTAGTCTTCAGATTCTCTCATTTTGTACTGGAGGGACCAGCTAGGTCTTGTCCAGCTAGTCAGGAGCTCCCACAGAGGCCTAAGTCAAACATCAAGGCTTCCTCCTAAGGTCTTGGCTCCTACTGGTCAGCAAACATAGCACAATTTGCCATGCTTGCAAAGGCTTGATTCAAGCACGCTTGGATAGTCTGAGAAGGTTTGGGCCACCACTAAAATATAAAGGGGTCTAGCTCTGCAGCAGCAGGAGGGGATACAGAAGACCTCAAGGATGGGGGATGGGCATGGCAGTTTGGGAAGCTCACCACCATGCAGAGGCTAGATTCAGACACTCTCAGGAAGGTTGGAAAATCTTGACCTGTGCCCAAAGGCAGAAAAGTCTAGTCCTAGACCAGCAAGAAGAACTTCAATTTGTCCCAAGGTAGGGGGTTGGGAGCAATGCAATTAGGAAACCTCACCACCACAAAGAGACCAGATTCAGGTACTCTCAGACAGCCTGAATAATTTGGACACCTATACCACATAAATCCCAGATCCAGGCACTTTCTGACAGGCTGGAAATGTCTGTATCTGTACTCAAGGGCAGAGGAGTCTAGCCCTAGAGCAAGTGGAGCATTCTCAATGTCAAGAAATTAAACATTTCTGCCGGGCATGGTGGCGCATGCCTTTAATCCTAGCACTCCGGAGGCAGAGGCAGACGGATCTCTGTGAGTTCAAGGCCAGCCTGGTCTACAGAGTGAGCTCCAGGACAGCTGGGACTTAAAGGGAGACCCTGTCTCAAAAATACGAAAAAAAAAAAAAAAAAAAAAAAAAAAAAAAAAAAAACGAAATTAAACATTTCAGAGGAATTACTGTCTGGAACTCCTTGCCTTCACCACTTTGTAGAAAATAAAACGTCTGCCTGGTTTTATTTACTCCAACTCCACTCCCACCCATCTGGGAGTCAAGGAGAATGAATGCAGAGAAGTTATCCTGTTTTCTGCTCAGTAAAGAATCAGGAAATTTGATATGTGCTTACAATGACAGTAAAGTTAAAATAGCTCATCTCACTCTACACTGCCAAATGAAGGATAACAGAGACATAAACATTGTCCTCAGAAAGATTCTTTTAGAAGAAAAGTATGAATTGAATAAATTGCTGAAGCACTGTTTGAACAGATGGTGTGATTAACAGCTAACATGTAAGCCATCTTGGGAGTTTATGGAAAAGTAAACAAGCAGAGCTAAAAAGAAATCACTTCATTCCCCCAATGATTCCTTCATTCATTTCACTAGGAAAAGTGGAAAGTGTGTGCTTTGCAGGCTATGTTTCCTTGGAGGAAGTAAGGAGCAAGCAGGGAGGAGGGTCTCTTTACTGCAAGCTCACATGGATGCTGGGTTCTGCTTCCCACTTACTACCTGAGTAATGAGATGAATCTTAGGGGCTGGCTCTCTGCACACAGCTGACCCTTGTTACTGGTCCAGCACTATCCTTGTGTGAGGTCCGGAATGGCCTCTTGTACCTGGGAGGAGGAAAAAATTAAGGTTTGGAAACCAAACATGTTCCTGGCACTTTGTGAGACACTTACACTGACTGGTTCCTCTAGGCAATAGCATATCCTTGGGAGACATATGTTATAAGCTGCTTTTTTCCTATCAAGAAATGGCTTGAAGGAAAAAATGGTCCAAAGCTCCACAGATACTTCCTCTATGGAGCTACCCTGGAAAGCCTGCCCTGTGGAGTTCTAGTTTCTGGGAGGGGGATATTGATGGTAAAGGAAAGAGCACTGACAGCTTCTCCATCTTTAAAAAATATGGCTGCATTACTAGATGAGATCTAACATCTTGATTTAGATACTAAGATTGTGGCTTAGCCAGCCCAATTCCTGACCATCCTAAGCTGATATAAGAAGAAAGTCTTTGGAGACTAGTGTTGCTAGATCCATTGGGCCTCCTCTTAGGTAAACTTCTAAGGAAATTCCTGACCATTGGCAGAGCTACAGGCAGCTTCTTTGTTCCTTCCCAAACTTACTGTTTAGTATATGCAATAGTGCTGAGGCATCGTGCTAGACACTATAGAAACAACTAGAGACCAAGAAGGATATGGTGATTCTCTTTCCAAAATGAGGCCACTGGTGTGATGCAGAAGTGAAGAGATATTTAGAATATACAGAGATACATGAAACATAAAAGAGAGCCAGAACTCTGCCTGAGGAGACTAGATCTGCTTTGGGAAGGTGACATTGTTTACTCTGTACAAAATAAATAGTCATCAACCATTCAGATATTAACAATCATCCAAGAGACTATTATTTATTTGGATTATTTGCTTGTCATCCTGACATTTGGTTCCACTTGTTGGTTTCTCAGGCCATTGGATCCAAAGTGGCCATGGAGACCATTAAATGTCTTTTATTTCCAAATATCTAGCAAACTTATTAGGGAACAAAGCATATTTATTTATAACAATGAATAAACACTATGTGTGTCTCATTCTTACATACTTCTGTGGTCTTCGTAGTGAACAGTCTTCGTAGTGAACAGTCTTCCAATTAACTCTCTTGGGACCTAACCCCAAAGAAGTTTCCATTTACAATTTTAAGCTTTTGATACTGTGTCTCCTATTGGGTATGATTTTACCCTTCTTAGATATTATATTTGGATTCTTCTTAATTCTCCTTGAATTATAAGAATGGTACATACTTATAAGGTATAATGTGATTTTTCAATTAATGTATACAATGCATAAAAATCAAACAAAGGTAATTAGTAAATCCATCACCTGAAAGAGTTGTCATGTGCTGGAGTGGTAACCATCAAAGTAATCTCTTCTAGTTATTTTGAAATATACATTATTATAAAATATACTTTAAGAGTGTTCACCATTCCATTTAGTAGAGGAAAGGTCCCTTTGAGCTACATTTGGAACTCACTGTAGGCCTTCAGTAACTGGAGTGTAAACCCCTACTGTCTTCCTGTTGATATGGGATAGTAGTTAAAAAGAAATGACTCATTGGACCATATCTCAGGTCAGCAAAAGACAGACATTCCTGTCAGACTGATGTTTTATATGTAATGGATGATTATTAAGTATTTAACCAATGCCCAAACTTCAAGCATTGTTTTCTTAAGCTCTGAGTATTATTTTATTTAGGATGTAAACCCGCCAAAATCTATCCATCTTCATTCTTTTCCACATGGCACCAATATTCTTCATTAATTTACCAAATGCTAAAATGTACACTCCAAACTGCTTAATTAGAAGATCTTTGAGGTCTTTTAGATTTTTAGATTTGTTCATTTCCAGAAATCTGTTACAGAAATTACTTTCTGGCCTTAATATATCATATGCTTCTCCTAGATGAGAAAGAAATGGAAAAATCTGCCCTTTTACTGATCATTCTATTCTTTTCTTTTCTTCTTTCTCTTTTGTTTTAAGATAAGCTCTTAGTCTCTAGTTAAAGCTAATTGAAACTTGCTATATAGCCCAGGCCAGTCCTGAACATGTGATCCTCCTCTTTTATCCTCCAAATACTGATAACACAGGCATTTGCTTCCATACCCTGTTGGAAAATTTGCTTTAGACTATAATTCAATAAAGTTTCACAAAGGTGAACAAATATTTTATTTAATTCTCCTAAGCATGTAATGATTTAATTTAACTACATGGTTATTTCACTTAATTGCTATTAAAACTTTTATCTAGAGTTTTGTGTGTGTGTGTGTGTGTGTGGTGTACAATTTGTCATACATTCTGATTATTGAACAGAAGGAAAGCAAACATACCCAAAATCATAGAGCCAGAAGAATCAGTAATTTTCTACCTGTATGAGAATTCCCTTAAACTAGAAAGCAAGTCACAACTTTGTTGGCAATGTGACCTAAAACATCTGTGAGCATGTGCATAGGATTAGAAAAAGAGCACAGTATTGTTCATGGTCATGATTAACGATGGGATTCTGTGTGGTTCTTGTTGCACAAGGTGTAGGCTTTTATGGATTCCATTTTTTTTTTTTGCTTTTTGTTGTATTGCATTGTTTAACTTTCTTATTTTTTAAACAGAGTCTCCCAGTACAACACACTTTTGCCCTTGATTGTCTCCCAGAACTTGAAGACAAGACCCTATTGTTGAAAACAGGCCACTCACAGGACTTGGAGCAATTAACCTGGAATTAACCTGGAAGTGACCTGGAAGCCTCCTCCCTGAAAAGTAGCTCTCCTGGTATCAGAGGATACTAAACAAGGCACCAAGGGAGAAAACTAGTCAGTGGTCCCACCAAGCCACAAAACATAATAAACACATCAATGACTGGCCCAGAATGTCACATCTATTGGTTCAGTACTGGCAGTTTTATCCTAAGGGTAATCAACAACTGTCTGACTTGGGGCTGGAGAGATGGCCTAGTGGTTAAGAGTGCTGACTGCTCTTGCAGAGGACCCAGGTTTGATTCCCATCACCCACATGGTGGCTGAGAACCGTCATTAACTCCAGTTCTGGGGGAATCTGATATCTTCTTCTGACCTCCGCAGCATTGCACGACAGGGGTGCACAAATCTACATGCAGACAGTACACTCATATACATAGAAAAAATAAATAAATAAAATTAAAAAAACAACAATTGTCTGATTGGAATTAAGACCCACTGAATGGGAGGGAACTCTTTTGTGCTACTTTAAATGTAGCCAAACACAAAAAGCTAAAGAGATAATACATAATAGAGAAAAATCTAGTTTTGCCATATCTGTAGACCAACATGATTTCATTCTTTATTCTAAATATGCATCCTCATATTTACAGACAAGTGTACCTCTTACCCCTCATCAAAGAAACTTCTTTTTACTTCCACAACTGATAAAATGTAGAGAATACGTGTATGTGAGAAACATAACCCTAAGTGACACATCTTCAATAAAACCTCTACACTTTAGGATGAATGTATCTTTTATCTCTAACCAGAGAAGTTTCCTTATGCAGCAGATGATGATTCACATAAAAACATGCAACTGGCCAATGCACGAGGAAAAAGAGGCCTCAGAGTGCTTATCCCTGAATCTCACACATTTCAAACCCCTCAAGGTTCAGGGATCATTGTGGAAGAGGAGGCAGAAAAATTGTAATAGAACAAAAGGATGGATGAGCACAAGGAAACAGCCTTCCAGACAGCTGGCCAGTTATTCATATGAGCTCACAGCAATGGTGACAGCATTCCCAAGTCCCATGTAAGCTCAAACCACACAAAATCCCAGACTAAACATGGGCATGTGTGTAAGGAGTCCTAACCCAACCTAGGTAACTTTTGGCAATTATGACTGCTGGGCTAGAGAAAGACATTGTCTTACAAGAATGGGACTCTTGGTGGGCTCAGTGGATGTCCCCACACAGAAGGAGATGTATGCAAACAAATAAGACTCTATAAGCCATATACGTGAAATATACATGATATATATATATATATACATATATATGATATTTCATTAAATTGGGGTAGTGGGGAGGTGGGGAGAAGAGAGCAAATCTAAATCCTGTCAGACTATATTGTATGAAAATAGCAAAAACTTCAAATAAAAAATGTGTATACTACATGTTAAATATCTTCATGGTATTTTCAAACATGTTTTGCTTTTGGTAGAAAATAATATCAATGACAACTATTGTCTTTCTGAGATTCATTGACTTTACTGACAATAACCCTGAATTCCTGGGTGTTGTACAAAACTCAGTGAAGAAACCCTTGCTCAGAACTTTAGAACTAAGTTGTTCTTTGTTTTTGTTCTGATTGTATTGATTTTCTCTTTTTTATTTCTTATAAATTTTTGAATAAGCACATAGATAATTGTTTTCATGTTGTTGTTTTCATATATGTGTGTGTGTGTATGTGTGTGAGTGTGTGTGTACTTTGTTAATATTCACTCCTAAGTTACACTGGCTTCTTGCTTCCTCCCCTATCTTGCTGGTCTCCTTCCTCCCCTCTAATAGTGCTTTTTTTCTAGTATGTTGTACTTTCAATTCATATTTGGGTATGACCTAGACGGAATTTCAATTAACTTAAAATTGGGGGGTTAGATTAAAATGTTTATTCCCTCTGTACCCAAGAAGGAACACATGGTTTCATGTGAGTAGTATATGTGCTTATTTGGGTTCTTCTTGGTTTTCAGATCAATCACCCGTGGGGATTCATTGCCTTGTTGGGATCTCCTTTGAGAAATTCGCTAGTGGGTACTGTCCATCATCTGTTCTTCCTAAGTGCCCATTGGCGGTAGCAGCTTCATTCACCCAGAGATGCTCATAACCTCTGTTGAAGGACATTAAAATGTTTGGAGAAATAGCTGACAATATGTGTAAGGGTGAGTTTCTTTCAGTGATGGAAACCTGAACTTTTGACATGATGGGCATTAATTACTGCTAACTGCTAACTCCTCATAATTAGATTGCATCACTTTTTCCTCATGGTCAGGGGATCCAAAAGCTGCCAGACTTTTGTAAAGGTAGTTTTCTCAGAAAGAGTCTGAGAATTGTTATTGGTGGATGAAGAATATGCTTCTACACTTTAGTTCCGTGAGAGATTCAGAGGGCACAGTGTGTCATAAAGGAGTACAGTTTAATGTAGTCCAGATGACCTGTGGATATCAAAGGAATTTCTTTTTACAGTGGTCTTTAGGGCATGGGTGGTCTCCAATTAACAATGCTGATACATCTATTATGCAGCTATATAGCTAAGGCTTACTGAACATAGAACAACAGGTACATAGGACAGAAATCAATCTCACAATTTTCATCAGTGAAGTTCCCTCGTGCAACAGAAGACCGGGAACACAAAAGATCACAAAGCATAGACAGTAATAGTGTGTAGTGTGGCTCATTGAACAGGACTCCTATATTAAATTTCAGTCATCCAGGGATCAGAGACAATCGCAGAAGAGGGGGAAGAAAGATTGTAAGAGCCAGGGAGGAGGTATATGACCATATTGATGTACAAGCTCCTGGGAGTTTGCTCATAATAACCTACAGCAATTTTGTCAGCATGCACAAGACCTAGGCAACTCAAGCAGACAAAACTCTGGCACAGAACTGTGGAAACGGTCAACAGTCCCGAGTCTTGATTGAAGAGGTATTGACAGATGATTACTGCTGTATGAGAAGGAGCTGATCTTAAAGGGAAGGACTCCAGATATGCCACAGTGGATGAAGTTTCACTAACATCTGGGGACCCTAACTTGACACAATAGGCCTTAACAGGAATGATAATATTTATGAATTCCATTGAGGATGCTATGGGAGGGTGCCAGTGAGGAAGGGGGTATAAGGACAATTAAGATTGATTGAGATGTTCTGTATGAAATACACAAAATTTACACACACAAAAAAAAACAACACCCTAATGCTCAAATGCCAAAACAAGTCAGTATTCTGACTATAGAATAGGATTTCAAGAATATTCACATGCTTACTATTCTTTTCCTAGAGCAGCAATTGTCAAAGTACATGGCCCATTACCACCCAGGGCTTGTTTTGGTAAATAAGGTTTTATTACGATGGTAGAGATCAGTATTTGCAACAAAGGAGTATTAGCAGCAAAACAAAAATAATACTGATTACAGAGAAATTTTACCCACCACTGGTCTAGAACACAAAAGAGAAAGGTTACAAGAAATAATCCTTAAAGGAAGCCGGGATTAAAAGTGAGTGAAAGAAACCCCGGTTCGGGCTGTTCCCGCTGCTGTTACTCTCGGCGCTGCTCGGGGCCTCGGTCGCTCTACTCGGGGCCTCGGTCGCTCTAACTAGGTGCCTTAGGAACCTCTCGTGGGGGGCGGAGATGCACGCAGTGGCCCAGGGCTCGGCCCGGCCGTCCCGGCCTGCACAGCCTGAAGTCTTTGGCCTTGGCACATGTGGTGAGCCCCAAAAAGGACTCTGTGGACCTGGACATTATACCAAAGTTCATACATGGTTGACTATAAGCCCTTTGGGAAGCAAAAATACTCCAGAGTCACACCACAAGAGCAGGCGAAGCTCGACATCCAGCTACTAAACAGAGAGTTTTATAGGCCTATGCCCAGCCCCTACCCCAAGCTGGAGGATGGGTATCCTGCCTTCAAATGACCCCACATGATTGCAAAGGACCTGGGGGTCCCCAGCTTCTTCCCACCCAGGACCACGAGGTCCCCGTGGATGAGGAGGGCAGGTTCTCCAGTGTCTGCTATTATGCATACCCAGCTTCCCCCAGTCTGTATCTGGCCCAGTTTGACCCATACTGGCTTCACCAGAAGACGGTTTTCCCATGCCTCCTGGAGCCTAAGCGGCAACCTGCTCCAGATGTGGGTAAAGGCTACATTCTACTGCCTGGCTGTTCCTGTCCTTGGCACTAGAGGATCAAGGTCCCCGTCTTGGATGGGTGGGGACCCTTGCTACCATTTTACCAATAGGAAGTATAACAAACACCTGCTGTTGCAAAGGCAAGAGGTTTCACTGGTCTGAGAGAGGGAACTGAAAATAAAACTGGAAAAGATTTCCTATTTTTTATCAAAAATAAAAAAAAAAAAAAAAAAAAAAGAAAGAAAGAAACCCCGGTTCTAGTGGGAGCAGAAAATAGAATACATGCTATATGGAAGTAGATGGGAGGGGAAGTAAAAGAGGACATAGTGCTAACCCAAACTAAGGATGAATGAAAAAGCCTTATGGAATATCATTACCTTATAAGGCAATTAAAATAAAATTTGGGGGGTCTTTTTGAGACAGGGTCTCCCTATAGCCCCAGCTGGCTTGGAACTCACTCTGTAGACCAGGCTGGACTTAAACTCACAGAGATCTGCCTGCCTCTGCCTCCCAAGTGCTGGGATTAAAGGTATTAACCACCATCCCCAGCTAAAAACATAATTTTTTTAAAAGAAGGGGAAGTAGCTGGAGAGATGGCTGTGGTTAAGACCTTGAGGTTAAAAAAAATCAATCAAAGAAATCAATCACATATAGTTATAGGGAGTGTGACAAATTGTTTGAGAGTATTGATGTAGAAAAATCAGTGTTGGTAGTTTTACTTCGCTGCAAAGTATATTATTAAGAACAGCTGGCTGTCCTAGTTGACTTACCACAAGAATACTGGCACAGTCTAACTCAGGAGTAGATCTAGGTTTGTGGTTATTTTAGAACTCTGTCATCTGAAATGAGACAGAAAGACCACAGCATTCTTAACATGGAAGACATTCTGGGTGTGAAGTTTGTGTCATAATAACTTTGCGATAGTCTTAAATCCCACAAAGTGATTTAGAGGTTTCCTAAGGCATAAGACTTCAAGTTCTAGAATGAGGAAACTTCCAGACAGACCACAAGGATTAGACACATTGCCTTTCATTTCAGCTACAATCATATCCTATCTAATCAGGAAACAATTGCAATTGCCATGCCTTCAGTTCTGAGTATTTCCTGCTTACCCTGTCAGGAGTGTTCTTCCCCTCTATTTGCATATTCTTGTTTCCTTTTGGTCATTCAGTATTGGGCATCACCTCAAAGTCTCCTTCCTTGAAACTACACATCAATTATAAGAATTGTGTTTCATATCACCCATCCAACACCTGTCTTCCTCCCCCTCAGATTCATGAACTCTTTTTCCATATATATACACATATGTATATGTATATACTCTTATCACCCTATTATATTTCCTTCATATAGGTTGTTACTATCTAAAATTATTTTAATACTTTTTATTGTTTACCTAACCCCACTAGATCATGATGTAATGAGAGAGGAAAGTTTGTCATTTTAGTTCATTACTAATCCTTATCAACTAGAATAGAACTCGACACATAGGAAAAAGTCAATAAGTATTTTTTAAAGTGGGTGGGTAAATGAATGTATCAATGATACTGAGTGACCTTAAAACCTATTTTGAATCCTCTCTCGATATAGAAAAACACTTTGGGAAAACTATCATGGGATAAGGAAAGCTCACTTATACCTGACCCAGTCATACCACTCCTGGGTATATACCCGCAAGACTCATCCTATTGCAGAGATACATGGACAGCCATGTTTATTGCAGCTCTCTTCACAATAGCGAAGAGCTGGAAGCAACCCAAGTGTCCCTCAATTGATGAGTGGATAAGAAAATGTGTTACATCTACACAATGGTATTCTATGCAGCGGTAAACAAAGATGACATCATGAAATTTGCAGGTAAATGGATGAAACTAGAAGCCATTATGCTAAGTGAAGTAACAGTCCCAGAAAACCAAACAACATATGGTGTCCCTCATTGTGGATCCTAGCACCAAATCCCTAGCTGTAAGGCAAACTGAGTATTGTTTTTTTTCTTTTTAGTAAATGTAACATGTGATGCCACTCCAAAAAAGAGTACATTAAAACATACATCAACTTGCTATGTAATTTAGGAAGGTAAAGTAATATTTCTTTTTACATGCATGCAACTCTACTGTTAAAAAGTGAATCCGTAAACATGTTTTGGACTTTTAACCTATAATTTATTTTCAAATGTCGTTATTTGGGTATATGTGTGGAGTATGTACATGCATACTTTGGAGTAATATAAAATTAAAAGGAACAACAGCAAAGACTTGTTCAAAGAACTGACTGAAACAGTAAACTTCTGCATCGAAAAATTAAAAAAAAAGACTGAGAAAAAAGATGCAAGACATGTATGGCAGAATGCACGAGCTCTGGAGGGGCATGGAAGGAGGAATGGGTCTAAATTATATTAAGAAATGTGCAAAAGTTCAATAAAAATTTCAGCTAAGGATGCACAGGTCAATATGGAGATGGGAGTAGTAAACACTCATTACAACATAGGAAAGCTGGAACATAGGAAACTGCTTGGCAGTATTATCCACCCTGAGTATAGTTGAGATTCAGCTCTTTGTGTGCTCTGTACAGTGCTCTCAAATTGAAAAAGTCTATTTATTCTTTTCTTCCTAACATTTGGAGACCTTCTGGCTCTGGTAAGAAACTTTAAGAAATTAAAATTTTGAAGAGGGCTGGAGAGATGGCCTAGCGGTTAAGAGTGCTGACTGCTCTTGCAGAGGACCCGGGTTTGATCCCCAGCACCCACATGGTGGCTAAGAACCGTCTGAAACTCCAATTCCAGGAGAACTCCAGCTCCAGGGGAATCCGACACCCTCTTCTGACCTCCGCGGCATTGCACGACACGGGTGCACAAACCTGCATGCAGACAGTACATTCATACAAATACAGAAATAAATAAAATTAAAAATAAAATAAAATAAAATAAAATTTTGAAGATACAGAAAAATATCTATGGCCTTACATCCAAGTCCCTTTTTATAAATGTTGGTCACAGAGTTTCTCTTATTATAAACTCCTAAAAGTTACATTTATTTTCTCCAAAGATTCTGGCTCACTCTATCATAATTAAGTCCATAGCATCATTTCCCTTCAATATTTATTTAACCTTCTGAAAAATGAAGTTATGAGTAAGGCAAATCCCAAGTTTAGCAAATGCCCTGCTTTTAGCGGAATGATGCTTCCATTAGATACCTGAAAAGCAGAAGCTTCCATCGCTACAGCAGATGTCTCCTATGCCAGTTCTGCAATCTTCATTAGAGATAGATCAACCATGTCCTCTGTGCACTATTTCGTTTATGGTACTACCATTTCTCCCAATTTGTATGCCTCTAACAATGTTCATCTTGTTCTGGGTCATATTTCGACAATTTCCATCGAGATTTAATATATTTTGAACTTTGCAACCAATTGGACATTTTGAATGCTAGAAGAAAAGCGAATAATAATAATAAAAAAAAAA
>VZQC01009360.1:36484-184459 GCA_009823505.1 Rhizomys pruinosus
CCAGGAGAACTCCAGCTCCAGGGGAATCCGAGACCCTCTTCTGACCTCCGCGGCATTGCACGACATGGGTGCACAGACTTGCATGCAGGCAGTACATTCACACACATACAGAACTAAATAAAATTAATAAAAAAAAAAAAGAAAAGGGGCACGGGTGGACGAGAAGCAAAACAGTCTACTTTCTCTGGAGCTGTCATTTTAGACTCTGGTCAATTCTGGCTATTTCCTTTCACGGGCTGACAGTTTGTCCAGGAATAACCTTTCGATCCTACTAATGAAGCACAGGCATTTAGATATATAGGTATTTAAGCAGCACTAATAGTTATGGTAGGTTACTTTGGCATAGACACAGATATTTGGATGGCATGTTAACCTATGAATTACATTTTTCCTGTAAAATGTGACAGGGTCTTACTGTGGCTTATAGCATCTCCTAACCACTAGAGGATGTAAGCGTGTGGCATCAGCCATGGGTTATTCCTCCAAGGAGAGAGCCAATAGCCAATTCTATTTGGGATATACAGGCATATGGCTGCCTCTGCTACACAGTATTTCCAGGCAGGTGAGGTGTAGCTGGTGCTCTCTCTTTCTCTCTCTTTCCCTGTCTAACCCTCTCTCTATGCTTTCCTCATTTACAGTTTCCCCCATTTTCCTTATTTCTCCCTTGACACTATGCTCCTATGGTCCCTCTTCCTCTCCTTTCTCTTTATCCCCAAATTTCCATTTGTTCCTTAGTAATGCCTTTCTCCTACTAGTCGTCTCTCTCCCGTTTCTTCTTTCCTTTACATCCCTAGTTCCTTTCCATTTTCCTG
Organism: Rhizomys pruinosus; assembly: GCA_009823505.1. Taxonomy (NCBI): domain Eukaryota; kingdom Metazoa; phylum Chordata; class Mammalia; order Rodentia; family Spalacidae; genus Rhizomys; species Rhizomys pruinosus. Next base: position 37,297 of record VZQC01009360.1, read on the forward strand.
GATCTTGCAGTTACAGCAGGACACATACTCACATATAAGAACTTGGTGCTAGAATGCAAAAACGAGAAAGAACATACATGGTTTGTTTTTCTCGGTCTGTGTTACTTCACTTAGCACAACAGTTTCTAGTTCCATCCATTTATCTGTGAATTTCATGTTATTGTCTTCCTTTAACACTTAGAAGAACTCCATCATATAAATGTACCACACTTTCATTTATCCGCTTGTCAATGGAAGGACACTTAAGTTGTTTCCATCTCTTAGCTATTGCAAAAAGAGCAGACAAACATGGATGTGCAAGTATCTCTGCAATTGGATGAATCCTTTGGGTATATACCAAGGAGTAGTACGACTGAGTCAAGTGATAGGTTCACTTTTAGTTTTTTAAGAGTTTTCCCCACTGCATTCCATAGGGGTTGAATGAGTTTGCAATCCCACCAGCAGTGAAAGAGTATTCCCCTTCCCTCACATCCTCTCCAGCAATTGGTTTCATTTTTTTCTCTTGATCTTAGCCAGTCTGACTAGGGTAAGTTGAAATCTTAAAGTGGTTTGAATTTGCAATTCCCTAGTTACTAATGATATTGAAAACTTTTAAAGGTATTTTGAGCCAGCCTGATTTTTTTCTTTTTAGAATTCTCTGTTCCATCGCTATTTTTTTTTTTTTGAGACAGGGTCTCCCTAAAGCCCCAGCTGGCCTGGAACTCACTCTGTAGACCAGGCTGGCCTTGAACTCACAGAGATCCACCTGTTTCTGCCTCCCAAGTGCTAGGATTAAAGGCATGTACCATCATGCCTGGCTTAAAGACGGTTCTTAGCCACCATGTGGGTGCTGGGAATTGAACCCAGGTACTCAGCAAGAGGAGTTGATGCTCTTAACTGCTGAGCCCTCTCTCCAGCCCTGTTCCATCATTTTTAAGTGATACGTTATTGGTGGCATGATTTGGATTCTGGATAATGGAATATGAAGAGCTGAGTTCAAATTCAAGCACTGCTTTTATTTCTTATGACATTTTACACAAATTACATAATTTCTCTGTGAGTCACTTTCCCCATTAGTAAGCTAGAGATAACACTGGATTATTTAATCCTGTTGGACAGATTAAATTGGCAGTCCATATAAACTGTTTATAATAGTTCTTAACACAGAGTAACCTCTTAATCAATGTTAAATGCTACTGGTATTTTCTGAAAGCTTCCAAATATGCCTATTCTTTATTTTCCAAAGTCTGCTTCCTTTATGCATCTTCTGGTCCATGGTGTACAGTGAGGATATCTCACTAGCTGGCTCTCTAATTTTAGAACACAGTAATATCATATTTCCTTTTGGCTCTGAGTTTTATGTCTTTGTTCTTAATCTTTTTGACTCTTGTTCTAGTACTCCTGACCTATGCTTGATATATTTTAGGGAGAGACAGCCCTAAATTTAGGAATGAGTTATATCCAAAAGCTAACTCATAAGTCATCAGCTTGGAATTCTGAGCATGTTATTCCATTGAGATGGGGTTGCAACATTCCAAAGGCAATTCAGCAACACTTATTTAAATCATCATCCTATCTCTAGCAATACAAAACTCCACAGATGACATTCATTAATGTGTGTTTATTGAAAGGTACATTTAGCCTCCCTATGTAGGATTCCAATAAACCCTGATAGATGGCGTTGCTCCTCCAAAAATATAATAATCTCATTTTAAGCATGGTCACTCATACTTGTAATCCCAACACCCGGGAGGCTGAGGAAGGAAGATCACAAGTGCAAGGCCTACATAGTCTACATGGTGAACTCCAGTCCAATTTGTGCAATATAGCAAGGTACTACCTAAGAAAAAGCTGTTGTATATAGTATTCGGTTTCATAATGCCATCTTCATACAAATATGCATATATTTTGGTTGTATTCACCCTCTATTCTTCCTGTTCTCTCCTTTCCCTGTCAAGTACACACATGCATTCTCTCAGACAGTTTTTTTTCTCATTTCATGTCCTTCATAAAGATATGATTTTATGGGCCTGGAGAGATGGCCTAGCAGTTAAGAGCACCGACCACTCTTACAGAGGACCCGGGTTCGATCCCCAGCACCCACATGGCGGCTGAGAACCGTCTGAAGCTCCAACTCCAGGAGAACTCCAGTTCCAGGGGAATCCGAGACCCTCTTCTGAACTCCGCGGCGTTGCACAACACGGGTGCACAGACTTGCATGCAGACAGAACATTCATACACATTCAGAAATAAATAAAATTAATTAAAAAAGATATGATTTTATGAACTTACATAAAATCTAGGATGCAAATATGGGAGCAAATGTGATGGATTTCTCCTCTCTAAAATTGTTCATTTCAAAGTGAAAAAAATTATCTAAGGTTATATGATTAGCTAAAAGAAGAATCAAAATGAGTATCCATGTTTGCAGTTTCCACTAAAGATCTTTAAAATAATGTTCATATTGTATGCCAATCTTCCTTGTAGATCTATTTCACTTCTTGAAATGTGGAAATATAACAAAGTAAATGTGAGACCTAGAGAATGTCTCTACAGAGTACAAGACAACTCGCCTCTGGACAGGCGTGATGGCAGATACCTGTAATCCTAGCTGTCAAGTGGCTGAGTCAGAAAAATTGAGAATGTGATACCAGCCTGGGCTCCTTAGCAGTTTCAAGATCAACGTGAGTTACCTAGTGACATCTTGTCTCAGAAACAAAAACAAAAATAAACCCTTGCTTCTGTGTATCAATCACTTGTAATTGAAATTCTGAGGACTGCCGATCCTCTATTTCTTTTTATTTTCTTGCTGATGTTGAAGTAAAACTATGAAAAGCAGAAAGTATGCTGTATATTTTTCCATATACTATCACCAACTCAACCCAGTTGCAGCACAGGGTGTGGAAAGTGACTTTAGTAATATGTAGGATTTGAAAAACCAACAGTAGGCCAGATAATGAGGAGACCGTTCTGCTGTGTTAAGGAATTTGCACTTATTTATTCTGTAGGTCAACAAATGTTAACCTGAAACACCAAATGTAATTCTTAGCTTACAGCTCACAAGCTAAGAATGGTTTTCAAACGTTTTAAGGGGTGTATAATAAAAAAAGCAAGGAACAGTCTGTAAAGATTTAGTGTGTCCTAAAATGTCTGAAATATTTACGATCTACCTTATAGAAAAATGCTAACTCTTCCAATGGGACACTCTTTAAGGCTTTTGAGCAGGCAACTAAAATATACATTATCTTGTTTAAAAATATCACTTTTGTAATAAATGCAAAGAACTGGTTGAAAATGTAAATGACTGACATCGTACAAATGAGGAGTCCACTTCGATGATCTGGAAGTTCATGTGGACTTGAACTGAGCTACAGCAATAAGAATTTGGCAAAGATGTGAATTGCAATGTTCCTCACTTCTTTATTTCTATCTGCCTTTCTTTCTTTCTTCTTTCTTTCCATTTTAGATACAATTTCATTGACATTCCATACCTAGTTTTCCACAAATAGAAATTTTATCATGAATATAAATAATGGGGGCTAGAGGATAAAAGGATCTCACTCTCAGTATTGTTCATTTCTTTCTGAAATCAAATGAGCAAAGAGGAGTATGGAAAGGATAGCGTCCAGAGGCATATACTTGTCTTATTAATATACAACAGGCTCTTGTTTGACCAGAACAGAATTCTGTGATATAAAAATTGCATTTTGCTCAAAGAAAATGCTTTCACTTAATGTTGCTAAAAATCCTCTCTCTTCCTTCGTGATCTTTGAAGTTCACTGATCCCCTGTCACTCTTGTAGTCAGCAGTTAGCTGCGTCTCATGCATCATGAATCATACCATCATGAGACTTAACAGGAAGATTTTGAAAAACATTGTTCAGAAATGCCAGTGACATCAGTTTCTATATTAGAGCAAATAAAGAACAGATAAATGTTTGCTGGGTTCATCCCAAGAAAGTCTTAGCATAATAACATCTAAATGTTGTTCAAGACATTTTCATGAATATCATCTCAATTGAGCTTCACAGAAATATAGAGTCACTCTACAGATGAAAAATTCAAGGATCTGGAAACTAAAGTGATTTGACCACTGTATTGTAGTTAGCTAAATGGCATAGGGAGAAACCTATCTGTACCCTAAAGCTGGTAGATTTACCACTGTGCTGTGTCCACAAAGAATACAGATTCAGATTTTCTCATCAACAACTTGGTCATGATATTCATGCACAACTCGAGCTGGGAAGCAAGTTGCTGAGTCACTCTTTCAATTTTCTATTTGGTTTTGCATGCCTCTGTATTAGTCTGAGTCCTTTCTTGCGTTATAGTTTCATAAAGAACTCTCCTAAGTGCCTTGAAGTGACTTCAGCCCCCGTGTCTATAATCACTCAAACATATGACAACCCCCTTGTCTTCCTGCTTATGAAACAGTGTTATTTGCCTTTGCTGCTTCTTTATATTACCTGAGTCAAGCAATTAGAGACATTTGTCATTTGCTCTTTGATTATTTGCCTATTTCTGTTCTAATTTCTTAATTCTTTTTCTGTGTCCCCCAATAGTTGCCTGTGAAATTGAAAATGTCTATTTTTCCCTTCAAAGTATTTGGCTTCATTTCTTTCCTTGAGAGCTTTCTTTAAATTATTTTTTCATCCGTACCAATTCCTCTTTGACAGTTTGAAATGAAAGTAGGACTTCTCACCCCTTGACCATTTCTCAATGTTTTCAATCCCATCTCTTGTAGGAATTTGCTCATCCTCCACTTACCTCTACTAAACTTCCAAGCTTTTAAGAAATTAATTTCAGCTATTACCATTTCATGACCAGAAAAGTGCTATCTTTCATTTTATATGTTGGACCTCTATCATCTTTTGCATATAAATCCTGTCAGTTCTGCTGGATCACTTCTTTTTTATGTAAGGATCTTGCAAAGTGTTAGAGCATACTCATCCAAATAATCTTCCTTCAAGTGTACATTTTTGCACAGTTTTCTAAGTATTCAGCTTTGCTGGTCAATTTCCAATTATCTTTCCCTCTATTCTCTTTTCTGAAATGTAATTGAAATGTCCCTTTACTCCAAAACCACTTTATTTTATGAAGAATGAAGAAAGGGCATTGCATCCTTAATTTACAAAGCCAAGCTGTTCTCCTTCCTAATTGGCATCCTTGAGCATCTCTTTCAATTCAGAACTCTTACCTTTCAGAAATGCTTGCACAATAATGTTAAACTACAAACCCAGCCCCACTTTTGCAGACTCATCCTCCTTTTCAAAAACAAGAACCTGAAGCCCAGCCACTAAATATGACAGTTGGCAGGTATTATAAGCAAGAAACTCTATGTACTGATTCCAAGAGAATAGATATATTCTTCATGGGTAAGAAGAAATGTGGATTATTTCTTTAAGATTAATGAAGTGAGGACATGTTGTGAAGCATGTTACTAATTGTGAAAGTTTATTCTATAGGAAAGAATAAGACACTGGAAGTTTTAAATGGCAGGAACAACACGGAATCTCTCTAAATCTTCACTGAAACAATATATGAATTGATCAAAGATAAATCTGTAAAGAAATAGCACTCAGAAAGAAGGAAAGAAGGAAGGAGGGAGGGAAGGAAGGAAGGAAGGAAGGAAGGAAGGAAGGGAGAAAGGGAGGGAGGGTTATTATGCCTTTAGTCAAAAGCCAATATGTTCAGTTTTACATATAACTGAATATAGTGTTGAAAGCCATCCAACATATTTATCAAATAAATCAACTACTCAAATATACAGGTTGGACATAGAGATAAATCCTTGAAATCAATCACAGCGAGGGTATGAACCTGTAGGGAATATGTGGGTCACTGTGCTGAAAATGAGAGAAAAAAATCAGAAGAACATTCATGCAGAAAAATCACATTTGTGTGGTAGGAAGAAAAACAGACTGAGGAGAAAAGCAGTTGTCACGGTGGTAGTAGAAGAATCCAGAGACTGAACTGTGATTGAAGACAAAGGAAGAGAAAATGTAAAGAATATTTCAGATACATGGAAGAAGAATTCTGGCAAACATTCAGTTTGAAACTGAGAAACCTTCAAGCAAACAAGATTTAACAGTAAAGTGGATATGTAGGGGCTAGACAGGGGTCAGTGAGAAGGAAGAGGCAGCAACGTAGACTAGTTTGTAGTTGAGTTTTATGCTGAAAGAAAGGTAGGAAATGAGGGCGTTTGTGATTTCACCGGAATAATGGGACAGCCTCTTTTAGAATGCTTGTAAATAGAGGGAAAGGATATTGGTACAAGTAGGAAATATATGTTTATTTTCATAGACAGGGAATTTGGAGGTAAGAAAAAGGGAGAGAAAGGTAAAAAACAAAAGAAGAAAATGAGACAGGGGATTGAAAATACCAGGTAAATTTTGAAGCATGAAATGTTCTGTTGTAGCCCATTCCTGAATAATCAAGAAGAGGTATAATTAGCTAGCTTTGCACTTGCTGTGGTTAGTTCTGGCACAAAAGAAGGGAGCTGCTTCTTCCTCAGAGGCACAAAGAAAGTGGGGGTACAGAAAACGGTTAAAGTTAAAATGAGAGAGGGGAGCAAGCTGATTTCATTCCACTCTGCTCAGACTAAATTTCCATTACTGGTTTCGCTATTCTTCTTGACTCTGTGACTCCCACTCCATCTTCAGGAAGTCTGTAGTATTTGCTTTCTTGTGCATGTCTCATTCTTCCTTTCTTGCTTTGCAGATGTTCTACATAGCAAGCCCATGTTATCTAGCTTTACCCCAGCTATTTCTTGTAACCCTTACACTTTTATTATTTTCCATCAGTCCTTTATGTTTACCTAACATTTATTTTTAATCCCTCATTCACACATACCACTTTCCTTACAGACTTTTCCTGATTAATGAAGACTATAGTTAATGATTACTACATTTTCAAGAGGGTACACTATCATAAGAACTGACAGACACGAAGGCACACAGAGTAAAAGAGATGGAAAACCTTAAACATGTTTACACGATTTTTTTGAAGTTATTTTTAATAAATGCTAAATACATTATAAAATAAATACTCTGATTCTAGATCAGGTAGAAGAAAATAGAATACACAACACAAATTAAGGATAATCTTAAACATACCAAGGAATAGATTTCTGCTGATACTATGGGTGGAATACGTGTGCATTTTGTAACAGAAAGGACTAGAAATCCCAAGTACTGAAAACAAAGGTGGAAATGATAGAAAAGAAGGAGACTTATGATAGTTTCGACAAAATGCTGAGGAATGTGGAGGAGACAGAGAAGTCTAGCAAAACTATCAGAAAACATAGAGGATCCGAGTGAAATCAGAAGCCATAAATATATAGAAGCATGAGTTCACATGAAGATGAGATTCTTTTCTGAGTAATGCTTAGCAGTCTACATATAAACAAAGATGGCCAAAATAATATCTACATGTGAAAAGAGATTTGAATTAATTAAAAGCTAATGGACATAGGAATGGATTTCACTGACTCAACGGAGTATGTAATGATTTTTTTAAATGAGCCTTTAACTCCAGTTCCTCGGGAATCTGTTGCCATCTGCTGACCTCAATGGGCATTGCAATCATACACGAATTAAAAATAAAATAAATTTTTAATTAATTTATTTTTTAATGGTGAGAGTTTGTGCAAGCTAGGAGCATAGTAGATGTGGCTAGAAACATTAATTGACAGCCCATAAGTTAAATGTTCGTGTACCTTTGTCAATGAAGATATATTGATGGATTTTGAGCTGATGAATAAATAGGTTTGGACAGCATCACAACAGAGGGTCTGTAGACTAAAAGAGGAGGGCTCCAAGATAGGGAAGCCTGAAGAGATTACCTCAATAGTGTATATGGGAGTATCTGGACAAAGGCACAGACTCGAGCACAAAAATTAAAAGATGCATTAGAGAGACAGAGGTGTTTGTTTGCAGATAGATTTGAGAAAACTTGTTGTCTGAAAAGGAATTTTTATTTGAATTTTCATTGTTTGTATTTCTTCCTTGCAGATATTTCTTTCTTATTCCCTTTCTGCAACTGATGAGTAGCTCTTACTCTGGAAGAACCCAAGACACAAAAGTTTGGGACAAGATATATCTAAAGTTCATAATATATTTTTGTATGAACTATCAAAGGATAATAGAAAGCCTAATAGATAGAATGCATACTTTGGAGTCAAGGATTCTAACTTCTTCATCCCTTAATATTTGCATGATCTGGGGCAATTAACCCCATTGATCCTCTTGACCATCAGTTTCTCGCTTTCTGAAATTAAGATCAAATCTACTCTCCAGGGCTCTCATAAGGATTAAATGAAATGTGGAAAATATGTGTATAGAAGGAAAGTTTTTCAATGCCTGCTGGTACATGGTAGATGCTCAAATGGCAGCTTTTTTTTTTCATTTTCTTGTTACTCTTAGTATGTTTGTGATTATCTTGATGTTAACCACTTCCATGACTGGTTTCATAGTGTCATATCTTGCCTTCTCGTATCTTTCCCAAACTCATATTGACAGATGCCTCATTAAGCAATGTTAAAATAGCCACTAAGCTTTAAGAACTCTACATGTGTTATGACACATGATGTTGGGGTCCCTACCTGACTAGTTTTACTGTCAAGCCAACAAGCTAGTTGACTATCATTTCACACCAATTGCAGAGGAACTGGACTTCATAAATTCAACTATGATAAGCATCAAAAATTATTTCTGACTGTAGTCATGAAACTGAGTGCTTTCATGATCAAACTAGTTGGAAGCAACTAGAATGGAAAGTTGGATACATAGGAAGTTAAAGAGGGATGCCATTTAAATATAACTTTATCCCATTTCCAAAAGGCCAGATAAATGTCCATTAAAGAAACACTAAAATATAGCTCAAAGCCTTAATAAAGCAAAGTGTATGATACCATGATTGAAATGCCAGAGTCTGGATTTTTCTGTCTCTTATCTCTTTTGTCAAGGAAATAACAATATGTCTCTTTGGAAGAAAAAAAAACCTGGAGAATAACTCGATCCCTCAGAGCTGGTATAGAAATTGGGTATGAGAGTATTCCACTTGTCCAGCCTACATCATCATTGTTCAGTTCATAGCAATTGGACAAAGTGTACTAGAATAGAATAGTGAAAGGAAGGCAGACAAGCCTCCACTGCAGTTTTTGTTAGTCTATCCCTTGCTTACCAAAGAACAGTGCTGGAGGAAATAGCTAAAAATGAAAGACATTGAACAAAGGGTCGTGAGTTACAATTAAAGACCTTGAGTCAAGTAAATCCACATACTGGCTGACAACAAAGCAAGCAAGAGACTACAAACATGAGCAGCTTAGCACAGCTCTCTTCTTATGCTCTAGGGTAAGGTCTCTGTGTCATACTTTCTCACAAAACAGGGAGAAATGTAAGAATAAACAGTTATAATACCTGTGAAAAATGATGCAAGACATGGAAAACGGGATTCTATGATATATTTACATCTCACATAGGCTTAGAGGATAAAGTTAAGTAGAGAGGGCTTCCTGTAAGGTACTACATCTGGAATGAGTTTTGAAACACAAATGGAATATTGCCTGATAGAAAGGTTGTGGCTGGCATTGCACATGCACAGAAACTAGCCGCTTTGTATGAAAGCATGAAAGAGAAGTATCTGCAAACGGAATGTGCGTATGTTCAGCTGAATTAGAGTCTGAAGGAGTGGGGAGGAGATTGGCAGATGTGGGGAAAATAGAGAAGGAAAGGAATAGGATAGAGAAGTAAGCATAAAACACAGTTGAAAAGTCTCTGAAACTATAGAATATGTCATAATTCTAACGCTTAAGCTCCGACAAAGCCAAGCCTATATACGCATCGTTCATAGACTCATCTCCAATTTCTCCAAAGTGATACGTAGCACACACAAAAAATAGCTGCTTACAAAGCAACACAGGTGAATCTCATGCTAAGGTGTTTTAACATCATACTGATGACTGAGAAATCCCTTGAGTGGTTTCACACTAAGTTTTAGGTGGACTCTGGAGGTCAGGTGCAGAACCGGAAGGAATCAGCACCAGATGTGGGAAGGATGTCTACTAGTATATCGCAGTAATTAATCTAGGCTACATAAGATGGTGGCCAGGAGTGGGTATTTTTAATTGAGTGAATGAAAGAGATATTTAGAAAATAGATATGCTAGGGCAGGATAATTGAATGAGAAAGAAGATTGAAGGAAAGACAACATGTCGAAGATGATACCATCAGTTTGAAGATTAGAACAAGGAGGCGTTATTTACTGAGTTAGCAAATAGATGAGCGTGCCTGTGAGGCGAAGGAGGGAAGTCACCACAGAAGCTGTGGAATGGGATGAAGTTGGGAAAAGACTATATGGAAAAAGAAAGGAAGAAAGAAAGAAAGAAAGAAAGAAAGAAAGAAAGAAAGAAAGAAAGAAAGAAAGAAAGAAAGAAAGAATTTAGTTTTATTTTCCACACAATTTGATATATATGTACTCTCACCATAGTTCTTCCATTATTCTGCTTTTTCTCTTGTCAGTCTCATGGAACGCCCTTGTGTTCTCATCAAGTCTTTTACTACTTCAATGCCTTTTTGAAAAATATTAATCCCATCTTGAAAACGTTTAGTTTCAGGTGGCTATTCATCTCATAGAGAGTTGGATATATCCCTGACACTCAGAGGAAAAATTTAAAATTTTCATTTAGTTAAACTTGAGTCTGCATGTAGATGATACTTGAGATATATCCCCCTTTGGGTTGCTTCTTTAATAACGCCCCCCATGTCTGTGGCTCAATGACCACTGACTAGAAAGCTAGGCCACTATAGCATGAATTCCTAATGAGCGATCTTCCTCCTAGTGTCTCCTATCACAGCCCAGGCCCCAGCAGCATCCCCTGATGAAGACTGTGAAATTCTCTGTATGCTGTAATTACTTTGGTTTGTACTTTAACAGACAACTTCTAACGGTATGTGGGTGCCATCTAGTGTCCATTAAGAGGAACTTCAGATAATCTCTATTCTCATAAGAAAAAATACATGTGGGGGGTTATCATTGTATATGTGTGCATAAGTTGTATTTATCTGAATATTCATGTATACATTTAAATAGCTCTAAAAGTTACACGGTATCCCGTACTGCCAGTCTGGGTTCTCAGGAAACTACATGGAAAAATGACAATATACATTGATCAGACCCTTATTATTTCAAAAACATGTCTTAAGTTGTGAATGCAGGTGTGTGTGTGTGTGTGTGTGTGTGTGTGTGTGTGTGTGTGTGAAAAACTATAGAAAAAAAGCATCTACTAGCTTCTGACTAAAGTTGGAATAACCACATTGTCAACAGCTATCAACACCATCATATAAAACTCCTTTGTGCTTTCCAATTTGGGCCCAGCAGAATGGCTCTGGCAAAGAAGGGTGGTGAGAAGAAGGGTCGTTCTGCCATCAACGAGGTGGTGACCCAGGAATACACTATCAACATTCACAAGCGCATCCATGGAGTGGGCTTCAAGAAACGTGCCCTTCGGGCACTCAAAGAAATCCGGAAATTCGCGATGAAGGAGATGGACACTCCAGATGTGCGCATTGATGCCAGGCTCAACAAAGCTGTCTGGGCCAAAAGAATAAGGAATGTTCCGTATCATATCCGTGTGTTCAATTGTCCAGAAAACGTAATGAGGATGAGGATTCGCCAAACAAGCTGTATACTTTGGTGACCTATGTCCCCGTTACCACATTCAAAAATCTACAGACAGCCGGGGCCTGGAGAGATGGCTCAGCGGTTAAGAGCGCCGACTGTTCTTGCAGAGGACCCGGGTTTGATTCCCAGCACCCACATGGTGGCTAAGAACCGTCTTTAACTCCAGTTCCAGGATAATCCGATGCCATCTTCTGACCTCTGCGGCATTGCACGACACGGGTGCACCAACCTACATGCAGACAGTACACTCATACACATAAAAAAAAAATTTACAGTCAATGTGGATGAGAACTAACTGCTGAGAGAAAACTGCAAAAAAAAAAAAAAAACCTCCTTTGCATACGAGGCAGGATACTATGGGAAAAGAGGCAAGTTCATATTTTCTTATTGTCTCCAAACGGCAGCAAGAAGAGCATTCACAGCAGAATTCTGGGTGGTACACTCTGATCTATCCACGGGTGAGCAGATCTCAAAGTTATGTTGGTTTACATTGATAACCTTTCACGTATCCCACTTTGGGAGGGACTGATTTATTGAATTAACATGCTCAAGAGACAACATGTGGAAAAAACAGTGTTAGTGGTTTATTAATAGTCCTACCTACCTTTAATTTTGGAGCTCTAAGTGCCACACCGTACCCCCAAAAAGCTCTGTTGTTTGTCTTGGTAGGGAATTCTGTTGCCACTTTATTACCTGGAAGTCTAGGTAACTATACCACTTATCAGAAAGCAATTTCAGAACTAAAAGTCGAATTGCATGTGAATATGATTAACCTAGAATCTGTGGCCCACAGTTATGTCAAATGCTTGGACTCTTATTCTAAACCTAAGACCAAGAACTTCTGAAGTGGTAAAGATAACAGCTTCACACAAAAGTACAGCAAGTTCCGGTACCAATTTTCTATAAATAAAATGAAGTGTTCTGTCTTTTGAAGATGCTGGAGAAATGGCTCAAGCAGTTAAGAGCGCCAACTGCTCTTGCAGAGGACCCGGGCTTGATTCTCAGCAGCCACATGGCGACTAAGAACTGTCTTTAACCCAGGCGTTGTGCACACGCCTTTAATCTTAGCACTTGGGGGCAGAGGCCAGCGGATCTCTGTGATTTCAAGGCCAGCCTACTCTACATAGTAGGTCCAAGCCAGCTGGGGCTATAGGGAGATCCTGTCTCAAATAAAAAAGAAAAAAGAAAAAAGAAAAGAAAAGAAAAGAAAAGAAAAGAAAAGAAAAGAAAAGAAAAGAAAAGAAAAGAAAAGATGTCTCAGCCTCACAGCAACATCTATTGATTTAGGGCCTTCCATATCATTTTGACAAGCCGTAGGTTTTAAAATTAACTATACGCTCAACAAAGACTTTCTTTTTTTTCCCCAACCTATGATAAGTCGAGTATGTGACCTAATTTGAGGACCAGAAAACAATTTTCTATTCTCATTTCTATGCTCTGTCTATAACAAACTTCCCTGAAAATGTCTGTGAACTCATATATTCTGGTCCACAGTGGGGTATTTTTACTCTTCATATTGGAAAATAAGTAGTCTATTTATGCATGAGAGGAGAGTGAGTCAATTGTACTTTATTCTTCTTTGTGTTCTAAATGAGGGTTAATGCTTGTGATTAGTGACAATAAATCTTTTCCTATAGATGTCATTCTTTTCAAAGATACATAGTTTACTCACATTTATACTTTCATGACTTAGGATAATAGATCATATTATCAAATAAATAAACACCAAATAAAATAAGCAAAAAAAAAATAAAAAATAAAAAAATAAAATTAACTATATGTCACATATAAGGGCATTTTAATTACTTAGTGTACTTTATAGTGAGTGAAAAGTTTGCATGCTCTCTTGAAATAAGAACTTCCAGGATGAAAATAGGAAACAAATTAATCAGAGACATTCCCCAATTCACCTATGTCCAGCCCAGTGAGTGAACTCCATCTCTAAGGCACAGAAATCACTAGTCTGATTTTGCCCCCTAGACTAAATTTGTCCTCAGTGGAGTTTCATACAAACAAGAGCATATACTATGCAGTTTTTATACCAATATTCTTTTTTGTTTGTTTGTTTGTCTTTTCGAGACAGGGTCTCCCTGTAGCCCCAGCTGTCCTGGAACTCTCTCTGTAGACCAGGCTGGCCTAGAACTCACAAAGATCTGCCTGCCTCTGCCTCCCGAGTGCTAGGATTAAAGGTGTGCTCTTTAATATAATATTTTTCAAATTCCTTCATATTTTTGAACAGAGCAATAACATTACTTAATGCCCTTATCAGCCCATCTGGATAAGCAACAAAGCTTTTGTCAATATACCACTAATAGAAATTTGTTAGTGTACAGGCTTTGAGTAGCTTCAACTAAACTATTGCAAACAGATATGTATCATATTTGTGTATGGGCATTATTTCTCTTAAGTAATATCTGAAAGTTGAAGTGCTGCATCATAAGGCAAATGTATGTTACTTCATATGAACCAACAAGCTTCTTTTTAAAGGGGTTGTACCATTTTACACTCCCACAATAAATGAGACTTCCTTTTGTTCCACAGTTTTGTTGTTGTTTATAGTTTGAGGTCTTTAACAAGTCAATCGAGTATTTGTAGTCACATTTCATTGGGAGTTTAGTTTGCATTTTCCAGAATAAGAACAATGTTTAGCATCTTTTACATGAAATAGCTTTTGTCTTGAGAAGGATTAAAAGCAATGTGTGGAAAATACTAGAAGTGTCTCAGGAAACATTTTTCTCCTTTTATCTTTTCCAGTATCTCGTATAATTTGAGAAATTGATGACTAAAATATTATATGAACTCATGATATTCCGGGGCTACAGGGAGACCCTGTCTCAAAAAGACAAAAAAAAGCAAAAATAGATATCATATTCAATATTCCATCAGTTATATTACATTTAGGAACACACTACTTGTGCTAAGTTTGTCTTGGTACTACTGGCACTTAGGTTCTACACATAGTTATTTTCAGTGTTAACATTCTACTTAGCCTAATAATTCAATTGAATAGTGAAGAGTTAATATTTCATTGACAACTGTTCTGACATAAGATTATGGACTATTGTTCTTCTCAGTCTTTGGAATAGACATGAATATCAAGACATCCAGTGAAGGCAAAAGAGCTCTCTTCAACTTTGAATAATCTTGTCTAATTCACTAGTATATCGCATAAATATGATATTCCATTTTTATCAAAGCTTGCAATTTTGGAAAGTACTATTTATTCTTCTACCACAGAGGAAGCTATCGTTTATAGATAAAGATCCTATTGTCTGTCAGAATTCTCTTCTGGACAAATTCATCTCTTCAGTGGCCCTAATACCAATGTACTCCAAAATATCATTATCTTTCATTATAAGATATATTCAAGACCAATAATAGAAAGTAAAGAATAAGAGACTGGCCTCATTTTGGAAGGCCCACCTCCACATAATGTACCTATGCAAGAACATGTTTACATCCTATTCAAGACGTTGGCTAAAGTTTAAAGATTTAATTTTTTAAATTTTTATTTATTTCTGTATGTGTATGAATGTATTGTCTGCATGCAAGTTTGTGCACCTATGACGTGCAATGCCGCGGAGGTCAGAAGGCATCAAATTCCCCTGGAACTGGAGTTCTCCTGGAATTGGAGTTTCAGACGGTTCTCAGCTGCCATGTGGGTGCTGGGGATCGAACCCGGGTCCTAGGCAAGAGCAGTCGGCGCTCTTAACCGCTAGGCCATCTCTCCAGCCCCTAAAGTTTAAAGATTTAAAGGATTATACACAACCCTCCAGTATAGTAGCATCAAGGAAACGTAGCCAAAGCAAGAAATACTTTTGGTAATTCAAAGAAGCAATACATCACCATCCACAGTTCATATATGTGTCACTAGTATAATGTACTATTACACATATATTAACTAATATACATTAGAATTTAGTTTATTTTCTTCCCTTCTGTAATTTCAGCCTCTGGGTACTATAATTACCTCAAAAAATAATATGAATTCCCTATGCTAGTCCTCAGTACTTTCATTTCATAAGTATAATTGAAATTAGTAATCTGTTTTTGTTTCTGTGATCTTTGAAGTTTCTAACACGACAAGAAGTTTGAAGAGCAATGTTCAGGGTCCTTTAAAATTTTGCAGGCATTCCTAGGTAAGCGGAGTACAATCAATATTTTGGGGAATACTTCTGATCATTTACCTACTGACAACTCAATATTTCAATCTATTTGAAGAAAATTGCTCCAACATAAAACATTCTTTCAAATTAACAAGATATTAAAATAGAAAACTTCTTGGAGAAATACCAATAGAAGAAAACTTCCTTAGTTTGATAAAGTGTATCTTATCAAAAATAAATATTACTATTATTCTTAAAATTGAAAGATAGAATACTTTGGTCCTCAGAGTAGAATCAAAGCAAGCATAAATACTCTTTTTTTTCCTTGGTCTTTTTGAGATAGGGTCTCCCTATAGCCCTGGCTGTCCTGGAACTCACTATATAGAGATGGCTGGCCTTGAACTCATAGAGATCCACTTGCATCTGCCTCCCAATTGCTGGGGTTACAGGTGTGTGCCACCAGGCCTGGCATAACCATTCTTACCTCACCTGTTCAACATACTCTTGAAAGTTGTAGCTAGCAGCATAAAGCAAGACCTGAAAAGAAAAATATAGATAACAGAAAGCAACAAACAAAACAGTTGCTATTTTCAGATATGATTGTCTACATCCATATAAACACATTAAAATCTCATAAAACTGATGTGATGGATTAACATATCCAAACATGTGTCTATGATAAAGTAACCTACCATAACTATTAGTGCTGCTTAAATACCTATATATCTAATTGCTTGTTCTCCATTAGTAGGATCGAAAGGTTATTCCTGGACAAACTGTCAGCCCATGAAAGGAAACAGCCAGAATTGACCAGAGTCCAAGTCAACAGCTCCAGAGAGAGTGGACTGTTTTACCTCTCATCCACCTGTGCCCCTTTTCTAAGCCTAGGGAACAACCTGCGGAAGAGGGGGCGTGGTAGAATGTAAGGGCTGCGATTGGGGTGAATGGTGAAACTACAGCAATGTAGTCTGGACACTCATTTGATCAACTTGATTGAACAAACAACCTGTCACCCCCCCACTGGATGGTGGGGCTGTAGGTGTTTGGGCACAACAGCCTGCAGATAGGTTTTGCATGAAGGATGCTTGTACTCATGGATTATCACTTATAGCTAAAAATGAAAAAAAAAAACTGAGAGAAAGATGCAGGGCAGTTATGGCAGAATGCATGATCTGGGATGGGGTGGGGGGGGAGGGAAAGGGAAATAAGCCTGAACTGAATTGGAAAAAATGTATGAAATGCACAAAGCATCAATAAAAACTAATTAAAAAAAAAACTGATGTGAAATGTGAACTGAACCATAACAGATACAAATTCTTATGTACTAGCAAGAACAACTGGTCACCAAATATAAATATAAAATAATTTATAATTGCTGCTGGGCGTGGTGGTGCATGCCTTTAATCCTAGCACTCAGGAGGAAGAGGTAGGTGTATCTTTGTGAGTTCAAGGCCAGCCAGGTCTACAGAGTGAGTTCCAGGACAGCTGGGGCTACAGGGAAACCCTGTCTCAAAAAGACCAAAAAATGAATTTATAATTGCTTCAAAAGTGAATGTCTTGGGGGATCTTCCAAGACCACCTGAAGCACAGGTAGGAGCTGGGTGCTTCAGCAAGGTGGATTGTTGTTTGATTTAATTTGGTTGTCTTTGGCTTGATTGGCTTTTGTGGCTGTGGGGGCAGAGTTGTCATCCCAGCTGGTATAAAAGGTTGTTGTGTGAGTCTTGAGATCAGGGATCTCCGGAGACCACCTGAAGCACATGTACAGCGGCAAGGGCTAAAGATCACCCCCACTCTACCAACTGGGATTACCAAAGGAAGGAGTGTCCAGTGGATTAAATGCATTTGAAGGAGGCAAGGAAAGCAAGCCTTCAACACAGTGAAGAGACACTTGCGATTCACATTGGAATACAGGCAAGGAGAAGCCCATATGCCAGGGACATGAAGAAGAGACAACATGGGAAAAGTGCAGGATAATCCCACACCAAGCTGTACCAACCCTGTGGAAGATTCCTACAGTGGGAGCCCCTGGGGATGGCCCAGGAAACAGATATTAGAAGCACAAAAGTTAACATACTTAAAGAAGTACAATATTATAAATGGCAAATCAAAGAATTAAGAAAAAAGAATGAAGACCTCAAGAAGGACCTAGAGAGAGAGAATGACAAACTCTGGAAGGAAGTGGAAACACTGAAAAGATCCCATGTTGAAAAAGATAAGGAAACCAACCAGCGAAGCAAAGAGATACAGGAAGAGATTGAGAAGCTCCAAAAAGAAGTAGAAATACTAAAGGAATCAGAAGAGGAAATGAAAAAGGAAATCAAACACTCATCCAATCAAGAGGAAAGGAATGGAAAAAGCCTCAGAAGCAGAATGGAGGAAAAAGAACAAAGAATATCAAACCTGGAAGATAACAAAGAACAACTAAAAACCTCAAGTAAAGATTATGAAAAATTTAAAAATACACAAATGTGGAAGAACCAGGAACTGCGGGACACTATGAAAAGATCAAACCTCTACATCATAGGAATAGAGGAATGAGAAGAATGCCAAGAGAATGGTATTGATCAGATCTTCAACAGAATAATGGATGAAAATTTCTCCAAACTAAAAAAAGACAAATCAATACAAATCCAAGAAGCACATAGAACTCCAAACAGACAAGATCAGAAAAGAAACTCTCCACGCCACATCATAGTCAAAATGCTAGAGACCCAAAACAAAGACAAAATCCTTAAAGCCACAAGAGAAAAACAACAAATGACTTATAAGGGGAAACCTATCAGAATTACAACTGACTTCTCAACGCAAACGATGAAAACAAGAAGAAAGTGGAGCAAAGCATTCCCAGTGTTAAAGGACAATAGATGCCAACCCAGGTTACTATACCCAGCAAAAATGCCGATTATAGTTGAAGGAGAGAGAAAAAACTTCCAGGACATAAATGAGATGAAAGAATACATGTCCGGAAAAGCAAACCTTCGGAGACTACTTGAAGCAATTCAAAGGACAGAAGAAAGGAGCAACCATCCCCAGACACCTAGAAAGACAAATCAATAAAAGCATAACTGCAGAAGTAGAAACCTAAACCAAAACCGCAAATGGATAATAAGGCAAAAGGAAGCAACACACATCTTTCAGTTATAAACTTAAATATTAATGGACTAAATTCCCCAATCAAAGGAAACAGATTGGGATATTGGATTAGGAAACAGAACCCATCAATATGCTGTCTACAAGAAACACATCTTACCTTCAAGGACAGGCAACACCTTAAAGTGAAAGGATGGAAAAATATATTCCAAGCAAATGTTACCAAAAAGAAAGCATGTGTTGTTATTTTAATATCAGACAAAATAGACTTCAAAGTAAAAGAAGTCAGAAGAGACAAAGAAGGCCATTACATTTTTATCAAAGGAACAATTCACCAAGAAGATTTCACAATTAAGAATATATATGCACCAAACTCTGGTGTACCCAACTTTATAAAGACAATTCTCCAGGACCACAAGTCACACACTATCCCCAGGACACTCATAGTGGGGGACTTCAATACCCCACTGAGCCCTTTGGACAGGTCAACAGGACAAAGAATAAACAGAGAGACATCTGAACTGAACTATATGACACACCAAATGGACCTCACAGACATCTACTGAATATTCCACCCTAATACCAGAGAATACACTTTCTACTCAGCACCCAACGGAACATTCTCCAAAACTGACCACATACTGGGACACAGAAGAAACCTCCACAAATACAAAATGATTGAAATAATTTCATGCATTCTATCAGACCACAGTGCAATAAAGCTCAATATCAACACCAGGATAAGCTCTACCATCTACAAGAACACATGGACACTAAATAAAGAGTGGGTCAAGGAAGAGATAAAGAAAGAAATAAAAGCATTCCTGGAACGGAATGACAATGATAATACAACACAACAAAACCTATGGGATACCTTAAAAGCAGTCCTAAGACAGAAGTTTATAGCCATGGGTGCCCACATTAGAAAAACAGAAAGAGCACAAGTGAACAATCTAACACTGCAGTTAAAAGCACTTGAGAGACAACAAGAGATGAACACTAAATGCAATAGACAGGAAGAAATAACAAAAATCAGAGCAGAAATCAATGAAATAGAAACAAAGAAAACAATACAAAAAACTCAATGAATCCAAAAGTTGGTTCTTTGAAAGAATAAACAAGATAGACAGACCGATAGCAGTTAACCAAAAGAAAGAAGGAAAAACTCCAAATCAATACAATCCATGATGAAAAGGGAAATATCACAAAAGATAAGAAAAAGATCCAGGAAATCATATGGGAATACTTCAAAAACCTATACTCTACGAAGTTTGAAAATCTAGAAGAAATGGATGAATATCTGAAATCCTGGGAATCTCCAAAGCTCAACCAAGAAGAGATTGACAGCTTAAACAGACCCATAATATATGAAAAAAAAATGAAGATGTAGTAAGAAACCTCCCAACTAAAAAAAGCCCAGGCGCAGACTGTTTCATGGCAGAATTCTGTAAAACATTTCAAAAAGACTTACAACCATTATTATCGAAATTGTTTAGAAGGATACAAACGGAGGGAATTCTCCCAAATTCCTTCTACGAAGCCAGCATCACTCTATTACCAAAACCAGGCAAAGATACAACCAAAAAGGAGAACTATAGACCCATCTCACTCACGAACACAGATGCCAAAATTCTAAACAGGATACTGGCAAATCGCATACAGACCCACATCAAGAAGATCATCCATCATGAACAAGTTGGATTCATACCAGAGATGCAGGGATGGTTCAACATATGAAAATCAATAAATATCATTAAGCATACAAATGGACTGAAATACAAAAACCACACCATCATCTCAATTGATGCTGAAAAAGCCTTTGACAAAATCCAGCATCCCTTCATCCTTAAAGTCCTAGAGGGAATTGGATTGGAGGGATCTTTCCTCAATGTAATCAAAGCCATATACAGAAAACCCACAGCCAATATCATCCTATACGGGGAAATGACAGAAACATTCCCTTTGAAAGTAGGAACTTGGCAAGGCTGCCCCCTGTCACCACTCTTCTTCAATATAGTGCTTGAAACACTTGCTAGGGCAATAAGGCAAGAAAAGGAAATTAAAGGAGTACTAATTCAAAAGAGGAAGTCAAGCTATCCCTATTTGCTGATGATATGATTGTTTACTTAAGGGACGCCAAAAACTCCACCAGAACACTCCTAGAAACGATTAACAGCTTCAACAAAGTGGCAGGATACAAAATTAACCTAAAAACCAGTAGCCTTTCTTTACACTAACAACAAGCAACTGAGGAAGGAATTCAAGGAGACCTTCCCACTCAGAATAGCCTCAAAAACAATAAAATACCTAGGAACAAACCTAACCAAAGACACCAAACATCTCTACGACAAAAATTATAATCCCTTAAAGAAAGAAATTGATGAAGACATCAGAATAAGGAAAAACCTCACATGCTCATGGATTGGAAAAATTAACATTGTAAAAATGTCCATTCTACCCAAACTCTCGTATGGATTTAATGCAATCCCAATTAAAATCCCCAAAAGTTTCTTCACCGGCTTGGGAAAAAAATCCTTAATTTCATTTGGAAAAACAAAAGACCCTGAATAGCCAAAAGAACCCTGAGTGAAAAGAGCAACACAGGGGAGATCTCTATACCAGACTTCAAACTATACTATGGGGCTATAGTCATAAAAACAGCCTGGTACTGGCACAAAAACAGACCTGTGGACCAATGAAACAAAATTGAATTTCCAAACTTGAGTACATACAATTTCGGCCATCTCATATTTGACAAGGGGGCCAGGAAAACACAATGGAGAAAAGACAGCATCTTCAGCATGTGGTGTTGGCAAAACTGGATCACCACTTGTAGAAGAATGAAATTAAACCCCTACCTCTCGCCCTGTACCAAATTTAACTCCAGATGGATTAAAGACCTCAACGTGAAACCCCAAACCCTGAATGTGATAGAAGAAAAAGTTGGCAGCAGACTACAAGACATAGGCATAGGAAAAGACTTCCTAAATCAGACAGCAGCTGAACAAGAATTAAGGTCAACAATTGACAAATGGGACCTCATGATACTCAAAAGCTTCTGTACATCAAAAGAAACAATCAAGGAAGTGAAGAGAAATCCCACAGAGTAGGAAGAAACCTTCACTGCAGACACATCTGACAAAGCATTGATTTCCAGAATATATAAACTACTCAAAAAACAAAGAAGAAAGAAAACAAATGACCCACTCAATAGATAAAGCAAAGAGACTTTACAAGTGATGAATTAGAGATGGCTAGGAAACATCTTAAGAAGTGTTCAAAAACATTAATCATTAAGGGAATGCAAATCAAAACCACTCTAAGGTAACATCTTACTCCAATAAGACTGGCTAAGATCAAGAAAACAAATGATACCAAGTGCTGGAGAGGTTGTGGGGAAAGGGGAACACTCATCTACTGCTGGTGGGAATGTAAACTCGTACAGCCACTATGGAAAGCAGTGTGGAGAACCCTTGGAAGACTTGGAATGAACTTGCCACCTGACCCAGCCCTACCACTCCTGGGCATGTACCCACAAGACTCATCTTACCACAGAGATACATGCACAGCATTGTTTATTTCAGCTCTCTTCAAAATAGTGAGGAGCAGTAACCAACCCAATGCTCCTCAACTGATGAGTGGATAGAGAAAATATGGTACATCTACACAATGGAGTTCTATGCAACAGTAAAGAAAGATGACATAAAAAAAAGAAAGATGACATCATGAACTTTGCAGGTAAATGGAAGGAACTAGAAGATATTATGTTAAGCGAAGTAACACAGTCCCAGAAAAACAAATGACGAATGGTATCCCTCATCTGTGGATGCTAGCACCAATTTCCTAGTAGTATTTCTTGTGCAGGGCTCCTTGAGCTTTGGTCCAAATAGTTGAGAGTGGCTCATATTGGAAAGAACAACAATGATGACGACAACAACAACTACAGAAAAGACTGTGTCAAAGAACTGACTGAAACGGTGTACTTCTGCTCAAAACAGTCAACTTCTATACCGAGAATTTTGAGAAAGACAGTGAAAAAGATGAAAAACATGTTTGGCAGAATGCGTGAGCTTTGGTGGGGTGGGAGGCTTAGGGAGGGGGACACGGGTCTAGATTTGATTTGTAACATAATCTTGTACAAATATATATACGTGTATACATATATAGATAGATAGATAGATAGATAGATAGATAGATAGATAGATAGATAGATAGATATAGATACATAAAACAATGAAAAAAAAAACAAAAAAAAAACCACACACATACACAAAAGTGAATGTCTTGGGGCTAGTGAGATGGTTCACCTGGTAAAGCCACTTGCCACCAAGCCTGACAACCTTTATTCTAGTCCCAATACTAACATGGTGGAAGGAGGAACTGACTCTTTCAAGTTGTCCTCTGACTTCTACATGCACCTATTAACACATGAATACACACACACACACACACACACACGAATGCACATTCAAAATAAATTGGTGTAAATATTTTAATTGAAGGACTTAAATATAAATCTAACAAAATAAATACGAAGTGTAAAAATTAAAGAAATGTAGGACTTAAGTATAAACCTAACAAAATATGTAATGAAATTTGCTGAATATTGCATAATGCTAAAGAGAGAAATAAAAAACATCTGAACAAATGGAGTGATGTAGCATGTTTATGAATTGGAATTCTCAAGAGTAAAAATGTAAAACTACTTAATTAATTCATATCTTTAATAAAGTATCTATAGAAATCCAAATAAAATATTTTGGTATTTACTGACTATATACATACAATATTTATAATATGGAATATATATGATAGGTAGATTTAAAAGGATAAAATAGGATATACCTAGAAAAAAATCATGCTCAGACTTTGGTGGGAGTTACTGTCAATTTATGTGAAAAGTCAAAGGAAGTAAAATAACTAAAAACAGTTAGTACAAAGAAAGAAGAATTGATCTACCTAATGTCAAATTTTATTATATAATGACAGTACAGTAATCAGAACTGTGTGGCACTGGCAGAGTGATAGACTCGTGGATCAATGGAGCACAACACAAAACCCAAAATAGACACATGCAAATGCTCTCAATGATTTTTCTTGAGCAAAGTTGCTAAAACAATTTAGTAGTGGAAAGATACTATTTTCAAAAAATTTACATTGGAACAACTAGAAATCATAAAACAAAAAGTGAACTTTGACCAAAGACCTTAACGTGAACTCAAAATGTACTATGAATATATATATGCAAAATATTAAAAAATATAACTTTTAGAGGGAAAAATACAAGAAAATATTTGGTTATGAGCTTAACCATTTAATGGCTGTGCCATTGCTTCAGCCCACAAGAAAAATATTCAGGATCTAGGATTAGGCAAAGAGGTTATTTTGTCATAAGAGTGACAAATTTCACATTATTGTTGAAGGTTGATAGTATAATATTGTCAGTAAACAATATTCAAATATGGTAGATATATAGAATTTTAAATTTTATTCTGAGATATAAATACATGTTTTTAGTTTGAGGATTAAATCAGTTTAGTTATTACAGTACTTTCTATTATTTTTAACTTCCCAGGCTGTGATTTTTATTCTATTTTTTATTTAAATATTTTTATTATTTTTTTTTACGTGCATGAGTGTATTGCCTGCATGGATGTAAGTGCACCTGTGTTGTGCAATGCCGGGGAGGTCAGAAGACGCTGTCTGATGTCTAGGACCTGGAGTTATGGATGATTGTTAGCCAATATGGGTGTTAAAAATGGAACCAGGTTCTTCTGCAAGAGTAGACAGTGTTCTCAAGCACTGATCCATTTCTCAAACCATGATTTTTATTTCTAGAAGTTCAATTGGGGCATAAGTAAGAGTATACAGAGGCTGTAGAAGAGTATGAGAAAAATAAATAGTAGATCACCTCCTGGTGACTGGTAAAGGTCTAACAACAAGGCCACATGTGAAGCGAGGGCCACAGCTGGGACTCAGGGGAGGCCCTTTCCGTAGAATCAGTCCTCCCAAGACCAGAATCTGCATGTAACAGACTCCTTCCCTGTCCCCAGAATAAGAAGCAAAGCCTCTTCTGTGCATAACCTGGGACCTTAGGGGAGATGGCTCTAAGAAATGTAGTCACTCAGAGAAAACTGAACCTACTTGACAGCAAAAACAAGTTTCATAAAAGAAAATAAACTGATAAATTTCTTTTCATCAGTATTAAAATATTTCATTTTATGAAATACTATAATTAAAGAATGAAAATATAGTAGTAGAGTGACAGAAAATAATTATGTGGCATATCTCACAAAATTTAGCATTTATAACAAATAATGAACTTGCAAACTCAATAATAAAAAAGAAATATGTAATCCAAAAAAATAAAACCTGATTAGAAAATAAGCAAAATACATGAGGAGAGGGGATATATCATAGAAGAGGACAAACAATGTGAAATAAGAACATGAAAAGATGGAAAGTTATTAAGCACAAATTAAAATTTCAGGGAGCTATTATTAACATGCCCAGAATACACAGAATGAAAAATAATTGCAATATCAAAACCCAACAAAGATATAGTTTCCATAAAAATGGATTTCTCGTACATGCTTGGTCAAGGGGTTATAGAATGGTAGAGTCAGCCTATAATAGAGTTTGAAATTTTCTTTTTAAATTAGACACAATTGGTAATGTCCTATTTGTGGATAATTATTTGTTTTCCTTCCTGAGCTATAGGAGTCCAATTCAGAAGTTACCGACCTGTTTTGTCTATATGTTGAAGTGCACTCACTGCTTTTTCCTCTATCAATCAGTTTCAGAATTCAGGTCTAATATTGATATCTTTGATCTACATGAAGTTTTCTATGCCAGATGGGAGATAATGATTTAGTTTCATTCTTCTACATGTGCTTATTCAATTTACTCCACAGCACTTATTGAAGAGGCTGTTTTTTCTCTAACAAGTGCTAATATCATACTGTTTTTACTAATGTCGTTCTTTATCATAAATTTAAATTAAGTCTGATGATATCTACAGCACTGTTATTTTTAACTTAAATTTTTTTTATAATTTCATACATGAGTACACTATCTCATTTCCACTTTTCTCCTGACTCTAAATCTTCCCACATCCCACAACTCACTCTCATATTACACACACACACACACACACACACACACGCACACACACTCACACCCTTACTCTTAACCTTCTGAATTCACATGAAATTTGTATATGCATGTATTTGGGGCTGACCGCTGGGAATTGGATAACATATCAAGAAGTTCATCCCTGAAAGATAGAACTTAGATTAATGGAAGGAACAGGAACTGACCTGGAAGCCTTGAAGTTAAGTACTCATAATTCTTGACAATTTGCACAATGCTAATCAATCAATGGTACAACCCAGCCAGAAAACCTAATAATCATGATGAGCTAGCTGCCCAGCAAACTACCTATATTGGTGCAATACAGGCACTGCTGTCTGAGGAATGGTCAAAGCAATCTAATTGGACTTGTAACCCTCTCAATTGGAATGAACCCATGAGAGCCACTGTATACTCAGCCACAGGGCTGGCAAGGACATTGAGCCTAGAGAAAAGCCCATCAGAGCCATATCTCTAGACAAATGAAATTTCTTATGACACACTAACTATGGAACCTTATATTTACAGACAAACATATCATACACCACTCATCAAGTAAGCTACTCTTTTCTACAGATAGAGGCCACTGAAGAATCCCACAACTTGTTAAATAGAGAACATAGACATCTGAAAAATCTTCATTCTTATGAGACACATATCTACATGCAGAACGAGGGGCACAGAGAAAATGAGTGCAATACTCATTAGTAAAGCTTCCTTACACAATAGGGTATGATGCAAATAGAAGGCTACAACAAGTCGAGTTTCAAATAATGGAAATCTCCAGAGTGTGTGTCGCTGGATGGGGCCCCTATATTAAAATTCACCCACTCTTGGCTCAGGGATCATTATGGAAGAGGTAGGGGAAAGATTTTTAAGAGCCAGGGTTGGTGCATAAACGTAGAGAAGCAGTGGCCTACAGCAACCGGAAGCTTTCACAGATGAACTTGTGGCAATGTGGCATCAGGCACAGGACCCATTCCAATTGGGACAAGATCTCAAAATGGAGCAAGAGAAATGTGTGGGAGACTGATCCTAGACTGAGAACTACAAGGGACTCAGTTGGGTAAGAAAGAGTATGCCTTACCTAGGATTCCTAGATATGCCGACTAGACTCCAGCAGATCTATTTACACAGAAAGATGTCTGGGTGTGGGAGCTTGACTGGATAGGGCTTAGTTTGGATGTTATAATGCATGTGTTCTGATGGGGGGGTTGGGAAATGGGGGGCACTGGGTTTGATTGAGAACCATTGTATGAGCTTAAGAAAACTTATTTTCCTTCTTTCAGTAGCTACTGATTGCATGTAGTGCTTCAAACACCACACATTTTAGACATAGGACATGGAAGAATCTAAATGGAAGGAATCTTCTGGAGGACTAGCTCTTAATGTTTCAGAAGATGCTATGCAAGCTACCAAGGGGGAAAAGCCATCAGTCTAACCCAACTGTAAACCTTACAAACCATCCGAGTGTTGCAATAGTGGCATTGTTATGTTGGGGGCAACCAACAGCTGCCAAATTGTACTTTACACACATACAATAGGAGAAAATTTATCCATTAGTATTTCAGACATACCTTGAGGTGGTCATAGGTCCTTTCTGATGACATCATCATTCTTTTTGATAAGGGTTGCATTTCCTTTCTGGGGTCTTTTTAGCTTCCATGTGAGTTTTAAGATTTTTTTCTATTTTTAATATAATATTTTTATTGATGTTTTGTATATTTCAGACATCATTTTTTCAGTTCAATTTAGACATATTCTCCTTTCCCTTCCCCCCACCCCACCCCAGATCATGTATTCTGTCATAAATGTCCTGCATCTATCTCTCAGTCTTTTTTTATGTTTAGGAATTCACATTTTCCTCCTTTAATTTTAAATTAGTCTAAAATATGAATACATACTTTCCACCCATATACAGTCATTACAATGTCTGAAAATAAGTGGTGGGTCGAGTCTAGACCCCATTAAGAGATTTACATTATAACAACATAGTTGTTTTCAGATAAACAGAAATATAACAATAATGTTGTCCAGCTTGTCTTTCAACTGGGGATTTGGTGTTAGCATCCATAAATGAGGGAAACCATTTGTCATTTGTTTTTCTGAGACTGTGTTACTTCACTTAGCATAATGGCTTTGAGTTCCATCCTTTTACCCGAAAAGTTCATGATGTTATCTTTCTTTACTGCTGAGAAGTACTGCATTGTGTAGATGTACCACATTTCTGCCATCCACTCCTCTTTTGAGGGGCATTAGGGTTGGTTCCAGCACTTCACTTCCCATGTAGTTAAACCACCTTCTAAATATGGATATTTGTAACTACTGATCAGTGCAGCTCTGTGAAACAGGCTGAGACACTAGGATACAATCAAAGTGGGAGGGAACTCATAACTGTCGAAATTGCTCAGAATGTGGCCATTGAGTACTTAGCAATAAAGAGGGCATTTGTATCACTTCTCTGAGTCCTGAGGAACATTGTGAAAGAGAGGGTAGTAGGAGTGTGAAAATCAGAAGATGGGGAGGAGTGAAATGAAATGCTATCTTCTGCCTATGACAGAGCCAATGAAATCATGAACACACAGCAACTATAACCACCTTCACAAGGCCTGCACACCCAGAAAAGACAGATGGAAGGAAAGAAAGAAGGAAAGAAGGAAAGGAAAGAATGAAGGGGAGGGGAGTGAAAAAAAGAGAAGACATGAGCATAGGAAAGAATCTACTTAGGAAGAAGAAAGGAGTCAGGAGAAGTTGGAGAAGGATAAGAGAAGGTACTGAGAGGTGAATGTTATCACAGTGCATTGAATACTAGGCTGAAATTCTCCAAATAAAAAAAATACAAAATGGTATGCTAATCCATGAATTACATTTTCTTCTGTTAAGTATGACAGGGTCTTCATGTGGCTTATAACGTCTCCTAACCATTAGAGGATGTAAGCTTGTGGCATCAGCCATGGGTTATTCCTCCAAGGAGAGAGCTAATAGCCAATTAGATTTGGGATATACAGACATATGGCTGCCACTGCTGCACAGCATTTCCAGGCAGATGAGGTGTAGCTGGTGCTGACAGAGGAGTCTTGCTTGACTCAAGGAGACCTATTATTGATTTAGTGGGGCTTTGGTAAACTCTCTGGCAATCCAGGACCCAATATGTACACTTTGCAAGTGCGTCTCCGATACCATCTTTCCCAGTCTTGCTATCCGGTCTTCACAGCAGGGCTCTTACGCCTACCGTCTTTCTTGGCAGTATCCCCAGTTTGACAGGCTAAAGGAGCCTTTACCTTTGTCGGGCGGGGGGGGCGGCTTTGGATCCCCTGGCCAACATCTCCCCTGGCAGACAATACCATTGTGCTGTTCAAGATTCCCCTTATATTAATATATTTTGCTTAAAGTGCCTAGCTTGAAGAGACTTTAGCATATTTTGGTCTCGAAATAGAGAATAATCCCCCTTCACATTTAGCCTATGTTCATATTTAATCAAAGAGGCAGCGTTCAGTTCTATGATTTTACAAGAGAATTTACCTCTAGAATGCTGTCTCCCATCTAAGCCTGGCAGTACAACAAACATCATAATAATATTTCTCCTTATTCTATAGGGGGGGAGTTAAGAAAAGTCTCTTGTATTAAAATCTTGCAGCACCTAGAAAGGTAAGTTTCATTAGGAAACATTAAAAAATAGTTGTTACAGTAGGATCCACAGAGCGCGGGGCTCTGGTTGGCTCAGCAAGTGGGTATTTCTTCAAACATCTGTGTTCTTTAACAAGGGTAACCATACATAGAACAACTTAGTACTGTTTTTTAAATACCCTATAATATCTAATGCCTTTGCTTCATTTGTAGGAATGAAAGACTATATATTATACTATTTAAAGTAACTTCTTATCTAATTGATGTGCTTCATTAGTAGGATTGAAAGGTTATGAATGGACAAGCTGGCATCCCATAAACGAAAACAGCCAGAATTGACTCAAGACCAAAACAAACAGACTCAGAGAAAGTCAAACTGTTTTGCTTCTCCTCCACCTGTGCCCCTTTTCTAAGCCTTAGGGAACAAATCTGCGGAAGTAGGGGCGTGGTAGAATGTAAGGGTTACAGATTGGTGTGAATGGTGAAACTACCATATAGACTGGACACGCATTGCCATCAAACTTATTGAATATAAAAGCCCCCCCCCTTGCTGGATGGTGGGGCCCCATGAGCTGTGTGGGTTGGCCACAACTGCTTGCAAATGGTTTTACATGAAGGATGCTTGTTCCCACAGATTATCAACTTTGTTAAAAAAAATGAAACAAAACAAAAAAAAACCGAATGATGCAGAAACAAATTATGGCCGAATGCATGCTCTGGGATGGGCCAGGGGTGGGGTTTGGGGGAAGGGAAGGGGATATATGCCTGAACTGCATTGGACAATTATGTATGACATACACAAAACATTAATAAAAAAACAATCCAAAATGATGAAACATGGTTCAGTGATTCCCCTTATCGGCCTTTATTCCAAGAAATGAAGCATTATGGTTTCATTAACTCTTCGTAAAAAGAGATGACCAAAGTATTAACATCAGCTAGGGCACCAATGCCTGTTCAAACAAATGAACCCTAACAGGAAGAAATAACAAAAATCAGAGCAGAAATCAATGAAATAGAAACAAAGAAAACAATACATAAAATCAACGAATCCAAAAGCTGGTTCTTTGAAAAAATAAACAAAATAGACCTCTAGCAAGGTTAACAAAAGAGAGAGGGAGAGAGAGAGAGAGAGAGAGAGAGAGAGAGAGAGAGAGAGAGAGAAACTTCAAATCAATAGTATTCGTGATGAAAGGAGAAACATCACAACAAAGAAAAGATCCAGACAATCATACAGGAATACTTCAAAAATCTATACTCCACTGAATTTGAAAACCTAAGAGAAATGGATGAATATCTGAAGTCCTGGGAACCAACAAAACTTAACCAAGAAGAGATTGATAGTTTAAACAGACTCATAATATTTTAGGACATTGAAGATGTAATTAAAAACCTCCCAACTAAAAAAACCCTGTCCAGATGGTTTCAGGGCAGAATTCTATAAAACATTTAAAGAGGTTCGACAACCATTGATACTCAAACTGTTTAGAAGGATACAAACAGAGGGAAATCTCCCAAACTCCTTCTATGAAGCCAGCATCACTCTAATACCAAAACCAGGCAAAGATACAAGCAAAAAAGAAAGCTATATACCCATCTTGCTAATGAATATAGATGCAAAAATTCTCAACAAAATACTTGCAAATCGCATACAGACCCACATCAAAAGGATCATCCATCACGATCAACTTGGATTCATACCAGAGAAGCATATGTGCTTTCAACATACATAAATGAATAAATATCACAAAACACATAAATGGACTGAAAGACAAAACCCATATGGTCATCTCAATTGATGCAGAAAAAGCCTTTGACAAGATCCAGCATCCCTTCATGTTTAAAGTCCTAGAGGGAATAGGATTGAAAGGAACATTCCTCAACATGATCAAAGCCATATATAGCAAACCCACTTCCAACATCATCCTAAATGGAGAGAAATTGGAACCATTTCCCTTAAAAGCAGAACCCAGCAAGGCTGCCCCCTATTGCCACTCCTCTTCAACATAGTGATTGAATCACTTGCTAAGGCAATGAGACAAGAGAAGGAAATTAAAGGAGTATTAATCAGAAACGAAGAAATTAAGCTATCCCTTTTTGCAGATGATGTGATAATTTACCTAAGGGATGCTAAAAACTCTACCAGAAAACTTCTAGAAATGATTAAGATTTTTAGTAAAGTGTCAGGCTACAAAATTTACCTAGAAAAATCAGTAGCCTTTCTTTACACCAACAATAAACATGTGGAGAAGGAATATAAGAAGACCTTCCCACTCACAATATCCTCAAAAATAATAAGATACCTAGGAACAAACCTAACCAAAGATACCAAAGACCTCTACAACAAAAATTTTAAACCCCTGAGAAGGAGACTGAAAATTATATGAAAAGATGGAAAGACCTCCGATGCGCATGGATTGGGAAAATTAATATAGTAAAAATGTCCATTTTACCCAAACTGATATACAGATTCAAAGCAATCCAAATCAAAATCCCTATGCTTCTTCACAGACTTGGGAAAAAATCATTAAATTCATATGGAAAAACAAAATACCCTGAATAGCTAAAGCAACCCTGAGTAAAAAATGCAATACAGGGGGGATTGCCCTACCAGACTTCAAACTATATTACAGGGCCATAGTCATAAAGACAGCCTGGTACTGGTGCCAAAATAGACCAGTTGACCAATAGAACAAAATCGAAGATCCAAACTTGAGCTCATACAATTTCAGCCACCTCATATTTGACAAAGGGACCAAAAAAATTCACTCAATGGAGGAAGGATAGCATCTGCAGCAAATTGTGCTGACAAAATTGGATCATCATCTGTAGAAGAACAAAATTAAACCCCTAAATCTCACCGTGTGCAAAAATCAACTCCAAGTGGATCAAAGATCTCAACATGAAGCCTGAAACCCTGAAGGTGATAAAACGAAAAGTTGGCAACAACCTACAAGACATAAGTGTAGGAAAAGACTTTCTAAATCAGACAGCAGCTGCACAGGAAGTAAGGTCAACAGTTGACAAATGGGACCTCATAAAACTCAAAAGCTTCTGTACAGCAAAAGAAACAATCAAGGAGGTGAAGAGAAAACCCACAGAATGGGAAGAAATCTGTACCAGTGACACATCTGACAGAGCATTAACATCAAGAATATATAAACCACTCAAAAAACAAAGAAGTAAGAAGACATATGACCTACTCAAAAGATGGAGTAAAGAGCTGAACAGAGTCTTCACCAGTGAGGAATTAAAGATGGCTGAGAAACATCTTAAAAAGTGTTCATCATCATTAATAATTAAGGAAATCCAAATTAAAACCACTCTCAGGTATCACTTCACTCCAGTACAGCTAGCTAAGATCAAGAAAACACAAGACAACAGATGCTGGAGGGGTTGTGGGGAAAGGGGAACACTCATCCACTGCTGGTTTGAATGTAAACTTGTACAACCACTATGGAAAGCAGTGTGGAGAACCTTTAAAAGACTTGAAATGAGCCTAACACTTGATCCAGTCATACCACTCCTGGGTATATACCCTGAAGACTCATCCTACCACAAAGACACATGCATATTCATGTTTATTGCAGCTGTCTTCACAATAGCAAAGAGCTGGAACCAATCCCAAAGCCCCTCAGCAGATGAGTGTATGACAAAAATGTGGTATATCTACATAATGGAGTTCTATTCAGCAGTAAAGAAAGATGGCATTATGAACATTGCAGATAAATGGATGGAGCTTGAAGCCATTATGCTGAGTGAAGTAACACAGTCCTAGAAAGACAAACGGACAATGGTTTCCCTCATTTGTGGATGCTACCACCAAATCCCCAGACAAAAAGCAAGCTGAACGACATTATGGTTATATTTATGTTTATCTGAAACAAACTATGTTGTTACAATTTGAATCTCTCAATGGGCTCTAGAATCCACCCACCAATTATTTTCAGACTCTGTAATTACTGTATATGGGTGTAGAATATGTATCCACATTTTAAAGTAATATAAAATTAATGGAGGAAAATGTGAATTCCTAAACATAAAAAGAGTCTGAGAGAAAGATGCATGATAGTTATGGCAGAATACATGATCTGGAGTGTGGTGGGTTGGGGGGAAGGGAAAGGGGAATATGCCTGAACTGAATTGAAAAATGACATATGAAATATACAAAACATCAATAAAAATATAAAAGAACTTTACTATGCTATTAGGATTGCTACTTCTGGGCTTTAATTTCAACAATTTTATAAACTCTTATTATAGTGAATAAAATTTTACATCACATTGTAGTTACATATTTGATACATTGAATTACATAATTTATAGAACTAAAAAAAACCCAAATCAATAAATATCATAGAACACATAAAGGGACTGAAAGACAAAAAATACACAATCATCTCAATTGACACAGAAAAAGTCTTGAACAAAATCCAGCATCCCTTCATGCTTAAAGTCCCAGAGGGAATTGGATTGGAGGGATCATTCCTCAATTTAATCAAAGCCACATATAAGAAACCCACAGGAAACATCATCCTAAATGCAGAAAAGTCAGAAGCATTCCCTTTAAAGGTAGGAACTCAACAAGGCTGCTCCCTGTCACCACTCCTCTTCAATATTGTTCTTCAAACGCTTGCTAGGGCCATAAAGCAAGAAAAGGAAATCAGAGGAGTATTAATCAGAAAAGAGGAATTCATGCTATCCCTTTTTGCAGATGATATGATAGTTTACATAAATGATGCAAAAAACTCCACCAGAAAACTCGTAGAAATTGTTAAGAGTTTCAGTAAAGTGGTGGGATACAAAATTAACCTAGAAAAACCAGTAGCCTTTCATTACACCAACAACAAGCAACTTAAAAAGGAATATAAGGGGCCTGGAGAGATAACCTAGTGGTTAAGAGCACCAACTGCTATTACAGACGACCTGGGTTTGATCACCAGCACCCACATGGCAGCTGAGAACCATCTGTAACTCCAATTCCAGGAGAACTCCAGTTCCAGGGGAATCCAACACCCTCTTTTGACCTCTGTGGCACTGCACGACATGGGTGCACAGACCTGCATGCAGACAGTACATTCAAATAAATAAATAAATAAATAACTAAATAAATAAAATCTTTTTTTTTTAAAGGAATACAAGGAAACCTTCCCACTCACAATAACCTCAAAACAATAAAATTCCTAGGAACAAGCCTAACCAAAGATACCAAAGATCTCTTCAACAAAAATTTTAAACCCCTGAAGAAGGAGATTGAAGAAGACATCAGAAAATGAGAAGACATCCCATGCTCATGGATTGGAAAAAACTGATATAGTACAAATGTCCATTCTACCCAAATTAGTATACAGATTCAATGCAATCACAATTAAAATTCCCAAGATTTTCTTCACAGGCTTGGAAAAAAGTCCTTAATTTCATATGGAAAAACAAAAGACCCCAAAGAGCCAAAGCAACCCTGAGCAAAAAGAGCAATACAGGAGGAATCGCTATACCAGACTTCAAACTATACTACAGAGCTATAGTCATAAAAACAGCTTCATTACTGGCACAAAAACAGACCTGTAGACCAATGGAACAAAACTGAAGTTCCAAACTTGAGCACATACAAATTCAGCCACCTCATATTTGACAAGGGGGCCAAGAAGACACAATGGAGGTAAAACAGTATCTTCACCAAATGGTGTTGGCAAAACTGGATCACCACTTGTAGAGGAATAGAGTTAAAGCCCTACCTCACGCCCTCTCCAAAAATCAACTCCAAATGGATCAAAGACCTCAATATGAAACCCAAACCTCTGAAGGTGATAGAAAAAGTTGGCAGCAGCCTACAAGACACAAGCACAGGAAAAGACCTTCTAAATCAGACAGCACAGCAGTTATGCAAGAAATAAGGTAGACAATTGACAAATGGGACCTCATTAAAGTCAAA
This sequence comes from Rhizomys pruinosus, assembly GCA_009823505.1. NCBI lineage: Eukaryota > Metazoa > Chordata > Mammalia > Rodentia > Spalacidae > Rhizomys > Rhizomys pruinosus. The sequence goes on from VZQC01009360.1 coordinate 72,840, forward strand.
AGCTTCTGTACATCAAAAAAGAAGCAATCAAGGAAGTGAAGAGAAATCCCACAGAGTGGGAGGAACCCTTTACTACTCATCTGACAAAGCATTAACTTCCAGAATATATAATATATAATATATTCCAGAATGTATACTCAAAAAACAAAGGAAAAAGAAAACAATTGACTCACTCAAAAGATGGAGTAAAGAGCTGAACAGAGCCTTCACAAATGAATAATTATAGATGGCTGAGAAACATCTTAAAAATGTTCAACATCATTAATAATTAAGGAAATGCAAATTATAACTACTTTAAGATATCATCTCACTCCAATAAGACTGGCTGAGATCAAGAAAACAAATGATATCAAATACTGGAGGGGTTGTGGTGAAAGGGGAACACTCATCCACTGCTGGGGGGAATGTAAACTTGTACAACCATTATGGAAAGCAGTGTGGAGAACTCTTAAAGGACTCAAAATGAGCTTGTCCAGCTGACCCAGTCATACCACTCCTGGGTATATACCCGCAAGACTCATCCTACTGAAGAGCACAGCCATGGTTATTGCAGCTCTCTTCACAATAACGAAGAGCTGGAACCAAGCCAAGTGCCCCTCAACTGATGAGTGTATAAAGAAAATATGGTATATCTACACAATGGAGTTCTATGCAGTGGTAAAGAAAGATGACATCATGAACTTTGCAGGTAAATGGATGGAATTAGAAGATATTATGTTAAGTGAAGTTACACAGTCCCAGAAAAATAAACAACAAATGGTATCCCTAATCTGTGAATGTTAGCACCAAGTACCTAGTTGTAAGGCAAACTGAGCAACGTTAATGTTATATTCCTCATGATCTGGAAACAATTGTGCTCTTATATTGCAAATCCCTTAGCAGATTCCAGAAATAAGCTACCATTTATTTTCAGACTTAGGAATTTTTTGTATATCAAAAGAATGAGAAATAAAAACTAGTTTGTCATGACATTGTGTTTAACCACAGTATTTATTTTATGGGAGTGCTTCTTAGTATTTCTTATACAAGGCTGCTTGAGCTTTTGTCCAAACCTTTTCTAAAATATTATACAATAGTTAAAAGTATCAGGCTAGTGTAACTTAGCCTTTCTGGATGCTTAACAACCATATTAAATGCTGATACCATTTTGGCCAAGGGAATTAAGGGATAACATTGTTCCTTCCCCTCAGATGTCAACTAATTCCCAGGGGAATATGCATGGGGGCATCTCTTGAAATGTCCTGCAAATGTGTATAGCCAGTCTTCCTGTGCAAGGAGGTATTGGAAATCCACTAATGGGACTTCAGCCAGTGTCCAGTCTATAAAGAGGAAAGTCTGCTCATGCTTCAAAAGGGGAAGCCTGGTCTAAGAAGACCTGACTTTGTCCTTGAGTGGATGGAACTGGTAAATGAAAAGCAAAAAGGAACCAGCCCCCCACCCCCAGACCTGAGGACCAGATCCTCAACTCACCTTGAGAAAACAAAAACCTTGGTTAATCTGGGCTAACTGTGTGGCCTTAAACATACAAAAGGAAAATATAACCGGAAATTAATTAGTAAGGCCTGAGAAATTGTACTTCAGGTATAAAACTTGAGATCTTAGTAAAAAGACAAAAAGACAAATAAAAGCACTGTTGTTTTGACTCTCTTCAATTCTTATTGGCAAGTACAGCTACCCTGTGGCTGCCAATGCCGTTGCCAACCTTCAAAGACATGAGACACAGCTTTTCAACCTTCCAATATGGACTGAAGACTCATGACTCTCCAAGAATCCTCCAAACCTTCAGAGCCAGATGGGGACTGCTGAGACATCCAGCTTGTGGACTGAGCAACTACTGGAGTTTCAGCCTCTTCAGAGTATAGACTGCCATTGTTGGACTACCCAGGCTGTATCATGGAGGCCAGGACAAGGAAGATCAAGACAGGACATGGTGCTTACTGGACCTCATTTGGTGACCATGGGAAAGGAAGACCCCAGTGTGGAGCACAAGGGCAGGACTGATGGGCTTGCCAAGGAGGACTTTTCAAACAAATTCTTAAGGCCTAATAAAGAAGAAAAAAAATCATAAGCTGGAGATGCTAAAACCTATGATGTCATCATCTTGATATATGTGGCATGCATATATGCATATTTTGGAGTGGTGCAAATTGGAAAGAACAACAACAAAAACAACAACAAAGACTGGGTCAAAGAACTTACTGAAACTGTAAACGTCTGCTCAAAACAGTAAATTTCTGCATCGAAAATTTTAAAAGAGACTGAGAAAAAGATGAAAAACATGTTTGTCAGAATGCATGAGCTCTGGTGGTGAGGGGGCAATGAAGGGGGAATGGGTCTAGATTTGATTGGGAATTTTTTTATGAAATGCACAAAGCTTCAATAAAAAATTGCTTCGGGAAAAAAATGGTAGAGAGAAGAGATAAATAAAATCAAGGCCAAAGTTATTTCTATTTGTCTGTTGCTTTTGGGTTTGGTTTGTTCTTCCTTTTCCAGATTCTTGATTTGTATTATTAACACATTTATTTGTGCTGTTTTTTTATTTAAAATTTTATTTATTTTTGTATGTGTATGATTGTACTGTTTGCATGTAGGTTTGTGCACCCGTGTCGTGCAATGCCGTGGAGGTCAGAAGAGGGTCTCGGATTCCCCTGGAACTGGAGATCTCCTGGAAATGAAGGTACAGATGGTTCTTAGCTGCCATGTGGGTGCTGGGGATCTAGCCCAGGTCCTCTGAAAGAGCAGTTGGTGCTCTTAACCGCTAGGCTATGTCTCCAGCCCTATTTGTGCTGTTTTTTATTTAATGTAGACACCTGGACCTATAAAATTTCCTCTTAGGACAACTTATAATGTGTCCCAGAACATTTTTGCATATTTTTACTATTTAATTTTTTCCAGGAATATTTTATTTTTCTTGTTTTTTTGACACATTAAACATTGAGAAGTGTGTTGTTTATAATCCATAAGTTTATGTAGTTACTACAGTTTCTTTTGCTGTTTGTATTAAGTTTTATTGCACTAAGGTCCAATAAAATACCTCGAATTATTTCATTTTTTTTAATTTGTTGAAATTTGTTTTCTGCCACAGTATTTAGTCTATTGGGGGAAGCTTCCTTGCTCTACTAAGTAGGATGTGTAGTCTTTGGTGTATGGGTGCAATATTCTGAACATGTCTGTTAGGTGAATTCAGTGGATGATATTTAATTCAGATTTTTGTTTATTCTTGGTCCAGATGACATTTCTCTTTGCAAAAATGGGATACTGAAGTAATAATCTACTATTACTGAGTTGGTGATAATCTGTGTCTTGAAATCCAGTAGTATTCTTTTTATAAAATTGAGTATATCAGATTTCAGTGCATATACTTCCATGATTGTAAGGTGTTCTTAGTCAATTGTTGTCTTGATCAAAGTGAAGTGAACTTCTTTATCTCTTCTGATTCATTTCTGTTTAGTCTATTTTGTTAGATACTAGAATTCCACTTCCTCCTGGCTTCTTGATGTCATTTATTTGGATATTTTTCCTATCATTTCACACTTACGGTAAGACCTACCCTTGAAGGTAAGATGAGTTTCTCACAGAAAACAAAAATATAGATTTTGTTTCTTTTTAAAAAAACGTTTTATTACCTTTATGTGTATGAATGTACTGCCTGCATGTATGTGAGTGCACCCATGGATTGCAATGCAGCAGAGGTCAGAAGAAGGCATCAGATTCCCCATGAACTGGAGTTAAGGATGGCTTTTAGCCACCATGTGGGTACTTGGAATCAAACCCAGGTCTTCTGCAAGAAAAGTCAGTGCTCTTAGCCACTGAGCCATATTTCCAACCCTAAATTTTGTCTCTGAATCCATTCGACTCATCTGCGTCTTTTTACTGGGGTAAGGATACTGATCTTTAAAGTTATTAGTGAATGATGTGTATTAGTTGCTGTCATTTTGTTTTCTTTTGTGTTCCTAGTAATAGTCATATTTCATGTTTCTCTAATTATACTTTCATTTGTTTCCTTTCTGGAGCTTCTTGTGTACTCTAACCCTCTGAATTGAAAGCTCAAATAACTCTTCCTTCTGTGAGTTACTTTGGTCAGTCCTTTATCACAGCAACATAAAAGTAATTAATATAGCCCTACAGATATGGCACAGGCAAATCCAATGGAGGAAACACCTAAACTGAAGTTCCCTCTGCCCAAGTTTGTCAAGACAATTGAGGCTATCCAGTACAGTTAGTATTTAGAATATACAAAGAACTGAAAATAAAAACCTCATAAGAACAATGCAATTAAAAATTGGACTAAGGGGGCTGGAGAGTTGGCCTAGCGGTTAAGAGCACTGACTGCTCTTGCAGAGGACCCAGGTTCGATCCCCAGCACCCATATGGTGGCTGAGAACCGTCTTTCACTCCAGTTCCAGGGGTATCCAACACCCTCTTCTGATCTCCACGGCATTGCACGACACGGGTGCACAAACCTACATGCAGACAGTACATTCATACACATAAAAAAACAATTGGACTAAGGAGCTGAACAATCAGTTCCCTAAATATGAAATACAAATGGTTGAAAATGTATAAAAATGTTCAATATCTTTAGTCATCCTGGAAATAAAAATTAAAAACCATGATATTTCATGTTTCTCTATTTAGTATGGCAAAGATCCAAACGAATGCTGCTGAGGATGTGGAGCAGAGGGAATACTTATCTATGGTGGGTGGGAGTGTGAAGTGGTTGCACCCACTATTGAAATCACTGTGGAAATATTTATTGCTGCTCTTTTCATAAATAGCTAAGAAATGGAAACAGCCTAAATGTCCCTCAGATGGTGAATATATAATAAAAATATGCTCCATCTACAGAGTTGAGCTCTACTCTTTAGGAAAGAAAAACAAATTTATGTAAATTTCATGTAAATGGATGGAACTAAAAGCTATTATCCTAAGTAACAGAGACTCAGAAAAAAAAANTCAGGTCCTCAGACCAGATGTAATCTCACACATAATAGTGGGGACTTTTCAGTATCCTCCACTTTTCCCTTTGGACAGTACAACTGGACGAAAAAAATAAACATAGAGACATCAGAACTGAATACAATAAAACCAAATGGACCTCACAGATACCTACATAATATTCCACCCAGAGCCCAGAGAAGACTTTCTTACTCAGCTCCCTGTGTAACATTTCTCCAAACTGACCACAAATACTGACTGGACCCATAAAAAAGAGATCTCAACAAATGTAAAAGGATGAAATTATTTCATGCATTCTATCAGACACAGTGAAATAAAGCTCAATATTAATAGCAAGATAAGACCTACTAACTAAAAGAAGACATGGAGACTAAACAAAACAATACTGAATTGAGTGAGTCAGAGAAGAAAATAGAAGAACGAAAATAAAGCATTCACAATTGGAACTAAATGAAAAGACATACCACCCAGCAAACCTGTATGATAAACCATAAAAGCAGCCCCAAGAGGGAAATCTATAGCCCTAAAGATGCTCAATATTAAAAAAACAAAAGAGCAAAGCAAAACAAAAACAAAAAAAAAAAAAAAAAAAACACTTGAGAGACAAACACAATGAACTCTAAACAAACCAGACAGGAAGAAATAAACAAAAATCGTAACAAAATGCAATGAAATAAGAAACAAAGAAAACTACAAAAATCAACAAAATAATAGAAATTTAAAAAAATAAAAAAAAAAAAAAAAAAAAAAAAAAAAAAAAAAAAAAAAGAGCAACTCCAATCAATAGCATAATCACAATTAAAGTGGAAACATCACAACAAATAGTGAAAAGATCCAGACATCATATGAAAATGACAATACTTCAAAACCTATACCCTACTAAATTTGAAAACCTAAAGAAGTAGATGAAATATCTGAAATCCTGGATTCACCAAAGCTTAACCAAGAATAGATTGACAGCTTAACAGACCAATAACTGAGAATGGAGATATAATACAAACCCTCCCAACTAAAATTCCCAGGCCCAGATGGGTTCAAAGCAGAATTTTCTATAAACATTTAAAGATTTCTATAAGCCATTACTAACTCAAAATGTTCAAGAGAATACAACAGAAGGGAAATCTCCCAAAATTCCTTCTATAAAGCCGGGCATCACGCTAATATCCAAACAGCAAAACACAAAGCAATGGAAAAAAATATAGACCCATCTCACTAATAAACACAGATGCAAAAATTCTCGACAAAGTATTTGCAAATGCCTTACAGACCCACATACAAAAAGATCATCCATCATGGCCAAGTTGTATTCATACCAAATATGCAGGGTGGTTCAACATATGGAAATCAACAAAATATATAAGCACATAAGTGGACTGAAAAACCAAAACCACATGATCACCTCAAATGATGCAGAAAACCTTCACAACACATCCGCAATCTCGTATGCTTAAAGTCCTACAGGGAGTGGATGGAAGGAACATTCCTCAAAGTAATAAAAGCCATATACAGCAGTCCACTGGCCCAACAGCAGGCTAAATGGAGAAATATTGAAGCCATTTCCCTTAAAGGCAAAGGAACCTGGCAAGGCTGCCCATATCATCACGCCGTTCTGCAATATAGTGGTTGAATTTGCTTGCTAGAGAAGAATGCAAGAAAAGAGAATTGTGCGTTAATCCTAAAAGAGGAGTCACACTATCCGTTTGTGCAGAATGATATGATAGTTGATCTACGGGATGCATAAAAACGCGCACCAGAAAATGCACTAAGAAATGATTAAGAGTTGCAGTTAAGTGTGGGTTAACAAAATCACCATAGAAAAATCAGTAGCTCTTTTCTTTTACGACCAACATAAGCAACTGGAGAAAGAATATAAGAAGAACGTCCCAAGCACAGTAGCCTCAAAAATAGAAACAGATCAGGAAAAACTATCCCAAGACACCAAGATCTCTACAACAAAATTTTTAAACCCCTGAGGAGGCGATTGAATATGACATAAAAAATGAAAGATCCGGCTGTGCTCATGGATTGGGAATATTAATGTAGTAAAAATGTCCATTATACTCTTGTATAGATTTAATGTGATCCTAATCAAAATCCCCATAGCTTTTTCACAGACTTGGAAAAAGCCTCAAATTTCATATAGAAAAACAAAAAACCCAAGTAGCTAAAGCAACACTGAGCAAAAAGTGCAATACAGGGGGGGATTACCTTACCAGACTTCAAGCTATATTACGGGGCTATTGTCTAAGGACAGCTGGGTAATGACACAAAACAGACCTTTTTAATCCAGGAAACAAAATTGAAGAGTCAAACTTGAGCTCATTTAAATTCAGCCAACTCATATTTGAAAAAAAGGGTCAAGAATTTTGAATAGAGGAAAGATAACACTTCAGCAACTGGTGTTGGCAACAAAAAACTGGATCACAAATTGTAAAGAATTAACCCCCCTACATCTCACCCTGTAACAAAAATAAACTCCAAGTGGATCAACGATCTCACCTGAAACTTGAAACCTTGAAAGTGTAGAACAAAAAGTTGGGAAGCCAACCTACAAGACATAAGTGTAGGAAAAAATTTCTAAACCAAACAGCAGCTGTATAGGAAATAGGGTCAACAGTGGACAAGTGGGACCTCATCAAACTCAGAAGCTTTTGTACAGTTAAAGGAACATCAAGGAAGTGAAGAGAAAACCCTAAGTGGAAGAAACCTTCTTCTCCACTGATACATCTGACAGTATTAACATCCAGAATATATAAGACGGACTTAAAAAAACAAAGAAGTAAGAAAACAAAGACCTCTCAAAAGATGGAGTAAAGAGCTGAACAGGAGACTTCACCAAGTGAAGAAGTAAAGATTGCTGAGAAACATCGTAAAAAATGTTCAATATCATTAATAACTAAAGAAACACAAATTAAAAAAAAAAAAAAAAAAAAGGTATCATCTCACTCCAATAACGGCCCGCTCAAGCCCCACAACAGCCAACCACCAAATGGCGGAGAGGTTGTGGAAAAGTGGAACACTCATCCCTGCTGGTGGAGAGTAAATTCATACAACCACTATGGAAAGCGTGGTGGAGAATCCTTAAAAGACTCAAACGAGCCTTTCACCTGACCCTGTAATACCCCTCTTGGTCATATACCAACAAGACTCATCGTACCTACCCCACAAGGATACATGCATATCCATGTTGATTGCAGTTCTCTCTCTTCCAATAGTGAAGAGCTGGACCAATCCAAATGCCCCTCACTGATGACTGGATAACAAAAAAAAGTGGTACATCTACACAATGGAGTTCTAAAAGACAGTGTCAGAAAGATGATATCATGACTTTGGAGGTAAATGAATGGAAATGGAAGCCATTATGCTTAGGGTGCATTACACAGTCCCAGCAAAGAAAAAAAGGCAAATGATTTCCCTCATATGTGTATGCTGGACACCAAATGCCCAGTTGGCAGGCAAACTGAAGAAACTTTATTATTATATTTTTTTTATGTGAAAGCACTGTGCTGTTATAATGTGGATATCACGTAACAGTCTCTAGAGTCGAACCTACCACTCATATTCAGACATTGTAATTCCTATCTGGGTGTAGCGATCTGTTTCGCAGATTCCTAGGTCATCTAACATTCCCGGACATGTGACACCCCAAACTAATTTTTTGGCAAGGCCCATCCTCACGGGAGTTCTTCACGCAACCGGGGCCTACTCTCATGTACATAGTTTGTTTTAAAAAACATCATTTGGGACGAAGCAAAGGGGAGAAGGAACAACACAACAACGAAGACTGGGTCAAAGAACTGACGAATACAGTTAAATTCTGCTCAAAACAAAAAAAGCACTCTGCAGAAAGAAAATTTTCTTGGAACACTGAGAAGGAAAGAGGTAAGACATGTAGGGCAGAATGCATGAACTGGGGTGGGGGAGGGTCAGGGAGAGGGGACTGTATCCAAACTGGACTGAAACAAATGATGTAAAATGATATAAACTGTCATGCCCACGACGAACAAGATTTTTGATTGTTTCTCATTTTGAATGCTACTGTTTCCCTTTTTTCTATTTCTACATTTACAATAGAATGTTTGGCTGTGGGCTTGTGGCCCAAGTGCAGCTTTCATTATGGATTGCCGATCTCGGATCCTTTTTTTTTCCGTTTTACATTTTTTTCCCCCCTTCCGTCCTCCTCTAGCAGCCCCGCAATCCTTCCTGTACAGCCCCCCCTTTGCACAGGCGCTCTCCCCCCCCCCACCACCCGGCCCCTGTCTGCCCCCCCTCCCAGCGGGTGGTGGCATTATCTCTGTCCCTCCTGTTGCTCCCCCTACAGATGTCCCCCATCTGTTTAGCTAGTCGTTTCATCCATCCCGACCCCCTTCCCCCCGTCGCCAGCCGCCCTATCCCTTCTACCCATCACCCCCCGAAGTCACCCTCTTGCCGCAACGCTTGTTCCCCTCGGCTTAGACAAGGGTCCGTAGTGGGACAAGCCCAAAACAAGTGTCCTTCCCCCTCTAGGAGATGTCGTTTTGGCCTCTGATCAGTACGGGTTGTTTCTTTCATGGGTTGACATTTTGTCCAGGATGACTCCTCTCCGTTCCTAGTGATGACAGCCAAGCCGGCTGGGGCGAAGAATGGCCTCGCGGTTCAGCGTGCCGACCACTTTTGCAGAGGACCACGGTTCGATCCCAGTACACCCACATGGCGGCCGCCACCGTCTAAACTGCCCCCATCCAGGAGAACTCCGGTCCAGGGGAATCCGAAGACCCTCTTCTGACCGTCCGCGGCATTGCACGACACGGTGCCCAAACCTACATGCAGACTTAACATTCAACACATACAGAAATAAATAAACGTAAATAATAAAAAATGAAGCACAAGCATTAGATATATAGGAATTTAAAGTAGTACTAATTATTATGGAGGTTACTTTGGTATAAGGACCCAGATTTTTGTTGAATGTATTGCTAATCCATATGAATTTATGATTTTTTTCTGTGAAAGATGACACGTCTTTACTGTGGCTTATAACTTCTCCTAACCGCTAGAGGATATAAGCTTGTGACATCAGCTGTGAATTATTCATCCAAGGAGAAAGCTAAATAGCCAATTAGTTTTGGGGTATACAGACATGTGGCTGCCACTGCTAGCCACAGTATATCCAGGCAGGTGAGGTGAAGCCGGTGCTGATGGAGGAGTCCTGCTTGACTCAGGAGACCAATTTTTTTTGCTTTATTTGGTTTAGTGGGGTCTTTGGTAACACTCTCTGGCATTCCAGGACCAATACTGTAACACTTTGGCAAGTGCGGTCTCCGACATCTTTCCCATCTTGCATCAGGTCTTCCACAGCAGGGCCTCCTTACCCCCAACCGCTCTTTCTTGGCAGATCCACCAGTTTTACAGGTAAAAGCCTTTACCTTCGCGGGCGGGGGGGGGGGCCGGCGGTTTTTTTTGGATCCCCCTGGCCCAACATCTCCCCTGGCAAAATAACCATTGGCTGGTATCAAGATTCCTCCCTGTATTAATATATTTTGCTTAAAGGCACAGCTTGAAAAGACTTTAGCAGGATTTTAGGCTCGGAAATAGAGAATAATCCTTTTCAATTAGCCTATGTCTAGTTTGTCAATTAAGAAAGCATTTATAATAAAGACCGTTTTGGTAGGAGATTACGCTATAAAAGTCAGCTATAAGTTACAGTTAAGATACTGAGAGAATGCCTAGCGGTTAAGAGCGCTGACTGCTCTTACAGAGGACCGGGGTGCGAATCCCCAGCACCCACAGGGGGGGGAGAACCGTGCTTGAAACTCCAATACAGAGAACTCCAGTTCAGGGAAGTCCGAACGACTGTCTTCTGACCTCCACGGCCATTACAGACACGGGTGCACAAACCTGCATGCAGACGAGTTACATGATACACATACAGAAATAAATAAAATTAAAAAAAGAGAGAATGACTCATGACCACAAGTATTTCTTTGTTCTATCTATGAAAAGAAGGCGGAAGAAGTTCTCTCATATAGGCTTTGGGCCTAGAAGGTAGGTTCATTGAGGATTTAATTTTTAACCCAAAATAGTTTTGAGTTAATTTTGAATGAATTTCAACCTTGATTCCTGCCTATATGTGTGTGTACTACAACTGCCCTTTTTAGAGGCATGGGAAAAAAAAATAAAAGCCTAAAATAAAAAAGGGGGGGGTAATCCAGTTATATGTTCAACGTTTTTGTCAAATTTTTCAATTTAAATCTTAAAACTAACTATGGGAAAAATTGGTAATGTTCCCCACAGGTCAAAACGAAAAACGTCAACAACTTAAGGGCTGAGAAAGAAAAAGATACAGCCTTACATTGAGGATATAACAAGAAAATACCACAGAGCATGGTCCATCTAAGCATTAAAGGAAAAAAAAAAAACCTCAGACTGCTACAGCATCAAACATCTCCTGTGGATCCTATTTGTTAACAACTGTTTAATAAAAGAACATATTTTTTAAAGACATATACAACAAAAATTTTAAAACAAAAAAAAAAAAAAAAAAAAAAAAAAAAAAAAACCTAGTTTTTTTTTTTATGTCTGTAGCAGTCTGAGGTTTTTCTTCCTTTTAATGCTTAGATGGACCAACTGCTCTGCTGGTATTTCTTGGTATATCCTGCACAATGCAAAGCTGTATCTTTTCTTTCTCAGCCACTAAGTTGGTGACGTTTTGACCTGTGGGAACATACAAATCTTTTCCCATAGTTAGTTTTAAGATTTAAATTGAAAATTTGACAAAAAGGTTTAATATATAACTGTACCCCCCCCTTTTTTTATTTTAGGCTTTTATTTTTTTTTCCCATGAGTCTCAAAAGGGCAGTTGTAGTACATATACCTATAGGCAGGAATCAAGGTGTAAATTTCATTAAATTTACCCAAACTATTTTGGGTAAAATAAATCCTAATGAACCTTACCTTCTAGGTGCCGCAAAGCCTTAATATGAGAGAACTTCTTACCGCCTTTTCATAGAACAAAGAAATACTTGATGGTAATGAAGTCATTCTCTCTTTTTTTTAATTTTATTTATTTCTGTATGTGTATCAATGTACTGTCTGCATGCAGGTTTGTGCACCCGTGTCGTGCAATGCCGTGGAGGTCAGAAGACAGTGTCGGATTCCCCTGGAACTGGAGTTCTCCTGTAATTGGAGTTTCAGACGGTTCTCCGCCACCATGTGGGTGCTGGGGATAGAACCCCGGTCCTCTGTAAGAGCAGTCAGCGCTCTTAACCGCTAGGCAATCTCTCCAGTCATTCTCTAACTGTAACTTAGAGCTGACTGTTATAGAGGTAATCTCCTACAAAACCGGTATAACTGCTTTCTTTAATTGACAAATAGACATAGGAAATGTGAAAAGGATTATTCTCTATTCAGAGCCTAATATAATGCTAAAGTCTTTTCAAGCTGTGCATTTAAGCAAAATATATTAATACAGGAGATCTCTGATATCAGCAATGGATTATTTTGCCAGGGAGATGTTGGCCAGGGGATCCAACCGCCGCCCCCCCCACCCCGCCCCGCGAAGGTAAAGGCTTCTTACCTGTAAACTGGGATACCTGCAAGAAGAGAGGTGGTAAGGCCCTGCTGTGGAAGACCTGATGCAAGCATGGGAAAGATGTACTGAGACCGCACTTGCAAGTGTACAGTTGGTCCCTGGAATGCCAGAGAGTGTTACCAAAGACCACTAAACCAATAAAGCAAAAATTGGTCTCCTTGAGTCAAGCAAGACTCCTCCATCAGCATCAGCTACACCTCACCTGCCTGGAAATACTGTGCAGCAGTGGCAGCCACATGTCTGTATATCCCAAATCTAATTGGCTATTAGCTTTCTCCTTGGAGGAATAATTCACAGCTGATGTCACAAGCTTATATCCTCTAGCGGTTAGGAGAAGTTATAAGCCACAGTAAGACCTTGTCATCTTTCACAGAAAAAATATAATTCATGGATTAGCATACCATCCAAAAATCTGTGTCTATACCAAAGTAACCTACCATAATAATTAGTACTATTTAAATTCCTATATATCTAATTGCTTGTGCTTCATTTTTTTATTATTAATTTTATTTATTTCTGTATGTGTTTGAATGTACTGTCTGCATGCAAGATTGTGCACCCGTGTCGTGCAATGCCGCGGAGGTCAGAAGAGGGTCTTGGATTCCCCTGGAACTGGAGTTCTCCTGGATTGGAGTTTCAGACGGTTCTCGGCCGCCATGTGGGTACTGGGGATCGAACCCGGGTCCTCTGTAAGAGTGGTCGGCACTCTTAACCGCTAGGCCATCTCTCCAGCCCTGCTTGTGCTTCATTAGTAGGACTGAGAGGACATACCTGGACAAACTGTCAACCCATGAAAGGAAACAACCAGTACTGATCAGAGTCCAAAACGACATCTCCAGAGGAAGTACACTGTTTTGCTTCTTGTCCACTAGTACCCCTTTTCTAAGCCTAGGGAACAATCTGCGGAAGAGTGGATGTGGTAGAATGTAAGGGCTGCGACTGGGGTGAATGGTGAAACTACAGCAACATAGTCTGGACACTTATTTGATCAACATGATTGTACATAAAAGCCCCACCAGCTGGATGGTGGGAGACATGGGCTGTGTGGGTTTGTGCATAGCTGCTTGCAAATTGGTTCTACATGAAGGATGCTTGTACTCATAACTTATTACTTACTGTTAAAAAAAATTAAAAATTGAAAAAAAAGACTATACTTCAACATAATTAAAGCTGCATGAAACAAGCCCACAGCCAAAATCATTTTAAATGTAGAAAAAATGGAAACATTATCATTAAAATTAGAAACAATAAAAATCTGTTCTTTTTCATTGACATTTTTTATATTTCATACATCATTTTTCAGTCCAGTTTGGATACAGTCCCCTCTCCCTGACCCTCCCCCACCCCAGTTTATGCATTAGGCCATACATGTCTTACATCTTTCTCTCAGTGTTTCCAAGAAAATTTTCTGCAGAGGCTTGTTGTTTTGAGCAGAATTTTACTGTATTAGTCAGTTCTTTGACCCAGTCCTTATGTTGTTGTTGTTGTTCTCTCCCCTTTGCATTACTCCAAATTATGCCTGTTTAAACAACACATATGTATAGAGAGTATGACCTTTGGGAATAAACCGTATGTATGTTAATTCCAAAATATATTTTGGGGTTCACATTTTCCCTTTAATTTTATATTACTCTAGAATCTGAATACATATCTTCCACCCATATATGGTAATTACAATGTCTGAATATGAGTGGTAGGTTGACTCTAGAGCCTGTTAAGTGATTCACATTATAACAGCACAGTTGCTTTCACATACAAAGAAATATAATAATAAAGTTTCTCAGTTTGCCTGCCAACTGGGGATTTGGTGTCAGCATCCACATAAGAGGGAAAACATTTGCCTTTTTTTTGTCTGGGACTGTGCTACTTCACTAAGCATAACGGCTTCCAATTCCATCCATTTACCTGCAAAGATCATGATATCATCTTTCTTGACCACTGCTTAGAACTCCATTGTGTAGATGTACCACTTTTTTTGTTATCCAGTCATCAGTTGAGGGGCATTTGGGTTGGTTCCAGCTCTTCACTATTGTGAAGAGAACTGCAATAAACATGGTTTTCATGTATCTTTGGGGTACGATGAGTCTTGTTGGTATATGACCAAGAGGGGTATTACAGGGTCAGGTGACAGGCTCGTTTTGAGTCTTTTAAGGATTCTCCACACTGCTTTCCATAGTGGTTGTATGAATTTACATTTCCACCAGCAGTGGATGAGTGTTCCACTTTCCCCACAACCTCTCCAGCATTTGGTGTCTTTTGTTTTCTTGATCTTGGCCAGTCTTATTGGAGTGAGATGATACCTTAGAGTGGTTTTAATTTGCATTTCCTTAATTATTAAATATTGAACATTTTTTAAGATGTTTCTCAGCAATCTTTACTTCTTCACTGGTGAAGTCTCTGTTCAGCTCTTTACTCCATCTTTTGAGTAGGTCATTTGTTTTCTTACTTCTTTGTTTTTTTAAGTCGTCTATATATTCTGGATGTTAATACTTTGTCAGATGTATCAGTAGAGAAGGTTTCTTCCCACTCTATGGGTTTTCTCTTCACTTCCTTGATTGTTTCTTTAGCTTTTGAGTTTGATGAGGTCCCACTTGTCCACTGTTGACCCTATTTCCTATACAGCTGCTGTTTGGTTTAGAAAGTCTTTTCCTACACTTATGTCTTGTAGGTTGCTCCCAACTTTTTGTTCTACACTTTCAAGGTTTCAAGTTTCAGGTTGAGATCTTTGATCCACTTGGAGTTTATTTTTGTACAGGGTGAGATGTAGGGGGTTAATTCTTTTACAATTTGTGATCCAGTTTTGCCAACACCAGTTGCTGAAGATGTTATCTTTCCTCTATTAAAATTTTGACCCCTTTGTGGAATATGAGGGGACTGAATTTAAATGAGCTCAAGTTTGAATCTTCAATTTTGTTCCTGGATTAACAGGTCTGTTTTTGTGTCAGTACCAGGCTGTCCTTATGACAATAGCCCCGTAATATAGCTTGAAGTCTGGTAAGGTAATCCCCCCCTGTATTGCACTTTTTGCTCAGTGTTGCTTTAGCTACTTGGGTTTTTTGTTTTTCTATATGAATTTGAGGATTTTTTCCAAGTCTGTGAAAAAGCTCATGGGGATTTTGATTGTGATTGCATTGAATCTGTATATTAATTTTTTTTACTACATTAATATTTCCAATCCATGAGCACAGGAGATCTTTCCATTTTTTATGTCATATTCAATCGCCTCCTTCAGGGGTTTAAAATTTTTGTTGTAGAGATCTTTGGTGTCTTTGGTTAGGTTTTTTCCTGATATTTTATTTTTGAGGCTACTGTGATTGGGAAGTTCTCCTTATATTCTTTCTCCAGTTGCTTATTGTTGGTGTAAAGAAAAGCTACTGATTTTTCTATGTTTGTTGTCTAACCCACCACTTTACTGAAACTCTTAATCATTTCTATGCATTTTCTGGTGGAGTTTTTAGCATCCCTTAGATAAACTATCATATCATCTGCAAAAACGGATAGTTTGACTTCCTCTTTTAGGATTAGCACTCAATTTCTCTTTCTTGCATTATTGCTCTAGCAAGCATTTCAAGCACTATATTGAAGAGGAGTGATGATAGTGGGCAGCCTTGCCAGGTTCCTGCCTTTAAGGGAAATGCTTCTAATTTTTCTCCATTTAGGATGATGTTGGCAGTGGGACTGTTGTATACGGCTTTGATTACTTTGAGGAATGTTCCTTCCAGTCCAATTCCCTGTAGGACTTTAAGCATGAAGAGATGCTGGATTTTGTTGAAGGTTTTTGAGCATCAATTGAGGTGATCATGTGGTTTTGGTTTTTCGGTCCAGTTATGTGCTTTATCATATTTATTGATTTACATATGTTGAACCACCCTGCATATTTGGTATGAATCCAACTTGGCCATGATGGATGATCTTTTTGATGTGGGTCTGTAAGGCATTTGCAAATACTTTGTCGAGAATTTTTGCATCTATGTTCATTAATGAGATGGGTCTATATTTTTTTCCATGTTTGTGTCTTTGCCTGGTTTGGATATTAGAGTGATGCTGGCTTGATAGAAGGAATTTGGGAGATTTCCCTCTGTTTGTATTCTTCTGAACATTTTGAGTAGTAATGGCTATAAGAACTCTTTAAATGTTTTATAGAATTCTGCTGTGAATCCATCTGGGCCTGGGCTTTTTTTAGTTGGGAGGTTTGTATTATATCTTCAATTTCCTCAAGTATTATGGGTCTGTTTAAGCTGTCAATCTCTTCTTGGTTAAGCTTTGGTGAATCCCAGGATTTCAGATATTCATCCATTTCTCTTAGGTTTTCAAATTTAGTAGGGTATAGGTTTTTGAAGTATTGTCATATGATTGTCTGGATCTTTTCACTATCTGTTATGATGTTTCCCCTTTCATTGTGAATGCTATTGATTTGGAGTTGCTCTTTCTTTCTTTGGTTAACTGTGCTAGAGGTCCCTCTATTTTGTTTATCTTTTCGAAGAACCAGCTTTTCGATTCATTATTTTTTGTATTGTTTTCTTTGTTTCTATTTCATTGATTTCTGTACTGATTTTTGTTATTTCTTCCTGTCTGTTTTGTTTAGAGTTCATTTGTTGTTGTCTCTCAAGTGTTTTTAACTGCAGTGTTAGATTGTTTATTGGTTCTCTTTTTGTTTTTTTAATATGAGCACTTAGGGCTATAGATTTCCCTCTTGGGACTGCTTTTAATGTATCCTACAGGTTTTGATGTGTGGTACTGTCTTTTTCATTTAGTTCCATGAATGCTTTTATTTCGTTCTTTATTTCTTCTCTGACTCACTCATTATTCAGTATTGTTTTGTTTAGTCTCCATGTATTCTTATAGTTAGTAGGTCTTATCTTGCTATTAATATTGAGCTTTATTTCACTGTGGTCTGATAGAATGCATGAAATAATTTCAATCCTTTTGTATTTGCTGAGATTTCTTTTATGTCCCAGTATGTGGTCAGTTTTGGAGAATGTTCCACAGGGAGCTGAGTAGAAAGTATATTCTCTGGTGTTTGGGTGGGATATTCTGTAGGTATCTGTGAGATCCATTTGGTTTATTGTATTGTTCAGTTCTGATGTCTCTCTGTTTATTTTTTGTCCAGTTGACCTGTCCAAGGGACTCAGTGGGATACTGAAGTCCCCCACTATTAATGTGCTGAGATTAATCTGTGTCTTGAGGACCTGAAGGATTGTGTTTATAGTTTTGTTGCACCAGAGTTTGGTCCATAAAGATTTAAGATTGTGAAATTATCCTGGTTAATTGTTATGTCAATAAGGATATAATGGCTGACTTTGTCTCTTTTGATTAATTTTCCTGTGAGGTCTATTTTGTCTGATATTAGAATAACAACTCCTGCTTGCTTTTTGGTACCATTTGCTTGGAATATTTTTCCATCCTTTCACTCTAAGGTGGTGTCTGTCCTTGAGGGTGAGATGGGTTTCCTGTAGACAGTATATAGATGGATTCTGTTTCCTAATCAATTCTCCCAGTGTATGTCTTTTGATTGGGGAGTTTATACCATTAATACTTAAGGTTATTATTGAGAGATGCATGTTGTTTCCTTTCAATTTATTTTTTTATTTTTTTAAATAGTAACTTTCATATATTGGAGCACTAGTCAAAATTCAATACTGATACAAATAGAAATTTCTTAGTTCAAAACATGTGTCAAGTGAATTTTCTGAATTTATTAAAAAGCAGAGTTTTCAAATCATATAAAACATTTAGAAATAGTATACATCAAGCAACATACTACAATTTAAGTGAGCTATGAAAAAATAGTTCAATTTGTGTTAATGTTTCGAGCATAAATTTTCAATAAGTTAAAAGATCTATCTATATTCCCCATCCCTTAATTCTCCAAGGAAAAACTATTCTCTAGATTTAAATAATCCAAATACTTATGGTAAAAGATTCTGACATTAATGATAGTGGAGGTTATCAGAAACAAAATATTATGAAAACATATTAAGCGCTTGAAAATGATTCTAACAAGTCCTTCCATAAGATGCCTTACATGAGAAAGACTGTATTCTACTTTCTAACAGCACCTAAGGTTTATACTGCATCATGTCATTCACTGGCTGGCCAATGATCAATAACTTAAAATTTATTCACCTTTTCAGTAATGTCTCATTATAAAGTATATTTTGACCAATATTTAAAATTAATAAGCCCATTATGCCAACGTATCTAGAAGTATTGTTAACCTAGCAATAAGTCATCTTTATGAGGCTGTTTATTAAACTGGAAAGAAAGATGATACATTTTGGCTTTTAATTAAGTAATTTGATTTGTCAGTACTTGAAAAATACATTTGCTTCAGCACTGGGTGGCAATGAGGCGTAAGCAGTCTTTCCAGTCCTCACTTACCCCCCCCCCGAAAGCAATATGGAAATCAGCAGTCAACACTGTCTGCTTCTTATGTAAACTCAGCTCCAAGAAAACATGAGAACACATAAGTCCTGTGCAAGGCATTCCTGTCTCCAATATTTTACTGCAATATAGGTTATACCAGCTGCTTGTCACTAAACAGTAAGTGATCAATGAAGTTGACAGTGCCCTCACTGATGTCATGAATTTCTACATAAACTTTTTTGCCAAAATGTGCCCATATAAAACCTTTGTGCAGGGGGCTGGAGAGATAGCCTATCAGTTAAGAGCGCTGACTGCTCTTGCAGAGGACCGGGGTTCGATCCCCAGCACCCACATGGTGGCTGATAACCATCCGTAACTCCAATTCCAGGAGAACTTCAGTTCCAGGCGAATCCGACACTCTCTTCTGACCTCCGCAGCACTGTACGACACGGGAGCACAAACCTACATACAGACAGTAAATTCATACACATAGAAAATAAATAAATAAAATTTAAAAATATTTTTTTAAAAATAAAACCTTTGTGCAGATAAATTAGTGTTAAGAATTGAAAATGCATAGCAACATCCACAAATCAAATACCCTTTCTGTGTTCTGAAATCCTACAAGTATTTTCAAGGTTGGAAACTTAAAACACACTGGTTACCCATGAAAATATGTGTGTTCAGCAGAACTGACCATCTCATAGAAGCAGACCCAAGCCTCTGGTCTTCACTACTGATTAGTCCTCTATCAAGGCTAAGGAGGAGACCACTGAGCTCTAAAGTCAGGTATTTACTAAATACTGCTCATTTCTACTATCCAGACTCAGCTCATGCAAACAAATAGGTAAACCAGGAGTCTTTCTGAGCTCATTATCCATTAGGAGTCTGGAACATTTTCTTTTTTTTTTTTTTAATTAATTTTTATTGATGTTTTGTGCATTTCATACATTTTTTCCAATTCAGTTCAGGCTTATTTCCCTTTCCCTCCCCCCCCACCCCATCCCAGATCATGCATTCCGCCATAACTGTCCTGCATCTTTCTCTCAGTTTTTTTTTTTCATTTTTAGCTATAAGTGATAATCCATGAGTACAAGCATCCTTCATGCAAAACCTATCTGCAGGCTATTGTGCCCAAAGACAGGAGTCTGGAACATTTTCGATTAATGCCTTCATTTTCCCTGTAGACTTCAATATATGTGGACCAAACAGTGTCATCTCTGAGGTGTCCTCTGATTTTGGCTTTGGAATTCCTCTTTCAACTTCACCTTGGCTATTACTATTGCTTTGATACTGATAAGCAAACTTCTTTTTCAGAGCCTCTGCTATGAGGCCAGCAGGGTCTGTATCATCCACTAACCTGGCCTTTATATCTTTCTCTGACCTCTTCACTGACAGAAGCTTCACACTGTTCATGTCCTTTAAGGATCTCTAGCATATTTGGCATGTCAGGCTTCTTTGGGTTATTTCTAGCTGAAGTCTTTCCAGCATTCTGTTTCTTCTCTCTTCATTCCTTAATCAGATCAATAACAGACATACTTTGGTGGAGCCCCGGTGGAGGGAGAAGAGGAGGTGGTGGTGGAGGTGGAGGTGGAGGTAGAGTCGGTGGTGGTGGTGGTGTTGGTAGTGGAGGTGGTGCTATAGTAACAGATGTGGCAGAATCTAAGTTACCTTTACTGAGACTCTGTTGGTCCTATAAGGTCACGATTTTGGCAATTTGAGCTCCAAGGGCAACAAGCTCATTCTCAAGAGAAGAGATTTTCCACAGGCCTTCTTCATTTGCCAGTGTCTTCAGAGGAGGCTCTTCTTGAGACAAGTTTGGTAAAGAGATATGCCTGCTTGGGGGCTTCTCAAAGCAAGGAAGGTCATCCTGAAAGGAAGGCTTGGACCTGACCTCTGCCCTGAGTCTTGTTGAGCACTCTCCTTCTCCTGTGGCTACCCATCCGACATCAGCAAAAGATGCCACCAAGTCCTCTCCTGGGTGCTTAGGACTTGATTCTGTTGCATGGTTGGTAAGCTGAAACTGAACTCTTGGACACTGAATCAGAGATAAGTTAGTGCCAATTTTTCTTACAATACTTCGAGATGAGCCATATGGTTTTCGAGACCAAAGTACTGACTGCATACTGACTCTTACTTGCTGAGGAACCATCCTCACCAGGCACTTAATCCAGCCAAGCATTTAGATGGCCAAGTCACCACACATTTGCAGTTCAAGTATTTCTGGCATACATAGCACCACATGGTCCATAAAGCATGCTCCACTGCATGGCAGCCCGCACCTTCGCCAGCTTCTTAGCCTCAACTTATTTTTTGTTTGCTCTCATGATCTAGGTATTTATTTACTCTATTATGCTTTTGTTAATTTCTTTCTTGGGTTGCTTGGGGATAGCTGCTCCTTTCCTCTGTTCTTTGAATTGCTTCAAGTATTTTCTGAAGTGTTGGCTTTTTTGACATGTGTTCTTTCATTTTGTTTATGTCATGAAAGATTTTTCTTTCTCCTCAAATTATAATTGGCATTTTTGTTGCGTATAGGAATCTGGGTTGGCATCTAAAGTCGTTTACCACTGGGAACACTTTGGTCCATGTTCTTTTGGCTTTCATCGTTTTTATTGAGAAGTCAGTTGTAATTCTGACGGGTTTCCCCTTATATGTAACTCGTTGTGTTTCTCTTGTGGCTTTCAGTATTTTGTCTTTGTATTGAGCATCTAGTGTTTTAACTATGATATAGCATGGGGAATTTCTTTTCTGGTTTTGTCTATTTGGTGTTCTATGTGCTTCTTGAATTTGTATGGGTTCGTCTTTTTTCAGTTTGGGGAAATTTTCTTCTATTATGCTGTTAAAGATCTGATCTTCAGATCTTCATACTGTTGTCTTGGGATTATTCTCCTTTATCTATCCCCATGATGTAGAGTTTTGGTCTTTTCATGGTGTCCTACATTTCCTGGTTGTTCCAATCTTGGGTTTTTTAATTTTTTTTCATAATCTTTACTTGAGGTTTCTAGTTGGGCCATGTTATCCTGTAGGTCTGATAGTCTTTTTTCTGCTTCATCCATTCTGCTTCTGAGGCTTTTTCCCATCCTTTCCTGATAATTGCATGAATGTTTAATTTCTTTTTTCATTTCGTCCTGTGATTTCTTCAGTATTTCCACTTCCTGTTGGAGCTTTTCATTCTCTTCTTACAGCTCCTTGCTTCACTGGTCAGTTTCTTTTTTTCCTTTCAGCCTGAGATCTTTTCAGTGTTACCATTTCTTTCTGGAGTTTGTCATTCTCTCCCTCTAGCTCTTTTTGAAGTTTGTATTTCTCTTCCTCTAGTTTTTTTCAGAGTTTGTCATTCTCTCCCTCTAGTTCTTTCTGGAGTTTTTTTTTCCTTCTAGTTCTTTCATGAGTTTTTCATTCTCCCCTAACCCCCCTAGTTCTCTGGTTTGTTCTTTATATTCTTTGATTCTTTGAATAGGTCTACAATTGTTCTGTTAAGGTCAGTGTCTTGGTTTCCTTCCAAGGAGATCTCATTGTCAGGATCTTCTATAGGACTTATAGAGTTCAGTGTGGATTTATTATGAGCTTTTCCCATATTGTTGTTTTTCCATTGTGTCTTTGACATGTGGATTTGTGGTTTGTTTGTTTGATTGTTTGCTTGCTTATATTTGGATGCTAATCTCAATTAAATTAATATGTAGGACTGGTTGGTCACTCACTCTGCTTCCTGCTGGTTTCTTCCTTAGCATTGGCTGTGCAGCCTAGAATCACTGACACTGAACCAGCTGGATTGTCCCAACCAGAGTACCAGCAGCTTATAGTCTCCACTACAGTACCAGTAGCTTGAGCAGGTGTGGGAGGCTATTAGTATATCAGTATATATCTTGATGTAACTTCAGGAGCCAGGAAATAGGAAGGAAATGATTGGGGTAAAGAGGAAGATGGAGCTCATAGAGGGGGAGAATAGGAGACAAGTGTCATCAAGGAGGAAATGGGGATATTCAGCTATTTAGAGAGGAGGGGAACTATAAAGGGGAAGATAGAACATAGATAAAGTTTATGCGGTCTGAAAACCCAGAGGAAAATAAATTAATTCAAAAGCATAATGAAAATAAACATACAATATATATTCAAGTGCATATGTATACCTGAAGTCTAAATATAAAAGAACACAGTGCCCAGAAAAACATTCCTTTGAGTTGTTTATCAGAGTAGTGCAAGACACAGCCCAAACATGGTCTATTAACACAACCCTTGATTGCCTTCCAGATAAAATAGTATTTCTGCATACAGGACATACTTCAGACATATGACTTAGAATACTCTAGCTGACACAGAAGACTAGGACTCATACACCAGAAGATACTATTCAAGTTTCCAAGGGGAAAAAAAAATCAAGCATCCTACCCAGCTATAAAATCTAATAAACACAGCAATGCTTGGATTAGAAAACCATTGCTATTGGTGCATCTATATCCTGGGGTAACCAACAGCTGTTTAATTGTTAGACATAAATCCAACTCAATAGGAGGGAATTCATATGTATTCCTGTAAACATAGCCAGGCACACATGGGTAGAGAGGTTATAGATCTTAAGGAAAAACCTACATTTGTTATCTCCCTAAACCAACATAATTTCTTACTGTATTCTAAGTATGTGTCCTTCTATTCACAGACAGGTGTACCTCTTGCCATTCATTTAAAAAGATTCTTTTGCAACAGATTATGACTATTATAGAGTTCTATTACTGACCAAATAGAGAGTATAAGTATCTGTGAGATACCCAGCCTTAAGTGAAACATTTAAAACATATCCTCTCTACCTAAGTCTGGGGAAACAGTGGAACAAGGGGCAGAAAGAATATTAATACATCTCTCAACTCCCACCAGTGAAGCTTCCTCATGAACCAGCTGGTGATTAACCCAGAATGTTACAACTGGCCAAAGTGCAGAGAATAAGAGACTGCACAATGCTGGTCCCTTGCTAGGACACCTATATCATACTTCTGCCTCAGAGTGCTTGGGGACCATTGCAAATGAGGGGATACAAACACTGTAAGAGCCAAGCGTGGCAAATGACCACAAGGAAACAGCTTTTCCAGTGGTTGGAAAGTGACTCAGATGAACTTACAACAATAGTGACAGCATGCATAAGACCCTTATCAAATCAGACAAAAACCCAGTATAGAAGTGAAGAAAAGGGTTACAAGCCCCAGCCATAGCTGAGGAACTATGAGCAACTGATGACTACCAATAAATGGCCATGGGGGTCAGTGGGGGCTTCCTTGGAAGGGAGGTTAGATTAAGTGATATAAAGACTAAAGGGGAATAATATAGTAGGAAGAATGTGTTTGATGGGGTGGTGTATTAGTCACTTTTCTGTTGCTGTGATAAAACCACCATGAGCAAGGGAACTTATAAAAGGATGAGTTTATTTGAGCTTACTATTGATGGTTCCAGGGAATCAGAGTCCACTGTGGTGGGAAGCATGGTGGCTGGGGCTGGAGCAGCAAGCCAAGGGACACATCTCGCAATGAACAGGAAGCAGAGAGAAGGAGAGGCTGGAGACCGCAAGGCTTGTTAAATTCACTAAGCCTGCCTCCAATAACATACTTCCTCCAGCACAGCCACACCTTCTAAGACCTCCAAGAACAGTGTCACCAACTAGAGACAAAATGTCTGAATACTTAAAGCCTATGGGGACACTCATTCAAACCACCACATTCCACTCCCTGGCCCCCATAGGCTCATGACCATATAAAATGCAAATGTACCCTCAGGTCTTATGGCTGGAATAGGCCCAACACCAATCCACAGATAGGCTAAGACCAGAGAGCAAAACCAAAGTCTTATATCCCTTCTCATAAGGGCACTGTTTTAAGTTTGCTGTGACCTGAGGCAAAGCAACATACAGAGGAAAGTGTTATTTCTTGCCGCTATGACAAAGACAACTTAAGGAAGGGCTCCTCTGGATTATAATTTGAAGTTATAGTCCATCATGGTAGGGAAAGCATGGAGGTAGGAGGAGGAGGCAGTTTGTCACACTGCATTGACATTTAAGAAACCGGGACTACTCAGGAAGTAGGGTCACTTCTTAAGCTTCAACAACCACCCACAGAGACTCATGCCTTTAGGATCCATCTCCTAAAGGTTTCACAATCTTCCAAAACATAAACACTATCTGGTTATCAAGTGTACAAAGCACATGAGCTGACAGAGGACATTACATCTTCACACCACAAAGGCATAAATCTTGTGCAGAGAACTTCACTCTTATAGACTTATTACATTTGAAAGGCTGCACCTCTTAATATTTTCACCTTGGTGATTAGAATTTCAATACGTTCATTTTGAGGGGAACAAACATTCAGTATATAAAAATTAATAACATTTGCTAATGAACTTTTTTAAATTAACTTGTGTAAATATAATGGTGTACTTACACTCTCAGAAGGTAGAGACACGACTGTGAGTTCTAGGTTTAGCTGAGATATAGAGTGAGTCCAAGGCCACCCTGGACTGTATAATGAGAGCCTGAGAAAGACAGAGGAACAAAAAAATCACCAACAAAAGTTTTAAACATGTTTCTGCAAAGAAGATACAGAAATGACCAATAGTCACATAGAAAGACATAGGAAAAGCTCATAATAAATCCACACCAAACTCTACCAACCCTACAGGAGATCCCTACAATGAGATCTCAGAGGAAAGAAGCCAAGACACCAACCTTAGAAGAACAGCTGCAGACATATTCAAAGAAATTAGAGAACTAAGGGAAAAGAATGAAAAACTCAAGAAGGACCTAGAGGGAGATAATGACAAACGGTGGAAAGAACTAAGAGGAGAGATGGAAAAACTCAAGAAGGATGCAGGGGTAGAAAATGACAAACTCCACTGAAGAGGAAACACTGAAAAGATCCTGGGCCAAAATGAACAAAGAAAATTACCAATGAACCAAGGAGCTAAAAGATGAAAATAACAGCCTCCAGAGGGAAGTGGAAAATCTAAAGAAATCTCAGGATGAAGTGAAAAAGGATATTGAAATGAAAAAGGATATCCAACCACCAGGAAAGAATGGAAAAAATCCTCAGAAGCAGAATGGAAGAAGCAGAAAAACGAATATCAGACCTGCAGGATAATACAGAGCAACTAGAAAGCTCAAGTAAAGATTATGAAAAATTGAAAAAAACACAAGAGTGGAACAACCAGGAATTGTGGGACACTATGAAAAGACCAAACCTCTGCATTGTAGGGATAGAGGAAGGATAAGAATTCCAAGACAACACTATTGACCAGATCTTCAACAGGATAATATCAGAAAATTTCCCCAAAGTGAAAAAAGACAATCCCATACAAATACAAGAAGCACATAGAACACCAAGTAGACAGGACCAGAAAAGAAACTCCCCATGCCATATAATTGTTAAAACACTATATGCTCAAAACAAAGACAAAATACTGAAAGCCACAAAAGAAAAACGAGAAGTTACATATAAGGGGAAACCCATCAGAATCACAACTGACTTCTTAGTGCAAACTATGAAAGCTAGAAGAATGTGGATCAAAGTATTCCCAGTAGTAAATGACTTTAGATGCCAACCCAGACTACTATACCCAGCAAAAATTACAATTATTGTTGAAGGAGAAAGAAGAATCTTTCAAGACATGAACAAGATGAAAGAATTACAAGTCCAAGAAATCAACACTTCAGAAAATCCTTGAAGCAATCCAAAGAACAGAAGCAACTATCCCTAAGCAATCCAAAGAACAGAAGCAACTATCCCTAAGCAATCCAAAGAACAGAAGCAAATATCCCTAAGCAATTAAAGAGAGAAAGCAACAAAATTATAAGAGAGTAAATATAAACATAGACCAAGAATGCAAACAAAAGATAAGGTAAAAGGAAGCAACACACATGTCTCAATAATAACCTTAAATACTAATGGTCTAAACTCCCCAATGAAAAGGCATAGACTGGGAGAATGGATTAGGAAACTGAACCCTTCTATATGCTGTCTACATGAAACCCTCAATGACAGATGCCACCTTAGAGTGAAAGGATGGGAAAATATTTCAAGCAAATTGTACCAAGAAACAATCTGGAGTGGCTATTCTAGTATCAGGCAAAATAGATCTCAAAGTATAATTAATCAGAAGAGACAAAGAGAGCCATTAAATCCTTGTTAAAGGAACAATGAACCATGAAGACTTCACAAACCTAAATGTCTATGTACCAAACTAGGGTGGACCTAACGTTGTAAACACAACACCGCAGGACCTCAAGATACAGATTAATCCTAACACACTAATAATGGGAGAATTCAACACCCAACTGAGCACCTTGGGTAGATCAATAGGACAAAAATAAACAGAGAGACATCAGAACTGAACAATACAATACACTAAATGGACCTCACAGACATCTACAGAATATCCCACCCAAATACCAGACAATATACTTTCTATTCAACTCCTCACAGAACATTCTCCAATATCAACCACATAATGGGGCACAAAAGAAACCTCAACAAATACAAATGGATAAAATTATTCCCCGCATTCTATCAGACCACAGTCCAATAAAGCTCAATATGAAGCCTGGAATAAGTCCAACTAGCTATAAGAACTATGGAAGATGCAGACTAGGGCTGGAGAGATGGCCTAGCAGTTAAGAGCGCCGACCACTCTTACAGAGGACCCGGGTTCGATCCCCAGTACCCACATGGCAGCCAAGAACCGTCTGAAACTCCAATTCCAGGAGAACTCCAGTTCCAGGGGAATCTGACACCCTCTTCTGACCTCTGCGGCATTGCACGACACGGGTGCACAAACCTACATGCAGACAGTACACTCATACACATACAGAAATAAATAAAATTAAAAAAAAAAGAAATTAAAAAAAAAAGAGTGCCGATTGCTCTTGCAGAGGACCCGGGTTTGATTCCCAGCACCCACCTGGAGGCTGAGAACTGTCTTTGACTCCAGTTCCAGGGGAATCCAATGCCCTCTTCCGACCTCCACAGCATTGCACGACACGGGTGCACANACAAGAAGTGGAACAACCAGGATTGTGGGACACTATGAAAAGACCAAACCTCCGCATTGTAGGGATAGAGGAAGGATATAGAATTCCAAGACAACACTATTGACCAGATCTTCAACAGGATAATATCAGAAAATTTCCCAAAGTGAAAAAAGACAATCCCATACAAATACAGAAGCACATAGAACACCAAGTAGACAGGACCAGAAAAGAAACTCCCCATGCCATATAATTGTTAAAAACACTAATATATGCTCAAAACAAAGACAAAATATGAAAGCCCAAAAGAAAAGAGAAAGTTACATATAAGGGAAACCCTCAGAATCACAACGACTTCTTAGTGCAACTATGAAAGCTAGAAGAATGTGGATCAAAGTATTCCCAGTGTAAATGACTTTAGATTGCCAACCCAGACTACTATACCAAGCAAAAATATACAATTATTGTTGAAAGGAGAAAGAAGAATCTTTACAAGACATGAACAAGATGAAAGAATTACAAGTCCAAGAAATCAACACTTCAGAAAATCTTGAAGCAATCCAAAGAACAGAAGCAAACTATCCCTAAGCAATCCAAAAGAAAGAAGCAACTATCTAAGCATCCAGAACAGAAGCAAATATCCCTAAGCAATTAAAGAGAGAAAGCAACAAAAATTAATAAGAGAGTAATATATAAACATAGACCAAGAATGCAAACAAAAGATAAGGTAAAAGGAAGCCAACACAACATGTCTCAATAATAACCTTAAATACTAATGGTCTAAACTCCCAATGAAAAGGCATAGGATGGAGAATGGATTAGGAAACTGAAACCTTCTATATGCTCTACATGAAACCCTCAATAACGATAGTGCCACTGAAAGAAAAGGATAGAAAAAATATTTCAAGCAAATTGTACCAAGAAACAATCTGGAGTGGCTATTCTAGTATCAGGCAAAATAGATCTCAAAGTAAATTAACAGAAGAGACAAAGAGAGCCATTAAATCCTTGTTAAAGGACAATGAACCATGAAAGACTTCCACACTCAAAATGTCTAATGTACCAAACTAGGGTGGACCTAACGTTGTAAACACAACACCGCAGGACCTCAAGATACAGATAATCCTAACACACTAATTAGTGGGAGATTCAACACCCAATGAGCACCTTGGGTAGATCAAAGGACAAAATAAACAGAGAGACATCAGAATGAACAATCAATACACTAAATGGACCTCACAGACATCTACAGAATATCCACCCAAATACCAGAAATATTACTTTCTATTCAACCCCACAGAACATTCTCCAAATATCAACCACATATGGGGCACAGAACAACTCAACAATACAAATGGATAAAATTATTCCCCCATTCTATCAGACACAGTCCAATAAAGTTCAATGATGACCTGGAATAGTCCAACTAGCTATAAGAACTATGGAAGATGCAGACTAGGGGCTGGAGAGATGGCCTATGCAGTTAAGAGGCGACCACCACTCTTACAGAGGACCCGGGTTCGATCCCCAGTACCCACATGGCAGCCAAGAATCCGTCTGAAACTCCAATTCCAGGAGAACTCCAGTTCCAGGGGAATCTGACACCCTCTTCTGACCTCTGCGGCATTGCACGACACGGGTGCACAAACCTACATGCAGACAGTACACTCATAACACATAACAGAAATAAAATAAAATTAAAAAAAAAGAAATTAAAAAAAAGAACAACAATCCTGACTAAAAACAACAATCCTGAATAAAGAATGGGCCAGGGAAGAAATAAAGGTGAATAAAAGTATCATGGAAACTGAATGAAAAAAGACTACAAGGACACACAAAAAACCTGTGGGATCCTTTAAAAGCAGTCTTGAGAGGAGAAATTTTACAGCCCTAAGTGCCCACATAAAAAAAAAAAAAAACAGAAAGGGAACAAATAAATGATCTAACACTGCAGCTAAAAACACTTGAGAGACAACAACAAATGAACCCTAAACCCAATAGACAGGAAGAAATAACAAAAATCAGAGCAAAAATCACTGAAATAGAAACAAAGAAAACAATAAATAAAATCAACAAATTCAAAAGCTATTTCTTTGAAAAAATAAACAAAATAGACAGATCTCTAGCCCAGTTAACCAAAAAAAGAGAGAGTGCATGAGCAACTCCAAATCAACAGTATTCGTGATGAAAGGGGAAACATCACAACAGACAAAGAAAAGATCCAGAAAATCATATGGGAATACTTCAAAAATCTATAGTCCACTAAATTTGAAAACCTAAGAGAAATGCATAAATATCTTAAATCCTGGGAACCAACAAGTCTTAACCAAGAAGAGATTGACAGTTAAACAGACCCATAATATTTGAGGAAATTTAAGATGTAATTATGAACCTCTCAACCAAAAAAAGCCCCGGTCCAGATGGTTTCATGGCAGAATTCTAAAAAGCATTTAAAGCGGTCCTACAACCACAGCTACTCAAACTGTTTAGAAGGATATAAACAGAGGGAATTCTCCCAAACTCCTTCTATGAAGCCAGCATCACTCTAACACCAAAACCAGGCAAATATGCAAGCAAAATGAAAGCTATAGACCCATCTCACTAATGAACATAGATGCAAAAATTCTCAACAAAATACTTGCAAATCGCATACAGACCCACATCAAAAAGATCATCCATCATGATCAAATTATATTCATACCAGAGATGCAGGTATGGTTCAACACATGTAAATCAATAAATATCATAAAACACATAAATGGACTGAAAGACAAAAACCACATTATCATCTCAATTGATGCAGAAAAAGCATTTGGCAACATCCAACATCCCTTCATGTATAAAGTCCTAGAGGGAATAGGACTGAAAGGAACATTCCTCAACATTATCAAAGCCATATGTAGCAAACCCTCTGCCAACATCATCCTAAATGGAGAAAAATTGGAACCATTACCCTTAAAGTCAGGAACACAGCAAGGCTGCCCCTTTTTGCCACTCCTCTTTAACATAGTGCTTGAAACACTTGCTAGAGAAGTAAGACAATATAAGGAAATTAAACGAGTACTAATGGGAAAAGAAGAAGTTAAGCTATCCCTTTTTGTAGATGATATGATAGTTTACCTAAGAGCTGCTACAAATTCCACCAGAAAACTTCTAGAAATGATAGAGTTTTAATAAAGTGTCGGGCTACAAAATTAACCTAGAAAAATCAGTAGCCTTTCTTTACACCAACAATAATCAAGCGGAGAAGGAATATAAAAAGACTTTCCCACTCACAATAGCCTCAAAAACAATAAGATACCTGGGAACAAACCAAACCAAAGATACCAAAGACCTCTACAACAAAAAATTTAAATCCGTAAAGAAGGAGATTGAAAATGACATCAAAAGATGGAAAGACTTCCCATGCTCATGGATTGAGAAAATTAATATAGTAAAAAGTCCATTTTACCCAAACTGATATACAGATTCAATGCAATCCCAATCAAAATCCCTATGAGCTTCTTCACAGACTTGGAAAAACAATCCTTAAATTCAAAAGACCCTGAATAGTTAAAGCATCCCTGAGTGAAAACTTCAATACAGAGGGGATTGCCCTACCAGACTTCAAACTATATTACAGGGCCATAGTCATAAAGACAGCCCAGTGTTGGCACAAAAACAGACCTGTTGATCAATGGAACAAAGTTGAAGGTCGAAACTTGAGCTCATACAATTTTAGACACCTCATATTTGACATTAGGGACAAAAAAAAACCCTCAATGGAGGAAGGCTAGCATCTTCAGCAAATGATGCTGGCAAAATTGGATCATCATTTGTAGAAGAACAAAATTATACCCCTACCTCTCACCCTGTACAAAAATCAACTCCAAGTGGATCAAAGATCTCAACATGAAGCCTGAAACCCTGAAGGTGATAAAACGAAAAGTTGGCAACAACCTACAAGATATAGGCTTAGGAAAAGACTTTCTAAATCAGACAGCAGCTGCACAGGAAGTAAGGTCAACAGTGAACAAATGGGACCTCATAAAACTCAGAAGCTTCTGAACAGTGAAAGAAACAATCAAGGAGGTGAAGAGAAAACCCACAGAGTGAGAGGAAATCTTTACCAGTGTTACATCTGACAGAACATTAACGTCAAGAATATATAAACTACTCAAAAAATAAAGAAGTAAGAAGACAAATGACCTACTCAAAAGATGGAGTAGCTGAACAGGGTCTTCACCAGTTACAGAAGAAATGGCAAATTTCCTTGAAAATTTTTGTGAGCTGCAGTTCAATGAAAATGCTGTTGCGATGGTTAGAACAAGCAAGAGTTCTAGCAAGCATAAAGGAGCAGTGCATGGTTTGTGTTAGTGACATTTACATTTTCTGTTTGATTTAAATTAAGCCTTTTAACAGCCTTAATTCTCAGAGTTTGTTGCTGTGGTTATTTGGTTAAATCTCAATGCAAGCTTGAAATTAACCCAAAAATAAAAGTAATAAAATTTTGTAAAAAAAAATGAAATGAAACAGTGAGACACTTGCTGGTCAGAAAGTAAAATGGTACTGCAGCCTTGGAAAACACTGACAGTTCCTCAAAAAATTACCATATAAACTACCAATTGTGCTCTTAAGAAGCCAAAAACTCCACCAGAAAACTCCTATAAATGGTTAACAGTTTCAATAAAGTGGTAGGATACAAAATTAACCTAGAAAAATTGGTAACCTTTCTTTATGCCAATAACAAGCAATTGGAGAAGGAATACAAGGAGACCTTCCCATTCACAATAGCCTCAAAAAACATATCTCAGAATAAACCTGACCAAAAACACTAAAGATCTCTACTAAAAATGTTAAACCCTTGAAGAAGGAGATTGAAGAAGACACCAGAAGATGGAAGGACCTCCCATGCTCATGGATTGGAAGAATTAATACAGTAAAACTGACCATCTTACTCAAAGTAATACACGGATTCAATGCAATCCTAATTAAAAGCCCCATGAGCTTCTGCACAGACCTAGAAAAAAATTCCTAAAACTCATGTGGAAAAACAAAAGACCTCACATAGCCAAAGCAACCCTGAGCAAAAAGAGCAATACAGGGGGTATTACCATACCAGACTTCAAACTATATTACAGAGCTATAGTCACAAAACATACTGTTATTAGCACAAAAAACAGACCCATAGGTCAACTGCACAAAATTGAAGATCCAAGCTTGAGCACATGTAATTTTAGCAATCTCATATTTGACAAAGGGGCCAAGAAGACTCAGTGAAGGAAAGACAGCATCTTCAGCAAATGGTGTTTGCAAAAGTAGGTCACCACTTGTAGAAGAATAAAACTAAACCCCTACTTTTTATCCTGTACAAAAATTCCAAATGGATCAAAGACCTCAATGTGAAACCCAAAACTCTGAAAATGATAGAAGAAAATGTTAGAAGCAACCTACAAGATATAGGCATAGGAAAATACTTTCTAAATCAGACAGGAGCTGCACAGGAAATAAGATCAACAATTGACAAGTGGGGTTTTATTAAACTCAAAACATTCTGTACAGCAAAAGAAACAAAGAAGTGAGGAGAAAACCCACAGAGTGGGAAGAAACCTTCATCAGTGATAGATCTGGCAGAGCATTAACATCCAAAGTACATAAATTACTCCAAAAAACAAAACAACAAAGGAGCAAGAAAACAAATGGCAAATTCAAAAGGTGGAGTAAAGAGCTGAACAGAGACTTCACAAATGAAGAAGTAAAGATGGCTGAAAAATATCTCAAAAAGTGTTCAATGTCACAAACAATAAATGCAAATTAAAATGACTTCAAAATTTCATCTTACCTCAGTAAGACTTTTTGTGTTCAAGAAAACAAATGATACCAAATGTTGGAGGGGTTTGGGGGAAAGAAGAACGCTCATCCACTACTGGTGGGAATGCACTCCTGCCATCCCTATGGAAAGCAGTGTGGGGAACTTTTTATATAATACTTTTATTGATATTTTGTATATTTCAGACATCATTTCTAAATGGGACTGAGAAATGGAGACCTCTTAAAAGTCTCAAAATAAACCTACCACCTGACCAGGTCATGCTACTGCTGGGTATAAACCCATAAGACTCATCTATCTCAGAGATAGATGCACCTCTATGTTTATTGCAGCTCTCTTCACAATAGCAAAGAGATGAAAGCAACCCAAGTGTCCCTCAACCCACGAGTGGATTAAGAAAACGTGGTACTCATTATAAATAGTTGTTACATGTAGGATCCACAGAGGGGTTCGATGTTTATGGCAATCTGAGGCTTTTCTTCCTTTCAATGTTCAGACGGGTCAACCTTTCAGTTGGCACTTTCTGGTACATCCTACTCAATGCAAAGCTGTATCTTTTCTTTCTCATTAAGTTGTGACATTTTGTCCTGCTGGAACACTCACACATCTTTTCCCGTAGTTTTAGACCTGTGGCCCTTTCTCTAAGCCTAGGGAACAATCTGCGGAAGAAGGGGGCATGATAGAATGTAAGGGCTGCAATTGGGGTGAATGGTGAAACTACAGCAATGTAGTCTGGACACTCATTTGATCAACTTGATTGAACATACAACCCCTCAACCCCCGCTGGAAGGTGGGGCTGTGGGGGTTTGGGCACAACAGCCTGCAAATTGGTTTTACATGAAGGATGCTTGTACTCATGGATTATCACTTATAGCTAAAAAATGAAAAAAAAAACTGAGAGAAAGATGCAGGACAGTTTTGGCAGAATGCATGATCTGGGATGGGGTGGGTGTGGGGGGGAGGGAAAGGGAAATGTGCCTGAACTGAATTGGAAAATGATGTATGATATGCACAAAGCATCAATAAAAAATGTTAAAAAACAAAAATTAAAAAAATAAAAAAGAAAAAAAGAAAACGTGGTACATCTATACAACGGATTTCTATGCAGCAGTAAAGAAAGAAGACATCATGAAATTTGCAGGTAAATGGATGGAACTAGAAGCCATTATTCTAAGTGAAGTTTAACACGGTCCCAGAAAACCAAACGCTGTATGTTGTCCCTCATTTCTGGATCCTAGCAGCAAATCCTTATTTGTAAAGCAAATTTTTCTTTTTCTTTCTTTTTTAGCAAAGAAAATGCCTGATGGTACTATTTTAAAAAGTACATTAGCTTTTGGTTGGATGATCTTGCTGGGGGGAAGGAGGGGGAAGATTGTTTGCAGTCTGGGAGCTCTGGGCACAGAAAGGGCTCATCCTAGCCCTGCTTGGACCAACCAGCCTCTGTCCACCTGCCTTGCAGGCTGGAGGTGCCTGCCTCCTGGTCCCAAATGGTGTTCCTCCCCACAGGCCTCAGCACATGGTCCAGGCCCCTGCTGCTGCTGCTGAAGACCTGCAGCCTCCCTGGGGTGGGGGAGACGAGGCTTGAGCCCCAGCTGCTGCAGCAGCCCATGGGAGCTCAGCCTCTAGCTGTGCAAGAGAAAGCCCCTCTCTATACCCCAGGAAGCCTCACTGGGGCCTTAGTTGGGGCACGCCAGGTCTCTCTTGTGCGTAGGGCTCTGCCCCCTCCCATCCCCCATGGCTGATCTCAGGAAGACTCCAGGGGACCAGGAGACCCCCAAGTGGGAACTTCAGCCAGAGGTGGTGGAGGATGAGGTCTCCAGGAGCCCAGTCTCAGAGAAACTTGGAGGAGGTGGTAGGAGTAGTAGTGAGACCAAGCTGTCTCCATAAGAAGAGGAATAGCTGAATCCTAGAATACAGGAGCTGGAGCATCTGAACCAGTCCAGTGAGATCAACCAGGCGGAGCTCCAGCTAGATGGAGCCAGGACCGCCTATTGCCAGATCCTGCAAGAGTCTGCAAGAAAGCTCTCAACTGGGGGGTTGTATGGAGAAGGCCCAGCCCTACTATGAGGCCCAGTGGCTGGCTAAGGAGGCCCATCAGGAGATGCAAAAGGCAGCTCTGTGGCACAAGTAGGCCCTGAACATGCACAATACTGCCCAGAAGATGGTCTTTGTGGTTGAGCAGGGCATCATGGCCTACAAAAATCTACTGGATCCCACAAGGCAGGAAACATTTAACCATGCAGAGGAAGAGGAAGAGTGTCTTCGAGGTGAAAGGGAGCATCAGTGTGTGACTCGGCTGTGCCAGCAAACTGAAGCCCAGATCCAGGCCCTGCAGAAGACCATCTGGAGAGCCATTGGCAAGAGCTGCCCTTACTTTGACCTCAAGGCCCAGTTCAGCCAAATCGTTGAGGAGCACAAGGCCAAGGTGACAGAACTGGAGTATCAAGTGGCTCAGGCTAAGACCCCATTCTCAGTAGCCCTGTGAGACAGAGCAGATCAGCGAGCAGATTCCTGTGAAATGTGGGGGCCTCCCCCTCTCACTCCCTGGGCCTCATGGCATTGACGTCCGGGACAGTGGCATTGAATGGGCAGAGGGCGGGGGCCTGGAGGAGGGCAGCACCTTTGGGCCTGGCTCAGGCCCAGATATGGACATGCTGAGCCTGCTGAGCCTGCTGAGCCTGCCCACTGTGGCCTCTGATCTGCAGAAGTGCGACTCAGTGGAACACCTGCGCGGCCTCTCGGATCATGCCAGTCTAGATGGCCAAGAGTTTGGATCCCAGAGTCGGGGATGCCAGGGGAAAGATGGAGGCAGAGGGGGTCGTCACTAGCTCAGTGTCAGCCTGTGTCTGTGGCCAGCGTGCTGGCTTGACTTCTGCCATGGGCAATCAAGGCCCCACAGGCCTCTTCTCCCTCTCTGAGTCTGTCTTCATCCAGATCCTGGTTTGCA
Organism: Rhizomys pruinosus; assembly: GCA_009823505.1. Lineage (NCBI taxonomy): Eukaryota > Metazoa > Chordata > Mammalia > Rodentia > Spalacidae > Rhizomys > Rhizomys pruinosus. The sequence continues at coordinate 109,492 of VZQC01009360.1, forward strand.
GGTGTTTCTGGGCGAGTTCCGCTGCTGTCAGTCCTGTCTGCCTGGATTTCTCTCTCCCTCCTGGCCCCTGGGGAGGGAGCTGTCCTTGACTTGGCGGCCCAGAAGGCTTGCTCTGGCCCTGTCTGTCTCACTGCTGGCCTTGCCATCTCTGATGCCCTCTGTTTTCTCTGACCCTCCTTCTTCTGTCAGTCCTGCTTTTCACAGGATGGAACTAGGTCTTGACACAAGAAGTTCCTATGAGAAAGTGTGCACCTAGCCTGAGTGGCTGGGCAGGCCCACACCTGTTGATTCCTGGCCCTGGCCACCCTAGAAGGCAGCTCCCCAGGGTGCCTAGGCTTGCTGTTGAGTCCTGGTGACTCTCTACCCTTGTCCTCTGTCCCAGCCTGCCAGTGAGCAATGTGTGAGATGTCCCATGTGCCTCTGGAAGATGCCACCTTCCCTCTGTCTTCCCCTCCTGACCTGAGCCACAGTGGTATGTGTGTCCTAACACAGTTTCAGGGAGAGGAGCCTGACCCTGTTAACACAGGGAACAGGGCTAACTCCAAATGACCCTTGTGTGTGGTATGTCCTCAACTGGACTGAGCCCTTAACATCAAGGTGCTAGTGGTTCCCTGATGCGGTCTGTGCCGGACGATAGTGATGAGAGATGCTGAAGGCTAGGACCATCCCTGCCATCCCTGCCTCCCTCATGAGTGGTGCTGGGCTTATCTGTTGGTGGAGGTTGAACAGAACTTGGCACCCTTCTATGGGGTGGCATTAGAGAATCTGGTTCTCAGTTACTCTCCCTTGCTCTTCCCCATGCCAATCAGTTCCTATTACAGGAAACTTTGGGCAGCACAGAAGCATGGCTATATAGGCCCCCATGTGAGGGAGGAACTAGCCTAAGTGAGGGGCCCAGCCTCAGGGAGTAACTCCAGGTGCTGGTAGTGCTCCTGGGGTGAGGGGAGGACTTGGAGGAGCTGACCTTCCTGTCCCACCCAATACGATGGAGAGCACTGGCCTGGGGCTAGGGGTGCACCTCCACATTCTGAATGGAGTCTTCTGGTGTTTGGGTTGGAGGATAGTCACGAGGAGAACATGTAGGGTTCAGGTTCGAGGTGGCTACTAGCAGACAGGAGACTTGAAGGACATGAGTGTGTCAGTGTGTCTGTGGGAGAGAGTCAGTCCTGGGTTTATTTAAATAAAATAGCTTATGTATCAGAAAAGTACATTGAAAAATACATCACGGGGCTGGAGAGATGACCTAGTGGTTAAGACCACCGACTGCTCTTGCAGAGGACCGGGTTCGATCTTCAGCACCCACATGGCGGCTTGAGAACTGTCTTTAACTCCAGTTCCAGGGGAATCCGACGCCGTCTTCTGACCTCCGCGCCACTGCACGACAGGAGTGCACAGACCTACATGCAGACAGTACATTCATACACATACAAAAATAAATAAAATAAAAAATACATCACCTTGCTATGTAATGTAGGAATGTTAAGTAATATTCCTTTTTATCTACACACAACTCTATTGTTAAAATGTGAACCCCTAAACATGTTTTGGAAATAACCTATAGTTTATTTTCAGATGCCATAATTTTGGTATATGTGTGGCATGTACTATATGCACATTTTGGTGCAATACAAATTGTAGGGAACAGCAACAACAACAAGACTGGTTCATAGAACTGACTGAAAAAGTAAACTGCCCCAAATAGTAAACTTCTGCATCGAAAAATTAAAAAAAAAAAAAAAGATGCTTGGAAAAAGATGCAAGACACTTATGGCAGAATTCATGAGCTCTGGCAGGGTGGGGGTGGGGAATGGAAGGGGGAATGGGTCTAGATTTGACTAAGAAATGTTGTGTGAAACACACAAAACTTCAATTAAAAAAAAAGAAATGAACTACAATTAAAAAAAGAAAAGAAGAGCATAGCACTTGGGCATGGCAGCACATTCCCTTAATTCCAGCACTTGGGAGACAAAGGCAAGCTTATCTCTATGAGATTGAGGCCTATCTGGTCTACATAGAAAGTTCCAGGCAAGCTTGGATTACTTGGCAACCCTGTCTCAAAAATCCCCAAAAGAAAAGAATACATTGTCTTGGAATATTATTGTGCTAGCTCTGATTTTGTAAACGGATTCTGCTAATTAAAAGCTTACAAAATATCTGTTAAGGCCAAGATGAAAACACAGGTTTTTAGTTAGCTAACTATTATAGAATATTAACTTGCTCAGTATGTGAAGGAAGAGGAAAGAATTTGAAGAAATGTAAAAATGTTAAGAATGTATAGTGGTGAACAGATTGGGTAATATTAAGGATGTACTCTGTTTGTGTGTGTGTTTTTAATACGACTTACAGAAAATATGGTAGGTCAAACCTCATGAAGTTATTTTTTCCAGTTTGACTACATTCTTGAATAACAAGGTCTTAATTAATTTTCTCTGACCTAGTTCTTAGTTCTGTTTCCAAACAAACATAAAAAGGAGAAGATAAATGAATTTTCAAAGAAAGCAAAAAAGTGAATTAATATTTTTGTGTAAAAATTAACTTTCTATTGCAGAAATAAAAAAGAATATATTGAAGAGAATGAAAAGATGATAGATACATAGATAGATGATAGATAAACAGATGATAGTTGGATGATAGATAGATACAGATAAAGGAAAGCCCATCAGAATTACAACAGACTTCAATAAAAACTAAAAAGCAAAAGAGCCTGGAGGAAAGTATTCTAAATTCTAACTTCTAACGATCGACCCAGAGTGCTTTACTCAGCAGAACTCTAGCATCACCAAAATGAAAAAAGAAAAACATTCCATGCAACAAATAGGCTGAAACAATGAATGTCCACCAAATCAGGCCTATAGAGAATGCTTGGAGGAAATAAAGGGAATGAAGAAAGGAATGCCCATACCTAAGAGGGTACAGTAAAAATAAAGGTGCAATGACAGAGACACAAAATGAGTCTAAGAAAACCAGCAAAAAATTAGGTGATGGGAACCAATACACATCTTTCAATAATAACTTTAAATAATGGCCTCAACTCCCCAGTCAAAAGACACAGACTATTTGAATAGTTTACATAACAAAATTCATCTTTTATTGTCTATAAGAAACTTATCATACCTTCAAGTATAGGCCTCACCTTAGGATGAAAGACTGGAAAATAATATTCCAAGCAAATACCACTAAGAAACAAGCAAGAATTTCAATTCTAATATCTGAAAAAAACAGACTTTACATTAAAATCAATCAGAAGCAATAAAGAGGGTCACCTCATTCTGATGAAGGAAACAGTCAAATAAGAAGACACTGAAAATATAAGCACCAAACCCTGGTGCACCCAATTTTACAAAAAGACTACTGAACTTCAAGACACAAATTAACCACAACTCAGTAATATTTGGTGACATTAAAACACCACCTTCTCAAATAGACATGTCATCCGGACTAAGATAAAAAGAGAATTATTTGACTTAAATAATATCATCTATCAAATGAACTTAACAGAGATCTTCAGAATATTCTACCCACACAGAAAAGAGTATACATTCTACTCAGCAGTCCATGGAAGCTTCTCTAAAAAAATACAACATGCAGCAGCACAAAACAAAAGTCAGTACAAACCAAAACACTGAAAAAAGTCCATGTATTTTATTGGACCACAGTGAAATAAGGCTTAATATTAACAGCAAAAGAAGCTCTGCATAAATTCATGGACGTTAAACAACTGTATTTAATTAATGACTGTGTCCTAGAAGAAGTCAAGAAAGGAATAATAGGACTCCTGTAAGTAAATGAAAATGCAACTAAACAAAGAGTCAGGGACACATTAAATGTAGCCCTAAGAAGGACGTTTGTAACCCTAAATGCCTGCATTAAAAAAATCAGAAAAAAGCAGAAATAAATGACTTCATGGTACCACTGAAGAATCTGTAAAGGCAAGAACAAATAAAATTCAAAATTAGCAGATGGAAATAAATATAATCAAAACAGAGATCAATGAAACAAAAACAAAAAAAGCAAGAAAAATAATTAATGAGGGTGGAGAGGTGGCTCAGTGGTTAAGACCACTGGCTGCTCTTGCAGAGGACCCAGGTTAGATTTCTAGCACCCATATGGCAGATAACAACCATTCATAACTCCAGTTCAAAGCAATCTGATGCCCTCTTCCAACCTCCATGGGCATTGAATGAGCTGGGTGCACTCACATACATATAGGCAATACATTCCTAAACATAAAATAAAAAAAAATATTTTAAAAGAATCAATGAATCTAAGAGATAGTTCTTTGAAAAGATAAAGAAGATAGAGATATGTGTAGCACATCTAACCCAAAGAATTTAAGGGGGCTGGAGAGATGGCCTAGCAATTAAGAGCGCCAACTGCTCTTGCAGAAGACCCGGGTTCGATCCCCAGCACCCACATGGTAGCTAAGAACCGTCTGTAACTCCAATTCCAGGAGAACTCCAGTTCCAGGGGAATCCGACGCCCTCTTCTGACCTCCGTGGCTTTGCACAACACAGGTGCACAGACCTGCATGCATACAGTACATTCATACACATAAAAATAAATAAATAAATAAATAAATAAAAATTAAAAAAAAATAAATAAAAAAAAAATAAATCAGAGACAAAAGGGGCAACCCCAAAATAGGCACCAAAAAAGATGCAGAGCATTATAAGGGATGACAAACTCTATGGGCTGTGAATGAAAGATTGTTACACAATCTTTATTTAAGTATTGAGCCTTTATACTCCAACTCTAACCTGTACGTGAATATATTCTGCCTCTGAGAAGGAAGTCATAACATTTGGTGAGGTGGCCCTTTTTATTCAAAGGAATTTTATTTTTCTAAAGGAAATTTTTTGGTCTTTTTGAGACAGGGTCCCCCTTTAGCCCCAGCTGTCCTAGAACTCACAATGCTGACCAGGATGGCCTTGAACTCAGAGAGATCTGCCTGCCTGGGCCTCCCGAGTGCTCAGATTAAAGGCATGCCCCACCATGCTTGGATCTAAAAGAAATTTTTGAAGAGATATTTGGTTATGAAGTTGTCAAGATGCAAAACTACTAGCAGCTGAGATAATAAATGCATGTCCGTGAGGCGTTTTCTTGGTTGTCAAGTGATGTGGCAGGGCCCAGCCCACTGAGAGTGGTGCCACCCATGAGCACTATGGTTGTATAAGAACAAAGGCTGAACAAAGGCCAGAGGAACAAACCAGTAAGCAGCCTTCCTCCTCCATTGTATGCTTCATTTCTTGCCTCTAGGTCCAGGCCCTGCTTCTTGCCTGTCTTCCCTAAGGGGTGGACTGTCACTGGATGTGTAAGATGCAATAAAATGTTTCCCCCCTTAAGATGTTTTTGGGTAGAGTGTTTTATCACAGCAATAGAAATAGCTAGGACAGGATACTTTATTGCCACCCTGTTCCTGTCTATGGCTCCTCTCCCTTTTAGCTTTTCCAGTTTATCATTTTTTTCCATGCTTTCCAACTCTGTCTTTTCGCTTTACTTCTGCCTTCTAACTACTGTTCTCTTTCAATTCAGAGTAGGTTTGGCCATTTCAAAGACCAAGATATACCCCTTTGGCCCTTTCTCTGACCTCTACTATTCTAGTATCAATAAACAGCACTCTCTGCACTTTTCTGGAAGTGGAGTGGAGTTGGTTATAGAAACAATTCTGACCCACTCCCAAGACACAGCCGTGTACAAGACCTGTGCTGGCCTCACTGCAAGCATCTCCATGGAAACCAGAAAGAATATGCATTTTGAGAAACTTAAGGTCAAGTCCCTATGGCTTATATTGTTCCACACCTAGTGACACAGATGAAAGTGAGTTGTATAAAAGTGATAGAGGCTAAGTCCTACACAGGCACACTTCTCTCCAGCCAGGACAACAATCAAAGGTCATTGTGAGGTTTCTCAGCTTGCCACACTATTAGCAATTGATAGAATTACCACAAAAGCTTTCTTAACCTCATTGTCTGCTTCATATAAGTATAATGAAATGTTTTGGACTATTTAATGTGGGAAAATCAAGAAGTATTTCTTATATCTGGAGACTGATAAGTTGAGGCCCACGTCTAATGTGTGTCTTTATAATGGACCATGACATAGAGGAAGGCATATTTGTTGTGGAACTCTGTCCCTCTGGCATGAAATGACACTGCCATCTTGACAACTGGGAAGCTGTGATTGAGTACCCCTCAAAAAGCTGTGTCCATTAATATTTTCTGAGAGGGAAACAAGGATTTGGGAATTAGTGCATAAACAGATCCCTGTCACTAGCAGCACACAGGGCAGCCCACGGCTAGCAAGGAGGCACAGGAGATACTGCCTCTCCCCAAGAATAGAAAAGCTATATTTCTGGAGGTTTGTTCTGTAGGGAAAGGATATGGGGGGCACGGGTGGGAGAGGGTGTATAAATATGAGTAAGATCTATTAAATAAAATGCACAAAATGCAATAAAAAATCTTTTTTTAATTTCAGCATGCATTTGGAAGGGTGAAGTGGTGAGGACACTAGAGACAGATGAAAGAAGATAATAATGGATGGATATGACCAAAATGCATTGTATACATGTATGACATTTTCAAGGAAGAAAAATATTATAAACTGTCCCCCTAAGTTCTCAACTTTATGCCTCAGAACTCATTAGAGAAACATCTTTCTGCAGTTGATGGTAATTAATACAGAGTTCAAAATTGAACAATGTGCATTGAATAAGAGATTATATGGCATGATTGGGGTTATGCAGGACATGTACTCTGAGAAGCTATCAGAAATGATGGCTGCTGGAGTAGAGAGGGTCAGATTTTTCAGAGATGAGAGCCTTGAGACGATTCATGTGGTCTACTAGGTAGTCCTTTACTCTTGCACATACAGACAGCACTAAGTAAACTCTGGCTTTAAAAAATAGAACAAGTGAAATGGGATGGAAAAAGTAGTAGAGGGAAGAGAGGAGGGACTAAAAAAGAGAGAATAGTATGCCTATTTGGTCAAAATGCATTTATTCACATGTATGAAATTCTCAAAGAATAAAAAAAGTAACAAAAAATACCCCATAAACATTACAATGACAAAACTGGGAGAGTCTACAACATTACTCGGCTTGCTGTTGGCATTATTTTAAACAAGCAAGTTAACAGTAAGATTCTTGTCAAGGGAATTCATGTTTACATTAGGCATATTAAGCACTATGAGAAGCAAAAGAACTTCCTGAAATGGGTGAAAGAAAATTATTAGAAAAAACAGAAAGCCAAAGAGAAAGGAACCTGGGTTCAACTGAAGTGCCAGCCTACCTCCACCACATTGTGTAAGAATTAACAGAAAGAGGGCTGGAGAGATGGCAGTAGTTACAAGAACTGGCTGCTCTTGCACAGGACCTGGGTTCAATTCCCAGAACCCACGTGGGGGCAAACAACCAACTGTAGCTTTAGTTCTAGGGGATCTGATGCCCTCTTCTGACACCCACAGATACTGCATGATACCCATGCACCTATATACATGCAGGAAATACAGTCAGACACATAAAATGAAAGTAATAAAAATATTTTTGCCGGGCATGGTGGCTCACGCCTTTAATACCAAACTCTGGAGACAGAGGCAGGCAGATCTCTGTGAGTTCAAGGCCACCCTGGTCTACAAAGTGAGTTCCTGGTAGTAGGGACTGCAGGAGACCCTGTTTCAAAAAGACCAAAAAATATATATTGTTTAAAATAATTAAGTTTGAAAATAAGTAATGGAAAGAAGGACAAGCTGATGGAACCCATCCCCTATGAATTCATGGCTTAATGTGCAAAAAGAATAAAAGACCTTGGCTGTTAAAAAATAAATTAGAATGTCTTCCTGCTGGACCATGAAGAAGCAGGAGATGTGCCATTTTTTTAATTTATAAAATCGTATTAGAACATATTGTTATATTGTTATTTACTGCTTTTTGTTTTGTTTTCTATTTTGGGATTTTTATTAATTTTTCTTGAACTTTTGTGCATTTCATACAACATTTCTTAATCAAATTTAGACCCATTCCTCCTTCCTTGCCCCCCACCCCACCAGAGCTCATGCATTCTGCCATACATGTCTTTCATCTTTTTCTCATTCTTTTTTTAAATTTTTGATGCAAAAGTTTACTGTTTGGGACAGAAGTTTGCTGTTTCAGTTCTGTGAACAAATCTTTTTCGTTGTTGTTCACCTTAATTTTATATTACTCCAAAATATAGATGTATACGCTTCACACATATGCCAAAATTAAGATGTCTGAAGAAGTAAAGATGGCTGAAAAACATGTTAAAAAGTGTTCAATGTATGGGGCTGGAGAGATAGCCTAGCGGTTAAGAGCGCCGACCGCTCTTACAGAGGACCCGGGTTCGATCCCCAGCACCCACATGGCGGCTGAGAACCGTCTGAAACTCCAATTCCAGGAGAACTCCAGTTCCAGGGGAATCTGACACCCTCTTCTGACCTCCGCGGCATTGTACGACACGGGTGCACAAACCTACATGCAGACAGTACATTCATACACATACGGAAATAAATAAAATTTAAAAAAAAATTAAAAAAAAGTGTTCAATGTCTCTCTAAATGCAAATTAAAACCATTTTAAGATTTCATCTTACCCCAGTAAGACTGGCTATGATCAAGAAAACAAATGATACCAAATGCTGGAGAATGATAAGCAGCTGTTTCTTTACCTTTGCAGAGTCCCTTGCAAAACAACCTGTGACCTTGCAGCTGTTCTAAAGGAAACACGCCCCTTAGTCACATTGCCTTCCCTTAATCCTGCCCCCAAATTTCCCACGAAAGTCTTGCTGCCATATAAGCTTCTTTGTGTTTTGCAATAAATGAGCTGACGCAGGCTCCCAGGTTTTCTTCCTGTTGTATTCACCATTGCCCCATGGATCCCTCTCTACTCCCTCCTGGTATCCGGCTTGCTGTGACCAGGGCTGGTGCACAAAGGCCTTGTGCAGCTGCCACACAGAAGGTTGGGGGATACTGGTGATCCGGAGGGTGGAACCCCATGGCTGATGACCCCACAGCTGTCACCCAATGTGGGGCTTGAAAAGAGGGGACCTCCAGGAACATGCAGGAAGAAGGTGTGTAATCCCCTTTGAGGGACATCGGCTGGTAAACCTCAGCCATTGCACTCTGAGGTCTTCTTTCTATTTCTTTTATTTTCAGTTTGTGCCATTGTGAGGGACTGAGTATGACAAAGGGACAATTGATGCTTTCTGGCCAAGGCCGTTCTTTGGGGTTACCACTGCATCCTCTGGTTGGGCCTCAACTGGCTACCTGGGTGTGGGCAACAACCTTCTATCTATACAACTCTCTGACACTAAACCAGTAACTCATCAGTCATTTAAAAGTCCCTAGGATGGTTGCTGCTTTTCTGGAACTTGAGGTCAGGCTTCCTCTTGAGCCCTCAGCATTTCTCTTTTCTATCATGACCAATGCACAAACCCACCAAAGAGATCCCCAAATTCACGGCCTCCAGGCTCTCCTTAGGAGTAGAGGAGTGAAAATTTCTCTATGAGAGGCCACCTCCTTCTGGGATGACATCCTTAATGTCACCCCTTTGGGGGACTCCTATAACCCATATTCCTGGAATCAAATATCCTATCACGCCCACTGTATGGAGAAACAAGAAGGCATGCCTCGCTCTCTCCCTTATCACCGCCATTAGACAATATATAGGCCTTCCCCAGCAATCAGACACAGACACTACAAAGACAAAAAGGTGCCCCAGAGTCCCCTCCAGAGGACTCTGAAGAGGACTGTCCAGAGGACTGGCCTGTGTCCAGTCTGGACTCACTCAATCAAGCTATAAAAAAATCAAACAGGGTCTGGGCATGGTGGAACATACTTTTAATCCCAGCACTTGGGAGACAGAGGCAGGAGGATCTCGGTGAGTTCAATGCTAGCCTAGTTATATAATGAATTCCAGGACAGTTGGGGCTACAGAGAGACCCTGTCTCAAAAAGACCAAAAAATAAAAAAAAATAAAAAATAAAATAAAAAAGAAAGAAAAAAAAATCGAACAGGAACTACCCCACTTTAAGACTGGACCATCCCCTTTGACACCTTCCCATTCTCCTTTTCCACCCTATACATTTTTGGGGGGCTTGGATTGCCTCCCAGTCATTCCTTCCACCCCCTCTGCTCCAGCCTTTACTCCAGACCCAGCAACTTTGCAAGGCTGGGGACACTTGGGTGATAGAATATCAAGCCATGCCTGTTGGTGTAGCCCCTATCAGAAGCATGTCTTTAAATTGGTATCTATACCAGGCCAGGAATCTGAAGGAACTGAGACAAGCAGACAGAGAGGACAGGGTCTAGGCTCCATGGACTAAATCCATTTTACAGAGCTTGCATGCCACTCTCAATACTCCTCAGGACTGGAGAGACATATACCGTTCCTCTCTCCCCAGCCCCCTCTTCCTTCAATAGGAGGCACTCTGTTGAGATGAATGTCTCCTACAGGCTCACAAAAAACGAAATCAGGCCAACGTTACCTGGCACCATGATGCTCTCTTTGGCCATGGCAATTACTCTTTGGGCGATCTGCAGGCTGACCTTCCCCCTGGCGACTTTGACCAAGTATGCTTTTGTACCCTACAGGCCTGGGACCACATTACAAACTTGTCTCTGTTATTTTTGCTACAGGAAGCTGAAGAACCTCTGTCTGACTTTATATTAAGAACCAGGGCCAGTCTAGAGAGAAAGATTCCTGACCCTACTGCCTGGGATCTTCTTCTCGGTAACATCATTTGGGACAGCATGATCTCTGAACACCACTAAGCTTGCCAGAGATTAAAAAAAGATCATTACAATAGATGGATAGTGGCCACTCAAGACATAGGTTGCCCCTTTGGTGCAGGCATTTGCCTCCACTGGTAAAACCTGAAGGCAAATGCTTTAAATGTGGAGGTAAAGGCCATTGGAAACAACGAATGTCCCAGCCGGGCGAGGTGGCACACGCCTTTAATCCTGGCACTTGGGAGGCAGAGGCAGGCAGATCTTTGTGAGTTCAAAGCCAGCCTGGTTTACAGAGTGAGTTCCAGGACAGCTGGGGCTACAGGGTGACCCTCTCTCAAAAAAGACCAAAAAAAAAAAAAAAAAAAAAAAAACAACAACAACAAAAAATGAATGTCCCAAGGACATGGCTTCCCCTAAACCAGTGATGCTCCTAAGACACTCTGCCCTAGATGCAGAAAAGGATAGCACTGGAAGCAGAGCTGCTGTTCCCAATATGACAGAGGACAAGCCGTTAGTGCCTTTAAACTCCCAGCAGCAACCCTCAGCCCCATCATTAATAGGGAATTTTACTATCAAAGCCCTCTGTACCAGGAATATATTAGAAGGGGCCCACCCCAAAATAGTGATCAACATATGGGGAAAGCCCTTTAAATGCCTCATTGACACAGGGGCAGACAGAACCATAATCAGACAACAGGAAGTACCCCCTAACTGGGCCCTATTCCCTGTCCCCTGACTGGTGGGGGTTGGAGGTGCTTCTCAAGCCTTTATCACCTGAGACACCATGACATGAGAGGACCCTGATGGTACCACTGGGTGTATCTGCCCCTTGGTTACAAATGTCACCACAAACCTATTAGGAAAAGCCCTTCTGGAGGCTCTTGTTGTTATCACCTTGGAGGGGAGATATCTCTTAGAGGACAGTGGCCCCTGCCCCTTCCCTAAGCACTCCCAATTCTGATGGCCACTGCTGGATACCAAACTCCCTGCCTTGACTAGATTTCAGACAGCCCAGTCTGAGTTGAGCAGCGGCCTCTACCCAAGAGAAATTACGTGTTCTCAAACAACTAGTCAATGAGAAAGTACAATTAGGACACATCTGCCCTTCCTGCAGCCCCTGAAACACCCTGATCTTTACAATAAAAATGGATCATGGGGTTGGTGGGTACTACAAGACTTAAGGGCTATTAACAAGACTATGCATGTTTGGGACTCCCTCCAGTGAGGCCTCCCCTTGGCATCAGCTTATTCTTTCCCCCAGACCTAACTTTAGCATCTCTCCAAAGCTCTTTAGGCAATTTAATCTGGCTAAGGCCCTGACTTCCCCTTCCCACAAGTACTCTCCAATCCATATTCAACCTCTTAAAAGATAAAAATCCCTCCTCTAAGCAACAACTCAGCCAGGAGGCCTCTAAGGCCCTTAAAATAGTCAACTAGGCCTTACAAGTTATGTCCCTGGCTCGGTATGAGCCCTCTCTCCCTCTTGGCCCCATTATTTTATTTTTATTAACTAATTTTTTTTATTGATGCTTTATGTATTTCATACATCATTTTCCAATTCAGTTCAGGCGTATATCCCCTTCCCTTCACCCCACCCCACCCCTACCCATCCCAGATCATGCATTCTGCCGTAACTTTTCTGCATTTTTCTGGGGGTTTTTTGTAATGGCCTCATTATTTTTTTTAATTTTATTTATTTCTGAATGTGTATGAATGTACTGTCTGCATGCAAGTCTGTGCACCTGTGACGTGCAACGCCGCGGAGTTCAGAAGAGGGTCTCGGATTCCCCTGGAACTGGAGTTCTCCTGGAATTGGAGCTTCAGACGGTTCTCAGCCGCCATGTGGGTGCTGGGGATCGAACCCGGGTCCTCTGTAAGAGCGGTCGGTGCTCTTAACCGCTAGGCCATCTCTCCAGCCCGGCCTCATTATTTTTAATAGCTCCCTTACACCAGTGGGTAATTTACATGGGCCTTAGGGAGTTCACCAGTAGGTGGCGCTCGTCGCCTGCTAACAGAGATGGACTCTCTTGCCCACTTGATAAGAACAGGGAAAGACCAACTTTTGGGAAAGGAACCTGACACTATTGTTACCCCTGTTTCCCTTACTAATGTACAATGGCTGCTAAGTATCCCACCCAAGTCACTGTCAGTCTGGAAAAATTGACAATCATTACTCCTGGGAGAAATGGGCTTCTGCACTTCCCCTTCTCCCTTGGATGCCTCCAGGGATTTTCCAATGCATGTCTATCTCCCTGGCACCTTCTGTCTTTACTGATGGAGACACAAAAGGGAGCAACGGCAATTATTCAAACCTATGAAAACCTATCCCCCACTATCCCCCACTATCCTCTTACAGGAACTTTCTGATAATTGCCCTCAATTCGAGAAAATTTCTGCTATGTCTTTGGCCCTTAAAGAAGTTTCTGACTGTCTTAACCTATAGTGTTTCTGTGCTCAATCTCCTCTCCTGACTCTCTCGGTCCTTTGTTAAACTTGACAACAATCCCCTATCCCCACTACTCATTGTTGTCTCTACCCTCTTGCTCCAGCAATGTGTCCTACCAGGACACATTTCTGAGGGCAATGCCCTCACCACTGCCTTGCAACAACCAGAGCCTTTGTCTCTACTCTTGATGAAGCAAACAATGTTCACTCCCTTACCCATGTCAATCTTAAAGGACCTTGGGCCCCCTTGCCTAAGATACCTGTAACGCATTTACAATACATTGTAAAATACTGCTCCTCCTGTGCTTCCCTTTAAAGAAATCCGGCCATCCAAATGATGGGCACCAACGATCCTGGGTTAAAAGCTAACACCCTCTGGGAAATGGATGTCACATATATCCCGCAATTTAGGCAGCAAAAAAATATGTTTTTATTACTGTTGATACCTTCGCTGAATTCCTTTGGGTTTCTTCCCACAAGGGAACAAAACGCCAAAAACTTACTGCCGATATGTTAATTACGTTCTCCATCATGGGAATTCCTAAACAAATAAAAACAGATAACCGTCCTGCATTCGCCAGCACTCATGTGGAGGGTTTTTGTGCCCTTTGGAAAATAACTCACCAGACTGGCATCGCTTATAACTCACAAGAACAAGAAATCATCAAACAAACACATCAAACTCTCAAGTCCCAACTTAACAAAACAAGGTATTAGGGTAGAATATTCGGCTTAAATTCATTTGGAAAAACAAAAGACCCCGAATAGCCAAAACAACCCTGAGTGAAAAGAGCTACACAGGGGATCTCTATACCAGACTTCAAACTATACTACAGGGCTATAGTCATAAAAACAGCCTGGTACTGGCACAAAAACAGACCTGTTGACCAATGGAACAAAACTTAAGATATATATATAATATATAGATATATAATATATATATAGCTAATATTATTATATATATATTAAATGCTTGGTGCCCATTGTAGAGATCGAAAGGTTATTCCTGGACAAACTGTCAGCCCAGTGAAAGGAATCAGCCAGAATTGACCAGAGTCCAAATCGAACAGCTCAAAGCAGTGGACTGTTTTGCTTCTCAATCAACTGTGCCCCTTTTCTAAGCCTAGGGAAATTCTGCGGAACGAGGAGCGCATGTTTAGAACGTAAGGGCTGCGAATTGGGGGAATGGGAGAATCTATAGCAATGTTAGTCTGGACATATATCTGATCAACTTGATTGAAACATAAACAACCCTCACCCACCGCTGGATGGTGGGACCTGTGGGGCTTGGCCAACAGGTCCTGGCAATTGGTTTTAATGGAGGATGCTTGTAACTACATCGGATTCTACTTATGCAAAAGCTAAAAAATGAAAAAAAAAACTGAGAGAAAGATTCAGGACAGTTAGGGCAGAACTAATGATCGGGATGGGGTGGGGTGGGGGGAAGGGAAGGGATTATTCTGAACTGAATTGGAAATGAGCGTATGAAATGCACAAAGCATCAACAACAACAAGCACAACAAACATTAAAATAATAAAATAAATAAAACAAAGGCGGGGAAAAAAAAAGAAAAACTGAGATCAAGAGCACATCAATTTCCTCAGCCACCTCATATTTGACAAGGGGACAAGAAGACACAATGGACAAAGACAGCATCTTCAGCAAGTGGGTTGGCAACTGGATACGCACTTGTAAGCAGAATAATTAAACCCCTGCCTCTACCCTGTACAAAAGTCAACTCCTGATGATTAAAGACACTCAACGTGAAACCCCAAACCCTGAAGGGATAGAGAAAAAGGCTTGGCAGCGACCTACAAGACATATGTGTAAGAAAAGACTTCCTAAATCAGACAAGCAGCTCTGCAAGAAATTAAGGTCGACAATTGCAAATGGGACCGTCATTAACCTCAGAAGCTTCTGTACATCAAAAGAAACAATCAAGAAAGGGAAGGGAAATCCCACAGAGTGTGAGGAATCCTTCACCAGTGATAGTGATACATCTGACAAAGCTTTGTTTTCCAGAATATATAAACGACGCTACCAAAAACAAAGAGAAAGAAACAAATGAATGCCCACTCATAGTATTGGAAAAGAGTTGAACAGAGATTCACAAGTGAGGAAATAAAAATTTCTGAGAAACATCTTAAAAAAAAAAAAATTGTTCAATATCACTAATCATTAAGGGAAATGCAAATCAAACCATTCTAAGATATCATATCACTCAGATAAGAATGGCAGTAGAGGAATCAAGAAACCACTTATACGGAATGCTGGAAAAAATATGTGTGGGTTGGGAGAGGGAAGGAAGGGAGGGGGGGGAAAAGGGAAAGCACTCAAGGGGAAGAAGCCAAAAACAGCTAGTGGTTGGGGAAAGGTGGGAAACTCCGTGCAGCCGCATATGGAAATCAGTGTGGAGAAGCGACTTGGAAGACGGGGGTGGATGAACTTGCACCTGACCCACCAACCACGCGAGAGCAAACAACAACCGGAAGAGCAGGCCAAAGGACTGACATACGGTCGACGGCGTGCAAAGCGAAGAGGAAGACGGAGAGTAACAGGCGCGCCATTTAATTTCAGCTCTCAATATACACAATACGGCGAGGGAACAACATCAGGAACGCACCGGGGGGGGGGGGGAAGCGGGAGGGCACAGTTTGCCGCATCAATGGGGGGAACAAAATATACTACAATGGATGATCAGTACAACATAATAATATACCGGAAGGATACAGGACACAATGGGTGTGCAAGTACCATGACGAAGGGAGAGAACTGTAAAAAGACGACAACATGACGTTGCAGAAATGGCTTGGAGCTAGGACAGGATTCGTATGAAGTAACAAACACAGTCCCAGAAAAACAAATGAAGAAAGTATCCCTCATCTGTGAAGGCCTAGTGCCAATTACCCAGTTTGGGAATATTCCTGTGCATGACCCCCTAGCTTTTGTCCAAGCAGGTGGGATGATGCATCTTGGAAACAAAAACAACACAGAAAGGAACTGCATCAAAGAAACTGACTGAAACAGTGAACTTCTGCTAAAAACAGTCAACTTCCCCATGGAGAATATTGAGAAAGACTGAGAAAGAGATGAATAGCATGTTTGGCAGAATGCATGAGATCTGGAGGGGTGGGGGGATGGGGGGACATGGGTCTAGATTTGATAAAAAAATGTATGTATAAATAAATAATAATAAAAATAAATTAATTAAAAAATAAGACTGAGAGAAAGATGCAGGACATGTATGAATGAACTGGGGTGGGGAGGGGTGGAGGAAAGGAAAGGGAAATATGTCTAAAATTGAACTGAAAAATGATGTATGAAATACACAAAACATCAATAAAAGTATTACATTTAAAAAAATAAATAAATAAATTTGAGACGAGGTGTCCTTGCCAGTTGAAGGCCAGCCTGATCTGTTGACTGAATTCTAGGCCAGCTGGGGCTATACGGAGTCCATATCTCAGAAAGACAAATAAATAATTAAATAGGGAAATTTGACACAGAGTCTCCCTATAGCCCCTAATGTCTTGAAGCTAGCTAATCAGTCCAGGCTGGCATTGTACTCACAGAGATACACCTGCCTTGGCCTGAAACTGCTGTGATCAAAAATGTTCTCCACAATGTCTGGCTTAAGAAAATGATTTTCTGCTGAGTGTGGTGGGACACACCTTTAATCTTAGCACTTGGGAGGCAGAGGCAGGCAAATCTTTGTGAGTTTAAGGCCAGCCTGGTCTACAGAGCAAGTTCTAGGACAGCTGGGGCTACAGGGAGACCCTGTCTCGAAAACACTGAAAAAAAAGAAAGAAAATGGTTTTCTAAGGTGACTTCTGTGTAACAGAAACAATTATTATACAAGCAGTTCCAAGGTGGAGGTCCATTGTCTCTGTCCGAAACCACTAGGGAGTGGAATCTGCCCCTTTATTGCTAACTTGAACAAAGTCAGCTCAGCTGGAGAATTTCATTTGCAGAGAGTAACAAGAGGCAAGGTCTGGTATGGGTATACTGAATTAGTCACTTTATTGTTGCTGTGATAAAACAACCATGACCAAGGGAACTTATAAAAGGAAGAGTTTATTTGAGCTTACAATTGACAGTGCCAGGGAATCAGAGTCCATTGTGGCAGAAGGCATGGTGGCCGGGGCTGCAGCAGCAAGCCAAGGTTCACATCTCACAATGGGCACAGGAGGCAGAGGAGAGACTGGAGACCACAAGGCTTGTTGAACTCACTAAGCCTGCCCCCAATGCCATACTTCCTCCAGCACGGCCACACCTTCTAAGACCTCCAAGAATGGTGCCACCAACTGGAGACAAAAATGTCTGAATACTTAAAGCCTATGGGGGGACACTCTCATTCAAACCACCACATACACCAAACTAGCATTATGGTTGCCAACAGCCCAAATTCCAGGCTAGAACTTGTGCTTAGAGAGTACATTTGAAAATGGTGTCAAAGACAGTTAATCCAAATATTTGGGAGGCAGAGCAGGCAGAAATTTGTGAGTTCAAGGACAGCCTGGTCTAGGGACCTATTTCCAGGCTCGCTGTGGCTGTGGTTAGAGAGAGCCTGATCTAAAATAGATAAAAAATAAATAAATAATAAATAAATAAATAAATAAATAATAAATAAATTTGAGAAGGACTCCCCGAGTTGAAGGCCAGCCTGGTCAGATCAGCTGGAGTATTACATTTGAGGCGTCCGAAAAAGGAACGCCTGATTTGGGTACAAGAAACTGGCATTATAGTTGCCACAGGCCATATCCCTGCCTGGAGCTTGTGCTTAGAGAGTACATTTGAGAATGGTGTCACAGGCAATTAATCCAGGGCCTTTGGGAGGCAGAGCAAGTAGATCTTTGTGATCCGAAGGCCAGCCTGATCCACAGACTGTGTTGCAGACCAGCTGGTGCGATACAGCAAAGAAAAAGGAAAAAAAAAGAAAAACAAATAAATAAATAAATAAATAAAATAAAATAAATAAATAATAAATAAGAAACAATAAATTTTAGACAGGGTTTATCTGTAGCCCAGCTGCCTGGAACTTGCTAAGTAGCCAGGTTGGCCTTGAACATGGAGGGTAGAAAAAAGGGAAAGGTCACCAACCTGGCCCAATATTTTTGTTTTGCTTGCCATGTAGATCAGGGTTGGCCTTGAACTCTCAGAGATCTTCCTGCCTCTGAATCCTGAGTCCTGGGATTAAAGATAGGGACAAAGACTGGCTAATAAAATGATTTTCAAGGTTACTTCTGTGTAGAGAAGAGAAACAATTATTGTGCAGGCAGTTGCAATAGGGCCTTCCAAGATGTCTGTGGGGGAAACCACTAGGGAGGGGACATTCCCTTTTGGATGTCATACACATAGTCAGGTCAGCTAGAGAATTTCGTTTTGGGAGAGATTATGAATGGGGAGGGCCTAATTTAGGTACTCCAAACTGGCAATAGAGTGTAGACTTGTGATAAGACCACTCAGGAGCAGAGGCAGGCAGATCTGTGAGTTCAAGGCCGAGCCTGCTCTACATACTGAGCTTCAGTCCAGGTGGGTCTACAGGGAGACCCTATCTCAAAAAGACTAAAAAATATGTAAAAAAAAAAAAATCCTGATCTCAAAAAAATTAAAATACACAAATAAGTAAATGAATGAATGAATGAATGAATGAATAAATAAATAAATAAATAAATAATAAATAATAAATAAATTGAGACAGGATTTCCCTTTTAGTTCAAGGGCTGGAATATTTCTGGACTATGAACTGATTCTATAATCTAGCTGGGGCTACAGGGAGAACTCTGTCTCCAAAAGACAATTAAAAAATAAAAATAATGAATAAATAAAACTAAATAATAAATGAATAAATAAATAAATAATAAATAAATAAATAATTAGTTTGAGACAGGGCTCTCTGCAGTTGAAGGTCAGCCTGGTCAGCTCAGCTGGAGAATTTCATTTTCAGAGGAGTATGGAGGTGGAAGGCCTGATTTGGGTATACCAAAATGGGACAATAGTGGCCGACAGCCCAAAACCTGGCCTAGAGCTTGTGCTTAGACAGTACATTTGAGAATGGTGTATCAGACAGTAAGCCAAGCATTGGGAGCAGAGGCAGGCAGATCCCTGCCAGCTCAAGGCCAGCCAGGTCTTTGGCCAAGTTCCAGACTAGCTGGGGTTACAGGTAGACCTCATCTCAAAAAGATTGAAAATACCACAATAATTAATGAATGAATGAATGAATGAGTAAAGAAATAATAAATCAATTTGGACAGGATCTCCCTTCCAGTTCAAGACTAGAATGTTCTGGTCTATGAACTGATTTCCATTCCACGTGGGGCTACAGGGAGAACCCCATCTCCAAAAGACAAATTAAAAAAAAAAGAAAAAAGGGCCAGGCACAGTGGTGCATGGCTTAATCCTCGCACTTGCAGATCTCCGTGAGTTCAAGGCCAGCCTGGTCTAACATAGGCAGTTCCAGACAGCTGGAGCTCCAGGGAGACCCTGTCTCAAAGACCAGAAATTAAGTTAGTTAATTAATTAATTAATTAATTAGAGACAAGGTCTCTCTGACATTTGAAGGCTAGCCTGGTCAGGTCAGCTAGAGAATTTCATATGCAATGAGTATGAAAGTAGAGGGCGGGGTGGAGATATAGTGAGTGGTATAAGAAGCACCACATGCATTTGCAGAGGACCGCGGTTCTAACTCCAACCCCAATCAGCTAAGAACCGTCTTTAACTACTCAGTCAACACTTGAGATATGGCACCCTCTTTCTGACCTTCTGCAGGCAGTGCACCCACAGGCGCACCTACATATATGCCAGACAGTATACGCATACACATTAAATAATAAATTTTAAAAAATAAAGGTAGAGGGTTTGATGTGGAGACACCAAACTGGCACTATATTGGCCAAAAACCCAATCCCCACCCCCCCCCCCTGTCTAGAGCTTGCGCTTAGACAGTACATTTGAGAATGGTGTAGCAGACAGTTAATCCATGGATTCAGGAAAAGAGGCAGGTGAGATCTCTGCTGGTTCAAGGCCACACCTGGTCTACGACGTTAGTTCCAGACCGCTCGTGCTAAAAGGTGAACTTTTCTCAAAATGAGACACAAACAACAAAACAACAACTATAATTAATTAATTAAAGACAATTAATAAAGAAATTTTAGGGAGGGTCTCCTGTAGTCCACCTGCCTGTAACTGGTTATGTAGACAGGTTGGGCTTAAACAAGAGGATAGAAACAAAGGAGAGGGCCACTGTGGTGGTTGAATGAGTGTCCCCACAGAGCTTTAGTATTCCAGGACATTGCTCCAGTGGTGGCACTGTTTCTTGGAGTTCTTAGAAGGTGGCTGTGCTAGAGGAAGTTAGTCACTGGGGCAGGGCTTAGTGGAGTTTAACAGCCCTTGTGGTCTCGGGTCGCCTCTCTGCTTTCTGTGCTCATTGTGAGATGTGAACCTCGGCTTCTGCTCCAGCTCCAGCCACCATGCCTCCCCACCACGATGGACTCTAATTCCCTGAACTGTCAATCATAAGCTCAAAAACTCTTCCTTTATAGTTCTTTTGGTCTGGTGTTTTATCAACAGACACAGAAAAGTGACTAATACGCCACCACTGGCCTAATGAAATTACTGTTTTTTGCATCACCATATAGACCAGGCAGGCCTTGAACTCAGAAAAATCTGCCTGCTTTCTGCCTTCTGAGTGCTGGTATTAAAGGTGATGGCCACCAGGACCTGCTTAGGAAAATGATTTTTTCAAAGGTTTACTTCTGTGTGAAAAGAAGAGAAAATTTGATTATGCAGGCAGTTCCAAGAGGGTGCTCCAAGATGTCAGTGGGGGAGCCACTAGGGAGGGGGATCATGCCCCTTTTGGATAACATGCACATAGTCATGTTAGCTGAAGAATTTCATTTGCTGTGAGACTAACAAATGGGATGGGTCTGATTTGGGTACTCCAGACTGGCAATAGAGTTGCTATAACTCTATCTCCAGCATCAAATTTGTGCTGAGAGAGTACATTTGTGGACTGAGGTTGGTGATGAAAATTTTTTTATCAGACCACTCAAGAGGCAGAGGAAGGTAGATAGCTGTGAGTTCAGGCTATCCTGGTCTATCAGACGAGCATTCAGCAGCTTGGGGTACGGGGAACCCTGTCCAAAAAGAAGGTTTGTTGGGTCTGAAAATTTGCACAGAGCATACTCTTAAGCCCAGGATTCAATCATGGAAACAAAATTATTTAACTTGCTGGTGCACCAGAAACCAATTTTAAAAGCTAGTGCCCCAGGAGGGCCAATTGTTAGCACACTAGGGGCACAACCCACTCTATGCAGGGAAGGGTGTGACCCTGAAAACCTGCAAAATCACAAACCAGAGGGAGCATTGGTGATTGTGAGTGAAAACACAATGTCCAATGCTATAGAAACAATGGCAAGCATGGTGACCTTTAAGCTGATTGATGTGTTTAGCAGTGTGGAGGCCCTTGGGAGGACTGGTCTCCTTAGGTGCTGGGATACCTTCCTTCAGATGTGGGAAAGTCATCCTGACCCAGGTAAGCTGTGCAAACTACGAACTCAGGGTCAGACTATTTCTTGCTGTTAAGGTAGTCACGGGAACACAAGCTTGCTTTAGGCTAAACCCATTTTACAGGTAACACCTTCTTCTTTTTTACATAAAACTTTATTTTTATTTTTAAACCAAAATCTAGACCCATGTTTCCTGCCCCATGTGCCCCCACCCCCCTGAGCTCATAACAACCGTCCTTCTTAATGAACTTCTTTCTGACCATGGTCCTAACATACTCCCTTGAGTTAGGATCATGAGATCAAATCATGGACTCATCTGTAGTAATGGGATCAGAAGGATATGAAGCTTAACTGCAAGATTTCTTTCCTTTTACAAAATTAAATAGGGCATGGCAGCTGTGGGCATCTGGTGGGGCAGTCAGCAAGCAAGATGACTATAAGTACACTCCGTTATAGCCCTTGGGTGGACCTCGTTAAGACAAAAGAAGCCATAAATATGAGCCCCTGGAGGAAGTGGACAATTGTGTCCCTTGGTAATTCTGGGAAACCAGACTCTAATATTCCAGCCTTTTGATTATGGAAGGAGAATGGGGCAATGTTCTCTCTTCTGTATCTGCTTTAGATCTGAAGAGGAATGAAGTCTTGGCAGAACAGGTGTCTCCCTAACAGTTGAAGGCCAGGCTGGCCAAGTCAGCTGGAGAATTTCATTCCAGGCTACCTGGGGTAACAGGGAGACCTATGCTCAAAAAGATTAAAAACATAATACATAAAAGATGCTGCGATAAATAAATAACATAAACAGAACACCTAAAACCTCAAGCCAAGATAACAAAAAATTTAAAATATACAAAAGTGGATCAAACCAGAAATTGTAGGACACTAGAATGATCAAACCTCCCGATCAATCGAGGATAGAGGAAGGAAAAGCAATCCCAAGAGAATGGAATCGATCAGATCTTCACAGAATAATAGATGAAAATTTGCCCAAAACTAAAAGTAGACAAACCAATAAAATACAAGAGGACATGAGCTCCAACATACAGATCAGAAAAGCAAACCCCCTACGCCATAATCATACTAACATGCTAGATGCCTAAAACAAAGGCAAAATTCTAAGCCTAAGAGAAAAACAAGAAGTTACAGATAAGGGGAAAGCCATCCGAATTACAACTGACTTCTCAAATTGCACAAACTATGAAAGCAAGAAGAACTGGACAAAGCATTCCCAGTGTAAAGACTATAGATGTCAACCAGGTTACTATCTCAGCAATAATATTGATTATAGTTGAAGTAGAGTGTCTAGTTTCCTTTCAGTTGCGTGACAAAACATTTGACAAACAACAATTTGGGGAGGAAAAGGGGTTTTTATTTAGCTCCCATATCCTGACGTGACAGATCACCTCCTCAGAAGCACAAGGCCGGAACTCAGGAACATGAACTGGAGGCAGGAGCGAAGAACATGCCATGAGGAGTGGGCTGCTTACTGGCTTGCGCCCTCGGCCCATGGCAGCCTGCCCTTTTATAAGTTACACAACAACGACCTGCCCAGGGTGGCAACAACCATAGTGGGCTGGGCCCTCCACACAGTGGCTCAACAATCAGAACAATACTCCACAGATTAGCCAACCAGGCCAGTCAATGGAGCCAAATTCCCCCAATGAGGCTCCCTCAACACCATGGTGTCAAGTTGAACTAAGCCTTTCCAGCACCATGAGAGAAATCTTCCATGACATAAAAAAAGACGATGACTACATGTCTGGAAAACCAACCCCTCAGAGAAAACTTGAAGCAATCCAAAGACAGAAGAAAGAAGCAAACTTTATCCCCAGGCCCACTATAAGAGAAATTATAAGAGCAAAACTGCCAAAAGTAGAAACCTAGGACCAAAATGCAAATGGATCAATAATGTGAAAGAAACAACGCACAACTTTCAGTTTATAACCCGTCAAATATTTAATGGACTAACACTCCCCAATCAAAAGACTAGACTGGATATTGTGGTTAGGAAACACAACCCATCTTATCCGTCTATCAAAAAACGCATCTTAATTTCAAGGATAGCCACCAACGTAAAGTGAAAGGATGGAAAAAAAATATTCCAACGAAATGGTACCAAAAACAAAAGCAGGTGTTGCTATTTTATAATCAGAAAAATAGACTTCAAGTAAAGATAATCAGAAGAGACAAAGAAGGCATGACAACTTATCAAAGAAAAAATTGACCACGAAAATTCACATCATGAATATATATGCAACAAACTCTGGTGCACCAAACTTTATAAGACCCCCCAATTCTCCAGGCATCAAGGCAAAGATAACCCAGCACACCAAAATAGGGGAATTCAGTACCTCAATGAGCTATTTGAGACAGGGTAACTGGACAAAGAAAGAACAGAGAGATATCTGAAAGTGAATTATATGATATAGCAAACAGACCTCACAGACATCTACCGAATATTCCCCAAATACCAGAGAAAACACTTCTACTCAGCACCCCAGGAACATTCTCCAAAATCGACCAGCATATGGGGAAACAGAAAAAAACTCAACAAAAGACAAAGACTGAAAAATTTATCACTCTTCGACCAAAGTCAAAAAGCTCAATATCATCACAGTATAAGCCTTACTATCTACCAAGAACACATGGCACTAAACAACGCACTTGGAATAATTAATGGTCAAGGAAGAAATAAGAAAGAAATAATAGCATTCCGGAGAAACTGAATGACAATGGTAATACTAACACAAAAAAACTTGAACATTAAAAGCAGTTTTAAGAGCGGTAAGTTTATAACCCTTGGGTTGTGCCTACATTAGAAAAGCAAAAAGAGCACAAGCCAATGATGTGAGCTGCAGCTAAAACACTTGAGACACAAACAACCAAATGAACCCTAATGCAACAGACAGGAAGAATAACAAAACTCAGAGCAGAAAACAAAATGCCGGCAATGGTAGTGCATGCCTTTAACCTAAGCAATCGGGAGGCAACAGACAGAGTGGATCATTATGAGTTAAAGCCAGCCTGGTCAAAAGAGTGAGTCTCCAGGACAGCTGGGACTCTAGGGAGACCTTGTATAGAAAAGATAAAAAAAAAAATCAGAGCAGCAATCAGTGACAATAGAAACGAAAGACAGCAATCACAATTCAAATGATCCAAAGTTGGTTTTTTGAAAGAATAAAAAAAATTAGACAGACTCTAGCCAGCTTAACCAAAGAAAGAAAGAGTAAATCACAAATCAATATAATCAGTGATGAAAGGGAATTAGCACAACAATGAAGAATCCAGAAAACTCAATACAGGAATATTCCAAAAACCTATACTCTACTAGTTTAAACCTAAGAGAAATGATGAGTAGATCTGAAATCACTGGGAATCAGCAAAAGCTTAACAAGAAGATATGAACAGCTTAAACAGACCTATAATATATGAGCATTGAAGTATAATAGAAACCCTTCCCAGCTAAAAAAAGGGCAGGCCCAGATGGTTTTCATGGCAGAATTCTATACAACATTCCAAAAAGACCTACAACTATAGTACTGAAATTGTTTCAGAAGGATAAAAACAGAGGGAATTCTCCCACGTTCCTTCTATTAAGACAGATCACTCCTAATACAAAACAAGGCTAAGATAAACCAAAAAGGAGAACTATAGACCATTCATTAATGAACACAGATGCAAAAATTCTCAACAAAGTACGTGGAACGCATACAGAACCCACATAAGAAGATCATCCACCTGACCAAGTTGGATTCATACCAGCAGATCAGGGATGGTTCATAATGATCAATAAATATCATAAACACAGTAAATGGACGAAGACAAAACCACAAATATATCTCAATTGCAGAAAAACCTTTGCTAGGGATCATCCTCAATATCATCATAAACTCATATACAGGAAAACAACACCAATAATCATCCTAAATNAGGACTGGATCAAAGAACTGACTGATACAGTTAAATTCTGCCCAAAATAAGACTCTGCAGTGAAAAAACTTTAGAAAGACTGAGAGAAAGATGCAAGACATGTATGGCAGAAGGCATGAACTGGGGTGGGGTGGGGGGGCAGGGAGAGGGGAATGTGTTTAAATTGGACTGGATGATAATGTATGAAATACATAAATCATCAATAAATGTATTAAAAATTTGAAAGTAAAAAAAAGTCTTTTTAAGCTGTGCAATTAAGCAAAATATATTAATACAGGAGAGCTCTGTTATCAGCAATGAAATATTCTGCCAAGAAGATGTTGGCCAGGAGATCCAAGCCCCCCCCCCCAAAATAGATAAAAAATAAATAAATAAATAAATAAATAAATAAATAAATAAATAAATAAATTTGAGACAGGATCTCCCTGCCAGTTGAAGGCCAGCCTGGTCAGATCAGCTGGAGTATTACATTTGAGGCGTCCGAAAAAGGAACGCCTGATTTGGGTACAAGAAACTGGCATTATAGTTGCCACAGGCCATATCCCTGCCTGGAGCTTGTGCTTAGAGAGTACATTTGAGAATGGTGTCACAGGCAATTAATCCAGGCCTTTGGGAGGCAGAGGCAAGTAGATCTTTGTGAATCCAAGGCCAGCCTGATCCACAGACTGTGTTGCAGACCAGCTGGTGCTACAGGGTGTACTTCTCTCAAAAAGAAAAACAATAAATAAATAAATAAATAAATAAATAAATAAATAAATAAATAAGAAACAAATAAATTTTAGACAGGGTTTATCTGTAGCGCCAGCTGCCCTGGAACTTGCTATGTAGTCCAGGTTGGCCTTGAACATGGAGGGTAGAAAAAAGGGAAAGGTCACCAACCTGGCCCAATATTTTTGTTTTGCTTGCCATGTAGATCAGGGTGGCCTTGAACTCTCAGAGATCTTCCTGCCTCTGAATCCTGAGTCCTGGGATTAAAGGAGAGGGACACAAGGACTGGCTTAATAAAATGATTTTCAAGGTTACTTCTGTGTAAGAGAAGAGAAACAATTATTGTGCAGGCAGTTGCAATAGGGCCTTCCAAGATGTCTGTGGGGGAAACCACTAGGGAGGGGGACTATGTCCCTTTTGGATGTCATACACATAGTCAGGTCAGCTAGAGAATTTCGTTTTGGGAGAGATTATGAATGGGGAGGGCCTAATTTAGGTACTCCAAACTGGCAATAGAGTGTAGACTTTGATCAGACCACTCAGGAGGCAGAGGCAGGCAGATACCTGTGAGTTCAAGGCTAGCCTGCTCTACATACTGAGCTTCAGTCCAGGTGGGTCTACAGGGAGACCCTATCTCAAAAAGACTAAAAAATATGTAAAAAATAAATAATAAGTCCTGATCTCAAAAAAATTAAAAATACACAAATAAGTAAATGAATGAATGAATGAATGAATGAATAAATAAATAAATAAATAAATAAATAAATAAATAAATAAATTTGAGACAGGATTTCCCTTTTAGTTCAAGGCTGGAATATTCTGGACTATGAACTGATTTTCATTCTAGCTGGGGCTACAGGGAGAACTCTGTCTCCAAAAGACAAATTAAAAAAAATAAAAATAAATGAATAAATAAAAACTAAATAATAAATGAATAAATAAATAAATAAATAAATAAATAAATAAATATTTGAGACAGGGTCTCTCTGCCAGTTGAAGGTCAGCCTGGTCAGCTCAGCTGGAGAATTTCATTTTCAGAGAGTATGGAGGTGGAAGGCCTGATTTGGGTATACCAAAATGGGACAATAGTGGCCGACAGCCCAAAACCTGGCCTAGAGCTTGTGCTTAGACAGTACATTTGAGAATGGTGTATCAGACAGTTAAGCCAAGCATTTGGGAAGCAGAGGCAGGCAGATCCCTGCCAGCTCAAGGCCAGCCAGGTCTTTGGACCAAGTTCCAGACTAGCTGGGGTTACAGGTAGACCTCATCTCAAAAAGATTGAAAATACACAAATAATTAAATGAATGAATGAATGAATGAATAAATAAATAAATAAATAAATTTGGACAGGATCTCCCTTCCAGTTCAAGACTAGAATGTTCTGGTCTATGAACTGATTTCCATTCCACTTGGGGCTACAGGGAGAACCCCATCTCCAAAAGACAAATTAAGAAATAAAGAATATAAAAAAGGGCCAGGCACAGTGGTGCATGGCTTTAATCCTCGCACTTGGGCAGATCTCCGTGAGTTCAAGGCCAGCCTGGTCTACATAGCAAGTTCCAGGACAGCTGGAGCTCCAGGGAGACCCTGTCTCAAAAGACCAGAAATTAGTTAGTTAATTAATTAATTAATTAATTAGAGACAAGGTCTCTCTGACATTTGAAGGCTAGCCTGGTCAGGTCAGCTAGAGAATTTCATATGCAATGAGTATGAAAGTAGAGGGCGGGGTTGGAGATATAGCTGAGTGGTTAAGAGCACCAACTGCTATTGCAGAGGACCCGGGTTCTAATCCCAACACCCACATAGCAGGTAAGAACCGTCTTTAACTCCAGTCACAAGGGAGTATGGCACCCTCTTCTGACCTCTGCAGCATTGCACCACACAGGCGCACCTACATATATGCAGACAGTATACTCATACACATTAAATAAAAATTTTAAAAAATAAAGGTAGAGGGTTTGATGTGGAGACACCAAACTGGCACTATATTGGCCAAAAACCCAATCCCCAGTCTAGAGCTTGCGCTTAGACAGTACATTTGAGAATGGTGTAGCAGACAGTTAATCCATGTATTCAGGAGAAAGAGGCAGGTGGATCTCTGCTGGTTCAAGGCCACCCTGGTCTACAGACTTATGTTCCATACCAGCTCGTGCTAAAAGGTGAACTTTTCTCAAAATGAGACACAAAACAAACAAACAAACTAATTAATTAATTAATTAAGACAATTAATAAAGAAATTTTAGGCAGGGTCTTCCTGTAGTCCCACCTGCCCTGTAACTGGTTATGTAGTACAGGTTGGGCTTAAACACAGAGGATAGAAAAAAGGAGAGGGCCACTGTGGTGGTTTGAATGAGTGTCCCCCATAGGCTTTAAGTATTCAGACATTTGTCTCCAGTTGGTGGCACTGTTCTTGGAGTTCTTAGAAGGTGTGGCTGTGCTAGAGGAAGTATGTCACTGGGGGCAGGCTTAGTGAGTTTAACAAGCCTTGTGGTCTCGGGTCGCTCTCCCTGCTTCCTGTGCTCATTGTGAGATGTGACCCTCGGCTTGCTGCTCCAGCTCCAGCCACCATGCCTCCCACCACGATGGACTCTAATTCCCTGGAACTGTCAATCATAAGCTCAAATAAACTCTTCCTTTTATAGTTCCTTTGGTCATGGTGTTTTATCACAACAACAGAAAAGTGACTAATACAGCCACCAACCTGGCCTAATGAAATTACTGTTTTTGCCTACCATATAGACCAGGCAGGCCTTGAACTCAGAAAAATCTGCCTGCTTCTGCCTTCTGAGTGCTGGTATTAAAGGTATGGGCCACCAGGACCTGCTTAGGAAAATGATTTTTTCAAAGGTTACTTCTGTGTAAAAGAAGAGAAAAAATTATTATGCAGGCAGTTCCAAGAGGGTGCTCCAAGATGTCAGTGGGGGAGCCACTAGGGAGGGGGATCATGCCCCTTTTGGATAACATGCACATAGTCATGTTAGCTGAAGAATTTCATTTGCTGTGAGACTAACAAGTGGGAGGGCCTGATTTGGGTACTCCAGACTGGCAATAGAGTTGCTATAACTCTATCTCCAGCATCAAATTTGTGCTGAGAGAGTACATTTGTGGACTGAGGTTGGTGATGAAAATTTTTTTATCAGACCACTCAAGAGGCAGAGGAAGGTAGATAGCTGTGAGTTCAAGGCTATCCTGGTTTACAGACTGAGCTTCAGTCAGCTGGGGCTACAGGGAGACCCTGTCTCAAAAAGAAGGTTTGTTGGGTCTGAAAATTGCACAGAGATACTCTTAAGCCCAGGATTCAATCATGGAAACAAAATTTATTTAACTTGCTGGTGCACCAGAAACCAATTTTAAAAGCTAGTGCCCCAGGAGGGCCAATTGTTAGCACACTAGGGGCACAACCCACTCTATGCAGGGAAGGGTGTGACCCTGAAAACCTGCAAAATCACAAACCAGAGGGAGCATTGGTGATTGTTAGTGAAAACACAATTCCAATGCTATAGAAACAATGGAAGCAACTGTGACCTTTAATCTGATTGGATGTGTTTAGCAGTGTGGAGCCCCTTGGAGAGGAATGGTCTCCTTAGGTGCTGGGAACCTCTCCTTCAGATGTGGGAAAGTTCATCCTGACCTCAGGTAACTGTGCAAACTACGAACTCAGGGTCAGACTATATTCTTGCTGTTAAGGTAGTCATGGGAACCATGCTTGCTTTAGCTAACTCCATTTTACAGGTAACACCTTCCTTCTTTTTTTCACATAAATTTATTTTTATTTTTTAACAAATCTAGACCCATGTTCCTGCCCATTCCCCCACCCCGCCTGAGCTCATAACACCTTCCTTCTAATGAATTCTTTCTGACCTGGTCCTAACATACTCCCTTGAGTTAGGATCATGAGTCAAATCATGGACTCATCTGTAGTAATGGATCAGAAGGATCATGAGCTACACTGCAGAGATTCTTTCCTTTTACAAAATTAAATAGGGCATGGCAGCTGTGGGCATCTGGTGGGGCAGTCAGCAAGCAAGATGACTATTAAGATACACTCGTTTATAGGCCCTGGGTGGACCTCAGTTAAGAAAAAGAAGCCATAAGATTAGAGCCCCTGGAGGAAGTGGACAATTGTGTCCCTTGGAATTCTGGGAAACTCAGATCTAATATTCCAGCCTTTTGATTATGGAAGGAGAATGGGGCAATGTTCTCTCTTCTGTATCTGCTTTAGATCTGAAGAGGAATGAAGTCTTGGCAGAACAGGTGTCTCCCTAACAGTTGAAGGCCAGGCTGGCCAAGTCAGCTGGAGAATTTCATTCCAGGCTACCTGGGGTAACAGGGAGACCTGATCTCAAAAAGATAAAAAATACATACATAAAAGAATGCGTGAATAAATAAATAAATAACACAGAACACCTAAAAACCTCAAGCAAAGATTACAAAAAATTTAAAATATACAAAAGTGGATCAACCAGAAATTGTAGGACACTATGAATGATCAAACCTCCGTATCATAGGGATAGAGGAAGGAAAAGAATCCCAAGAGAATGGTATCGATCAGATCTTCAACAGAATAATAGATGAAAATTTCCCAAAACTAAAAAGTAGACAAACCAATACAAATACAAGAAGGACATAGAGCTCCAACATACAAGATCAGAAAAGAAACACCCTACGCCATATCATACTTAAAATGCTAGATGGCCAAAACAAAGACAAAATTCTGAAAGCCATAAGAGAAAAACAAGAAGTTACAGATAAGGGGAAAGCCATCCGAATTACAACTGACTTCTCAATGCAAACTATGAAAGCAAGAAGAACGTGGAGCAAAGCATTCCCAGTGTTAAAGGACTATAGAAGCCAACCAGGTTACTATACTCAGCAATAATATTGATTATAGTTGAAGTAGAGTGTTCTAGTTTCTCTCTTCAGTTGCTGTGACAAAACATTTTGACAAACAACAATTTGGGGAGGAAAGGGTTTATTTAGCTCACATATCCTGAGTGACAGATCATCACTCAAGAAGCACAAGGCAGGAACTCAGGACATGAACCTGGAGGCAGGAGCTGAAGAACATGCCATGAAGGAGTGCTGCTTACTGGCTTGCTCCCCTGGCCCATGGCAAGCCTGCCCTCTTATAAGGTACACAACAACCTGCCCAGGGTGACAACACCCATAGTGGGCTGGGCCCTCCCACAGGGCTCAACAATCAAGACAATACTCCACAGATGTACCCACAGGCCAGTCCAATGGAGCCAATTCCCCAATTGAGGCTCCCTCAACCCAGGTGTGTCAAGTTGTAACTAAAGCTTTCCAGCACAGAGAGAGAAAAATCTTCCATGACATAAAAAAGATGATAGACTACATGTCTGGAAAACCAACCCTTCAGAGAATACTTGAAGCAATTCCAAAGACAGAAGAAAGAAGCAACTATCCCCAGGCACCTAGAAAGAGAAAATTATAAGAGCAAAACTGCAAAAGTAGAAACCTAGACCAAAAATGCAAATGGATAATAAGGTGAAAGGAAACAACGCACATCTTTCAGTTATAACCTCAAATATTAATGGACTAAACTCCCCAATCAAAAGACATAGACTGGGATATTGGGTTAGGAAACACAACCCATCTCTATCCTGTCTACAAAAAAACCCATCTTACATTCAAGGATAGGCACCAACTTAAAGTGAAAGGATGGAAAAAAAAATATTCCAAGCAAATGGTACCAAAAAGAAAGCAGGTGTTGCTATTTTAATATCAGACAAAATAGACTTCAAAGTAAAAGATATCAGAAGAGACAAAGAAGGCCATTACAACTTTATCAAAGAAAAAATTGACCACGAAAATTTCACAATCATGAATATATTGGCAACAAACTCTGGTGCACCAAACTTTATAAAGACAATTCTCCAGGACATCAAGGCAAAGATTAACCCAAGCACACTCATAATAGGGGAATTCAGTACCTCAATGAGCTATTTGGACAGGTCAACTGGACAAAGAATAAACAGAGAGATATCTGAAATGAATTATATGATATAGCAAACAGACCTCACAGACATCTACCGAATATTCCATCCAAATACCAGAGAAAACACTTCCTACTCAGCACCCCAAGGAACATTCTCCAAAATCGACCACATATTGGGAAACAGAAAAAAACTCAACAAATACAAAAAGACTGAAATAATTTCATGCACTCTATCAGACCACAGTGCAATAAAGCTCAATATCAACACCAGTATAAGCCTTACTATCTACAAGAACACATGGCGACTAAACAACACATTCCTGAATAATTAATGGGTCAAGGAAGAAATAAGAAAGAAATAAAAGCATTCCCGGAACTGAATGACAATGGTAATATAACACAAAAAAACCTATGGGATACATTAAAAGCAGTCTTAAGAGGTAAGTTTATACCCCTGGGTGCCTACATTAGAAAAGCAAAAAGAGCACAAGCCAATGATGTGAGACTGCAGCTAAAAACACTTGAGACACAACAACAAATGAACCCTAAATGCAACAGACAGGAAGAAATAACAAAAATCAGAGAGAAAAAAAAGCCGGGCATGGTAGTGCATGCCTTTAATCCTAGCACTCGGGAGGCAAAGACAGGTGGATCATTATGAGTGAAAGGCCAGCCTGGTCAAAAGAGTGAGCTCCAGGACAGCTGGGACTATAGGGAGACCTTGTATAGAAAAGATAAAAAAAAAAATCAGAGCAGCAATCAGTGAAATAGAAACAAAGAAAGCAATGCAATTCAATGAATCCAAAAGTTGGTTCTTTGAAAGAATAAACAAAATAGACAGACCTCTAGCCCAGTTAACCAAAAGAAAGAAAGAGTAAATACAAATCAATATAATCAGTGATGAAAGGGGAATTAGCACAACAATGAAAAGATCCAGAAAATCATACAGGAATACTTCAAAAACCTATACTCTACTAAGTTTGAAAACCGAGGAGAAATGGATGTATATCTGAAATCCTGGGAATCGCCAAAGCTTAACCAAGAAGATATGAACAGCTTAAACAGACCTATAATATATGAAGAAATTGAAGATATAATAAGAAACCTCCCAGCTAAAAATAAAGTGCAGGCCCAGATGGTTTCATGGCAGAATTCTATAAAACATTCCAAAAAGACTTACAACTATTAGTACTGAAATTGTTCAGAAGGATAAAAACAGAGGGAATTCTCCCACGTTCCTTCTATTAAGACAGAATCACTCTAATACAAAAACAAGGCTAAGATACAACCAAAAAGGAGAACTATAGAGCCATGTCATTAATGAACACAGATGCAAAAATTCTCAACAAAATACTTGGAACCGCATACAGACCCACATCAAGAAGATCATCCATCATGACCAAGTTGGATTCATACCAGAGATGCAGGGATGGTTCAATAATTGATAATCAATAAATATCATACAACACTTAAATGGACTGAAAGACAAAACCACAAAATCATCTCAATTGATGCAGAAAAACCCTTTGATAGGGATCATTCCTCAATATAATTAAACTCATATACAGGAAAGCAACAAACAAAATCATCCTAAATGGAGAAAAGACAGAAGCATTCACCTTAAAGGTAGGAACTAAGCAAGGCTTCCCCCCCCCCATCACCACTCCTCTTCAATATAGTGCTTGAAACACTTGCTAGGGCAATAAGGTAAGAAAAGGAAATTAAAGGAGTACTAATTGGAAAAGAGGAAGTCAAGCTATCCCTTTTTGCTGATTATATGGTTTTTTTAACTTAGGGATGTTAAAAACTCCACCATAAAATTCCTAGAAACAATTAAGAGCTTCACTAAAGTGGCAGGATACAAAATTAACCTAGAAAAATGAGTAGCCTTTCTTTACAACAACAACAACAAGCAACTGAAGAAGGAATTCAAGGAGACCTTCCCACTCACAATAGCCTCAAAAACAATAAAATACCTAGGAGCAAACCTAACCAAAGACACCAAAGATCTCTACAAAAAATTTTAAACCCCTGAAGAATGAAATTGAAGAAGATATCAGAAGATGGAAAGACCTCCCATGATCATGGATTGGGAAAATTAATACACTAAAAATGTGCATTCTACCAAAACTATTGTATGCAATAGTTTTGCAATCTCTAATAAAATCCCCAAGTGTTTCTTCACAGGCTTGGAAAAAAAGTCCTTAATTTCATATGGAAAAACAAATGACCCGGAGTAGCCAAAACAACCCTGAGTGAAAAGAGAAATACAGGGGGTATCACTATACCAGACTTCAAATTATACTACAGGACTACAGTCATAAAAACAGCATGGTACTGGCACAAAAACAGACCTGTTGGCCAATGGAACAAAACTGAAGATCCAAACTTGAGCACATACAATTTCAGCCACTTCATATTTGACAAGGGGGCCAAGAAGACAAAATAGAGAAAAGACAGCATCTTCAGCAAGTGGTGTTGGCAAAACCGGATCACCACTTGTAGAAGAATAAAATTAAACCCCTACCACTTGCCCTATACAAAAGTCAATTCCAGATAGATCAAAGACCTCAACGTGAAACCCCAATCTCTGAAGGTGATAGAAGAAAAAGTTGGCAGCAGCCTACAAGACATAGGTGTAGGAAAAGACTTCCTAAATCACACAGCAGCTGGGCAAGAATTAAGGTTGACAATTGACAAATGGGACCTCATTAAACTCAAAAGCTTCTGTACATCAAAAGAAACAATCAAGGAAGTGAAGAGAAATCCCACAGAGTGGGAGGAAACCTCCACCACAGAAACAGCGGACAAAGCATTGATTTCCAGAATATATAAACTACTCAAAAAACAAAGAAGAAAGAAAACAAATGACCCATTCAATAAATGGAGCAAAGAGCTGAACAGAGACTTCACCAGTGAGGAATTAGAGATGGCTGAGGAACATCTTAAGAAGTGTTCAGCATCATTAATAATTAAGGAAATGCAAATCAAAACCACTTTTGATATCATCTTACTCCAATAAGACTGGCTAGGATCAAGAAAACAAATGATACCAAGACCTGGAGAGGTTGTGGGGAAAGGGGAACATTCATCCACTGCTGGTGGGAATGTAAACTCAGCCACTATGGAAATGTAAACACTCATCCATTGCTGGTGGGAATGTAAACTCATACAGCCTCTATGGAAAGCAGTATGGAGACCCCTTGGAAGACTTGGAATGTACATGACCTGACCCAGCCATACCACTCCTGGGCATGTACCCATAAGACTCGTCTTTCCGCAGAGATACATGCACAGCCATGTTTATTGCAGCTCTCTTCACAATAGCAAGGAGCTGAAACCAACCCAAGTGCCCCTCAACTTATGAGTGGATAGAAAAAATGTGATACATCTACACAGTGGAGTTCTATGCAGTGGTAAAGAAATATGACATCATGAGCTTTGCAGGTAAATGGCTGGAACTAGAAGATCTCATGCTGAATGAAGTAACACAGTCCCAGAAAAACAAATGAAGAATGGTATCACTTATCGGTGGATGCTAGCACCAATTACCTAATTGTATGGCAAACTGAGCAATGTCAATGTGATCTGAAAACAACTGTGCTCTTATATTGTGAATCCCTTAAAATATAATAAAAAAAGAATTTCAGTGATTGTGGAAAGTTTGGAATGTGGCACTTACAAAACCTAATTACCATTTATAATGTGCCATCTTTAGGTCCCCATATAGACACTCCTTCCCCTCTTTTGTTTCTCACTTAACAACCTATGAGTAACAGATATGAAATGTTTTGGAATGTATTAACTTATCAGACCACCAGGTTCTATAAAGCCAAATGTGTAATTCCACCAGAAAGCATCTGAATCCTATAGTTGAGATTTCTCTTTTGTTATAATCAACTACTTAATATTATCACCAATATATTTGGAAAAGTGTCTTGATTTATGACTTTTCCTTGTCCATTACTATAATAAAAACTTCATGAAACAGTTCCCATATTGGCGCATGGAATTTGGGGTAACCTAAATCTGTGTCCCCAAGCCATAGTCACTCATATTTAGCTCCAGAATAAATTATCTGTTATAAATTATCTGAGATGAGAGGCCAGTGATCATGTCCAGAGGAATATTCAGACACCATGCTTGCACTGTTCCTCCATGTGGCCTGCACCTCTGAGGGCAGACTGGAACTTATAGTTTGTCACTGTACAATCAGACTATGAACAACTGGGACACAGGAATGGAAAGGGCCCAGAGAAGTTAAAGTGTTCTCTATGATAGAGTTCTAGGAGACTAGGCTAAGAGGAGAGAGGCAAACTGTCCCTAGGCCACAGGGGGCGAATATGCAGAAAATTAGGAATGTGAGGTAGATTTCTAAAACATTTTATTTTTATTAAAAAAGATTCATTTCATGTGTCTGAGTCTTTTACATGTTTGTGCTTATGTGCACCATGTGTGTGCAGAAACCAGGAAGGCCAGAAGTGGAAATAGGATCTCCTGGAACTGGAGTTACAGAAGCTTGTGAGCTGCTGTGTGGGGGCTGGGAACAGAAACCATGTCCTCTGTAAGGGCAAAAATGGCTCTGAACCCCTAGGTCAGCTCGTCCCACCCATTTTTGGTTTGAAGTTTTTGAGAAAGGATCTCCCTCTAGTTCCAACTGCTTGAAACTGGCTATGGAGGCCAGGCTGGCTTGAAGCTTACCAAATTCTGCTTGGCTATCCTGAGTGTTGGGATTATATATGTGCACCATGATAACACGCACTGACCCCTCTTTTTTAAAGCTTTCCTATGTACCCCACAATGGCATGGACTACATTATTCTCCTGCTTGTGTTTTTGGAGTGCTGAGATAAAAGGTCCATACCACCATGTTCAATTTTTACATCTAATTTTAAGTAATGGAGTGACCTTCAGAATCTGCTTTCATTTTCAAGATGGCACCTCATGTCCTTTCCTCATTTCCCATCACTTGGGCTCACCTAAATCCTCACTTCCTCCAACTCTTGGCTCTGTTTCCTGTTGTCAACTGTCTTTCTCATTTCCTTTTTTTTTTTTTTTTGGGCTTTTGAGACATGGTCTCAATGTAGCCTCACTTTATAGAACTGGCTGCCTTTGAATTCACAGAGATATGCTGTCTCTGCCTCCCGAGTGCTGGGATTAAAGGCATGAGCCACCAATCATTTCTGGTTTCTGGCCTTTTGTTTTTTGTTTTTCTTTTATCTTTTGAGACAAGATCTCCCTATAACCCCAGCTGGCCTAGAATGCACTCCATAGATCAGGCCCGCCTTGACCTCACAGAAACCTGCCTGCCTCTCTCCAAAGTGCTAGTATTAAAGGCCTGGGCCACCATGCCCAGCTTAAAGACACTTCTTAGCTTCCATGTGGGAGCTGGGAAAGAACCTGCATCCTCTGCAAGAGCAGACGGTACTCTTAACCCCTGAGCCATCTCTCTAGCCCCCCACTTCTGTTTTTTTATAAACAGGTCATTTCTGTATGTGTTTATTTGTCTGGGGGGGTTTATGGGTGTGCACAGGAGTGCGGAGCCTATGGAATGGAATCGTTGACATGAGATATCCTAGTGCTGGAGTTACAGACACTTGTAAGCTCCTCAACATGGGTTCTGAACCAACTCAGGTCCTCGTCGAAATAATCAAGCTCTCTTAAATACTGAGCCATCTGTCCAGCCTCTGTCTTTCATTTCTGAATGGCCAATTTCTTACTCAAATCCTATTCTGAATTCCTCAAATCAGTTTTTTGGAAAAAAACATTTTGTTTGAGATGCATAGCTTCAGATGGCCTGGAACTTGCTACATAGACCAGGCTGGCCTTACTCCTATAAAGATCTGCCTAACTCTGCCTCAGAATTCCCAGGAATAAATGTAAGTGCTACCATGCCCAGGTGTGGAGACAGTGTTTTTAATGTCCCCATCACATCAGCATCATCATTACATTAAGGGTTGTCTGTCCATTGATCAAAAGAATTCTCTTCCATGTGTTGTGGTCTGAATAGGTTTGTTTAAGCAGACAAAAGAAATCTTTTTAGAAAAATGCTTTGGGAATAATGATCAACTCTAGATGGCTCTAATGGATATGTACATGCATTCATTTTTATCTACATCCATTTTAAAGTTCTCACCAAGCTCTGCTTTGCCCTCATCAATAACCTTTTCCTGGGCAGATGGTATATTTTGAATTAAGATACAAAAAGTCTCCCCAAAATGACTACTGAAGGAAACATTGGTAGGGAATTGACAGCTTCTGAAGGGATAGTCATACATATTGTATTTGTTTACATGAATTTTATGTGTTGAGTATTTTGTCTGGATATATGTAAGTTCACCCATGAATATAATCCCCACAGAGGTCAGCAATACACACCAGGTCCCCTGAAACTGAAGTAGTAGACTCTTATGAGCTACCATGTGGCTGCCTGAATCTGAACTCGGTTCCTCTGCAATAGCAACAGGGCTTTTAACCATTGAGCAACCTCTCCAGCCACACATTCACAATTTCGGGAGGGGGTGTTAATAGTGCAAGAGGTGTGTTGTGCAAAGTGAACTTACCATTTGCTTCTGCATCTCAGAACTCATGAGAGAATCATTAGGATATGTAAAATATCCCACGAAGCACAACTGAAGAAAGCCAATCAAGAAACATATCACATCAAATGCAGGTAAAATGCAAAACAATTTAATAACTCAAACAGACATGGTTTTTTTTTGTTGTTGTTCTGCTTATTTTAAAAATTCATTTCAGGCAGATGTAAGGAAATACGAATTTTGGCAAAGATAATTCTACCCTGGAGGAAGATTAGAACTTTCTGCAAGCCCATTTCCAAAAATTTATATTATTTTTGATACCCCCACTTTGCCTCTGAATTAAGTACACCACTAAGTTCTGGGACTGCTTGAAGCGGTTTAGCTTTTTGGGCTGGATCTGCTGCATATTCAGACTCCATGAGCTGGAACTGGGCTCAGGATTCACTTTATTCATGACTTTCATGCTTCCCACCGGTATCTTCAGGAAACAGCACACCTGAGGAAGAGGAAGCCTGCAAAAGATGAACAAACCATATAATCAGGCAGATCAGAGGACTCTTTATCACTGTGATGCCTTGGTTCTGTCTTTGTATCTCTCTTTGCCCCTGTCTCTCACTTTCTCTGTCTTTGTATCTCTATCTCTCTCTGTCTCACTCTCGCTCTGAGAGCACACTCACAGACTCAGACACAAACACACACAGAGACACACAGACACACCTACACACACACACACACACACACACACACACACACACATACACACACACTACAAGCAGGAGCCACAAAGATAGCTTTGTGACATGGTTTGATTTAAAATTCCCCACATTGGGGCTGGAGAGATAGCCTAGCAGTTAAGAGCACCGACTACTCTTGCAGAGGACCCAGGTTCAATCCCCAGCACCCACATGGTGGCTAAGAACCTTCTGTAACTCCAATTCCAGCAGAACTCCACTTCCAAGGGAATCCAAGACCCTCTTCTGACCTCCACGGCATTGCACGGCACAGGTGCACGAACCTACATGCAGACAGTACACTCATACACATACAAAAATAAAATAATTAATTAATTTAAAAAATTAAAAATAAAAAATAAAATTCTCCACATTGTCAAATCTTTCATCCTGTCCCATACTTGGGTCTGTGTGCAGAAACATTTTTCTGGCCAATGACAAATTTTCAATTCCTGCTTCTTTCATTCTTTTTAAACAAGCATTTGAATTCATTTTATCGTGTTTTTCTGTGTACACATGTGCCATGCATCTGTGGACATTAGGGGTGAGTCAGTTGTCTCCTTCCACCATGTGGGTTGAAGGGATAAAACTGAGGTGATCAGGCTTGGCAGCAGACACCTTAATCTGCTGAGCCATGTGGCCAGCCCTCAATTCCTGTTTCTGCTCATGAAGGGAGCAGTCAAGCCACATGCTACCTGCTATTTATCCCTTTATTCCAAGTTAGGGAAAAGCAGGACCACGTGTGCCTTGCTCTCTGAACCCGTCAAGGATAGATTTCCAGAGAAACCAGCACGGGAGTCCCTGGAAGGCAGGGACAGAACGCCAGGGATTCTGCTGACTCATTGGTTTAGGTCTGGCGGAGCAAGGATTCCAGACTCAGCCATGGACCATGACAAAGCCAGGTCTGTCCTGAATGCCCGGAGCTGGATTCAACCCAGGAAGGTGCAGTCCAGGACAACACATGTCCTCCCACCATGCACCCCTGCACAAGCCTGCAATAGCCTCTTGGCCTCTCTGTCATGGGCAGATCCCACTACAAACCTTCATGGGATTTGCTATATAATTTTCTCAATAAGTTTTTAGATATTGTATAAAAAAACTTCATTATACCATGTTCCTACATGGATAGTATCATACACAGAACATTTCTTTCCTCTGCTTTTGAATCCATCCTCGGTCCATGCCTAGGGCTGGTGCACATGTTCTTTTCATATTATACTAATGTATGATTTATTGATGATTTTGTCACACATATATGTTTGCAAATTTATGAAAACTGAAGCATATTCTGTGGTATGATCCATCTAAAATTATGTACATTGCCTCAGGTTTAGCCAAGGAACGATTGGCAAGTGATATCTGCTGGAAGATGGAGAGTTGATTTTCTTTAACCGTGAGGTCCTGGAAAGATTAAGCAGGCTCCAGTGAATGGATGCACATTGAAGGGTACTTGGGGACATGAACTTGACATGATAGCCCTTAATATGAATGACAGAATGCATGAAAGCCAGCATGGGAAATATAAGATGGGAGCAGATAGGAAAAGTAATATAAATACAATAAAAATATATTGTATGAATCACGCAAAAGTTCAATGCATGAATAAAGTTAAAAATATTAATACAGGGGATGGAGAGATGGATCAGTGGTTAAAAGCACTGACTGCTCTTGCAGAGGACCTGGGTTCGATTCCCGGCCCATACATGGTGGCTAAGAACCGTTTTAGTCTGGGCGTGGTGGTGCACACCCTTAATCCCAGCACTAAGGAGGCAGAGGCAGGCAGATCTCTAGGAGTTCAAGGCCAGCCTGATCTACATAGCAAGCGCCAGACCAGCTGGAACTTAAAGGAGACTCTGTCTCAAAAAAATATTAAAATAACAAACTATATGGAGTCCCTCGATATTTGTTGTTTTATTTCCATGAATGCCCAATTATAGTGGTCAGTGGTCACAACAGTACATTTTTTAAAGATTCTTTCCGAAGATAATTATATGCTAAAATCACACCAATGTAATCTACTTATGTCCCTGATATTTTAATAAGTTTCTTTGAAAACTCATGGAGAAATTTCATTTGCAAAAGGAAGAAAACATACAATAAGCCCTGGTGTTTTCTTTTCTCTGTAGGTGAATGACACTTGTAGGCTGGATCTCAGGGTCTCAGGTTTATTTATAACTTTTTATTTGCTGGGATTTAAGGCTTGAGCCTCATACTTTGTTTATGCTTTACCCTGAGATAAAACCACAGCCAAGAGTTTTATTGCTGAAGCATAATTTTGGCTTTAAAACTACTTTTGTTTAAATTTGTGTTTGACGTATGATCCCAAGTATTCTGCCTCAGAAAAAAATGAAGTGTGTAGTTTCTGTACACACAAACAGTAAGAGGAGTGTTCTAGGATCAGGCATACCAGGAAAGGGAAGAGGTAGAATGTTCTTCTCCTAATCTGTCCCAGACTATCATCAGCCCTCCCAGGTGGCTGTTAATTAATGCACAGCTGAAATACAGGATTAAGAAGTGGGCACTGCCCACCAGTTTCCATTCATGCACATATTGTATAATGCATAATGTGCGGACAGCGGGAAGAATTACAGGAAACTCTTGCCTCAGTTTAAAACCTAAGCGAGTACACTGATGTGTGATTTTAGAAAAAATATTTCTCATTTATGTGGATGTAGGTATTGTTGGCTTATTGGCCAGCAAGGTGTTTTATTCTTGTGTGGGCATGTGTGTGTGTGTGTGTGTGTGTGTGTGTGTGTGTGTATGCACGTGAATGCAGTTCCTGAAGGGTTCCTTCCCAACTCTCCTTTCCTCTCATCAATGCCCTTTAACCTGTACAAATGGTTATGTTTTAAACTTGGATACAAAGGATGTCTCTCCAAGATGGCTACTAAAGAGATTCTTTGGTATTGAATGGCCACCTGCTGCAAAGCTACACATGCCCATTTTATGTTTATGGTGTATTTACTTGTATTTTATGTGTATGAATGTTTTTCCTGCAAGTATGTAAGTTCAGCACTGTGGGGAATGCCCAGGGAGGTCAAAAAGAGCCAATTAGAACAAGTGGAATGGGATTTGTGGATGTTTGATAGCATCCATATGGTGCTGGAACTGAACTCCACTCCACTGGAAAGCAAGTGGTCCTCTAAAGCACTGATCTCTTTCTCCATCCCTCCATACACAATTACACAGTTATTTTAATATTAATGGTGGAAGAGATGTGATGTGCAAAGCAATGGCACCATCCCCTCCCCAGCATCTGAGATCTCAGGAAGAGAAGGTGTGAATACAACTGAAAACCAGCAAGTCAAGAAAACCACATTACATCAAATGCAGTCACAATTAAGAACAATTTAATGGATCAAATATGAGAAAAAAAAGTCCCTTTCTTCCACTTAAAAAAAAGCCTTCAGATTCATTTTTAAATGGTGCTTAACACAGACAAGAGTTAGTATAAAAATTGGCAAAGTCTCATTAAACCTTACACCTGTACAGGTCAACCTATAAACTGATTTTTTTTAAGTGCCATTACCTATTGTACGAAATAAAGTGTTTTCACATAACATTTTCATACACGTGTATGATTGTACTCATCTACTTTCCAACTCACAGTTTAAATTTGACACAATGTCATGGCCATGGTGTTCTCCATGTTTAGATCCCAGGAAAATGAAAGGATTTGCTCAAGGTGACACAGCTGAGATAGCAAGGGAGAGTATGTGTCTGCAGCCTGCTTTGCGGGCCCCCTCTGTACAGGAGTGTCTGTCTTACCAGTTAATTTTTTTTTTTTTGGTGTTTTCGAGACAGGGTCTCCCTGTAGCCCCAGCTGTCCTGGAATTCACTCTGTAGACCAGGCTGGCCTTGAACTCACAATGATCTGCCTGCCTCTGCCTCCCAAGTGCTAGGATTAAAGGCGTGGGCCACCACGCCCAGCCTGTCTTACCAGTTTAAACATAAAACTGTCCTGTTTCCTCCCCAATACCCAACATGGTCAAGGTCATTTGGCAGATAAGTTTGATGTTGGCACACAAACATTACATTTTACCTGATTGTCAGGATATTTCTCTCTTAGACTGCTGCAGAGACTCTGGAAGAGACCGGCTGAAGACACAAGGAACAGGAGAAAGTTTCTCCCTTCACCCTGTGAGACTTGCCTTCTCTGAGTTCTAGAACCTTATTTCTCAGTTACCAAGGAATTCATTATGATGCCCAATAGAATTCAAAACCCTGGAACCAGACTCCATTTTACGATCTAGTTCAATGGCCAATCCTGCTGGATCAGGGCTGACTGCAGTAAGTGAAGAGTACAGATCAAGAGAACAGACATCACACAGGTAATGAACTTCTCCATAGCTACTATTGGGAAGGGTTGGTCAGTTCCCTTGGTCCCAGATCTATTCCCTAGATCATTCAATATCTCCCCACTGAACCTGGTGTGTGAGGAGTCTACAGAATCTGGGACATGTCAGCAGGCCCCAGGCTATGCTCAATGATTTGGGCTTCCAGGTCCAAACTGGAACTTTGTCCCATGTAAAATGTTTTACTTATTTGTCATTGCTCATCCAGGGCTCCAGCCTTGCTCATGGCTCTGAAATTACTACTTTTTGTATTTTAATTCTTATTTTTAATTTTGTGCATCTCTCTGTTTCTTTCCATGTCTACATGACTGCTCCTGACCATGGAGACTTTAAGAGGGAAATAGATCCCTAGGCCTTGAGTTATAGGTTATTGTGAGCAGCCAACATAGATGCTAGGAACTGAACTCAGTCTAGTTTTTTGCAAGAGCATCAAGCGTTCATTACAGCTGAGCCATCCCTCTCTAACTTATATTACATGGTTTCTATCTCTGGGGTGATTTGCTGCTGCAGTGTTGGTGATGAGTAGTAACAATCCTCACACTTTAGCACTTTCCATTAGCACTGAAGTTTGAACTAGGCAGGCAGTATACAGAGATGGGCTTGAATGCTTGCTGGCCATGTGAGAGTAATAGTTAGAAAGGATTTTGTTTTCTTTTGTTTTGTTTTGACAGTGCTTTTCCCTGGACATGTTGGAAAACATTTATTGGCTCTACGCTGAACACTCAGGGCCATGCATAAACTGAGAGGGTGAGACATACATATCTAGTAGAAGGA
This sequence comes from Rhizomys pruinosus, assembly GCA_009823505.1. Classification (NCBI taxonomy): domain Eukaryota; kingdom Metazoa; phylum Chordata; class Mammalia; order Rodentia; family Spalacidae; genus Rhizomys; species Rhizomys pruinosus. Next base: position 154,177 of record VZQC01009360.1, read on the forward strand.
TATAGGTCACAATCCATTTCATCAAAAGTAGGGAGGGCCAATCATTACAGTTTCTCAGTTCCTCACATAGCTGGATTCAGTGTCTGAAACACTGTGGATAAGATTGATGACAGTGTAGGGAATTCTGTTGAAAAATACAAAATGAAACAGTGGCAAGTTGTCTTACTTTACTTCAGGGATTGCCTTCCTCCAAGAAAAATATAATCACTCCTAATTTAGGCCAGAAGAGCTTAGTTGTTGGAAGATAAACGTATTAAAATGGCATCATGTTCTAACACGTATGAAGGACAGCAGAAATAGATCTCCTTATATTTTCACAAACATGAAGCAGATGGGAAACAGGGGTTGGGGAGATGGTTCAGGAGTTAAGAGCACTGATTCCTCTTGCAGATGACCTGGGTTTGTTTCCCACAAACCAACAGGGCTCCCAACAACCTTCAGTATCTCATGTTCCAGGGGATCCTACTCCGTCTTCTGATCTCCACGGACACTTAACAACATGATTGCACTTACACACATGCAAGCAATACACTCATGCACATAAAGGAAAAATGATGATAAAATATTTTAAAATTTAAAAAATCAAGCAAATGTGAAACTGATTAACAAAATATGAGGAAAATATCTGTGAGACTTTTATGACTTTCCTAGTTCTGTGCTATAGCAATAATTCAAAAAAGCATTCTTGTCAAGAAATGTAAGTCAAATTTGAAATAGGACAATTTCTGAAATAAAGTTATACTTAGTAGCTGGGCATGGTGGTACATGCCTTAAATCCTAGCACTTGGGAGGCAGAGGCAGGTGGATCTATGTGAGTTCAAGGCCAGCCTGGTCTACAGAGTAAGTTCTGGGACAGCTGGGGCAACAGGGAAACCCTGTCTCAAAAAGACCAAAAAAAAGTTATACTTAGTGCAATCCTAGTTGTAAATCACAATGGGCTTTAAAGAGTATTAGAATTTGGATGGTCATATTCTAAAATTATCTTGATTATCCCAGAGGGAAACTTATATTATTGGCTATCAACATTCATGGTATAGATCAGCAATTGAAATTTGAATTGATAAATATGTTGTTATGCTCAAATCATAGATTTTAGAATTTGACTGATATTTATGTTGCATCAAACAGCTGACATTTTTATTCAGTTGTGACACCAAAGAAGACTCTTAGAACCATGTGTGTGTGTGTGTGTGTGTGTGTGTGTGTGTGTGTGTGTGTGTGTGTGTGTGTTTTGATTCTGAGTAGGCAAGTGCAGAGAGGATACACAGATCCTCTCCTACTGGTGACTCTGGATTCCAACAACACCAACAGACATGCTCTCTTATTTTGTCTCTTTTGGTAGCAACGTGAAGGGCTGAGTCACCATGGATAATGGACAGGCTGCCAGCAGTCCTGGTACAAGCAGACCCTGATGCCTCACCAGAAAGGCAGATCAGTATCTGAACAGCAGCCTGACTTCCAAAAATGTGCTGAGTGTTTTGATTGGCAAGCAACTGGGGAGACACGAAAGTAATATACAACTGGCAGAATAGATGTTGGCAAAGATAGATGCGCCACCAGCTTCTGGATGGCCTTTTGTATGAAACCATATGACCCATCCTGCCTATGTTCCCAGAAGGCCATGACAAATCTTCAATGATGATGTAGAGTAAAAAATCCTTCCCCTTATTTATGCATTAAAATGAAAGGTGTATTTTCCCTTACTAGTTTGACATGATTTTGTTTTCTTTTCTTTTGTCTTGCTCGTTGACAGGACTTGTGTACTCCTGATCAATTTGGGAACCACTCAAGGGCTACAAACATGTGCTCCATGTCCACTCTACCTTATGAACATTTAGTAACACTGTAGAGTAAGGGGGATTTAAACACCTTGTAATCCTTGGATGTATCCAAGCACTGAGTAGTTTGTCAACTTGAGGCCCATCTTTGGCCTCATTGAATTTTCCCATCTACCCTAGGGAAAAAGTGCAGTTGTGACCATTTTCAGATGAAGAAAATGGAGGTTCAGAGAGGGAAAGGGTTGGTGTTCTTTTCCTTTTCTTTTCCTTGTTTTGAAGCTGATGATATTGAGATCACACACATCAAATGAAAGAAAGGCAGGGCTCTCACCTCGGTTGGGAAGCCACCTGCTGACTAGACTAAGTTAACTCTTAATTCTTTTTCCATGAACATCAGCCAGCCACATAATGCCTCTCTTCGGTGTTATTAGCAGACACTCCCAACACCATGGATGCTCGACTAGAAATATGAGGAACATAAAGAAAAAAAGACAGCTTGGGGAAGTTCAAAACAGCAACTTATCAGTGTGCTCCTTGGCTCAGATATGGAGGTTTATGTTGCATTTCCAGAATATTTCTGCTGTATGACAAGAAAGATGATGAGACGCCGTCTAAACTTTGGTAAAGCTGCTGTTCCACCTCCATCCCACAGACCTGATGAGTCGTGCACTAATCATTGATTCAAATGATTGTTTTTATTTTTTGAAACATCAAGGCCCTGTAGTCTCTCTCCAAGCTGCCTTGGAACTGTTGTAGGGTGGCCTTGATCTCACAAATCTGCCTGCTTCTGTCTCCCAAGAGCTGAGATTAAAGGCATGGGCCACCACACTTAGGTGATGAAGCATTTCTGTTTATTTGATTTGCTATTTTGTGAAGATTCTACCTGAAGCCCCCACTGGCTAGGGACTTGCATTGTAGGCTAGGTTGGCCTTAATCTCACAGGGACCTGCCTGCTTCTCCCTCCTGTGTGCTAGGATTAAAGGCGCATGCTAACATGCCAGGCTGTTGAAGGGAACAGCTCTCTAATTCAATTCCTCTAATTGGCCGCTTGTTGTGATAATCACCATGATGCAATGCAATTTGAAAAGGGAAGGGTTTATCTCCCCCTCCAAGTATCCCCTAGCACCCGGCCCTCACTTCGTTTCCTGTCCCTTAGCCACATGAATTTCACACCTTCCTTCTACCACTCCCTTTCTTCCCCCAGATATTCCTGTCTTACTCCCCAGCTTTGTAGCCACCACAAGCCTTGTGCACTTACATAAGGCCCTGCCATCTTTCCCAGGTTCCTATACCCAACCTTCTACCTACAGTCCTGCCCGCATTCCTATCTTCACCCTTCTCATCCTTCCATCTCCTCTGCATACTCTCCTCCTCTTGTACTAACTGATGTCCTCATATTGTCATCTGTGGCTCTTGCCTTCTTCCCCAGCCCCTCTCTACTCCAGCCCCATGCTTCCTCCTCAACATCCTGAGCATTCTGCCTCCTGTGTTCCTCTCCAGACTTCTCCACCAGCTCCTAGCATCCCCTTGAGCATGCAAACCTCCTCCTCAGCCTGCTGCACCATGAGTCCTTTTCCTTTCCCAACCTCCTGCTCTTCCCTGGGCCTCTTGCTGTCTTACCCAGACTCATGACCTCCCATAATATTTCAAGCTCTGCTGAATCTCCTGATGCCGTCTGCAGCCATCTGCACTCTTCAACCTCCTAACTTACCCTTCAGCCATCAGCCCTTCAGTTGCAACTTCTGCCCAACCTCACATTCATGAACTTTCTTCCCAGACTCCTCCCCTCTTTCCTTCCTTCATACTTTTCACTTTCTTACTGTCTCTAGCCTCCTATCCTCCCTGAGCTTCTCTGTTGCCCTTCTGCAGTTCATCTCCACTTGTAGCATCCTAATACACACTGATCTTCTTGGCCTACATGGAGTTTCCTATCTTAAATACTGCACCCTTGCAGTCTGCTGATCAGTATACCAGCCACATACCTTCAGTGTGAAGAACTTAACCTTAGTAGGGAGTTAGTGGCTACTTGCTCTCCTGAGGTGTCAGCTCAGTCTGAGACTAGACAGTTCTGCTTGAACATCCTACTGCACTACTGCAGTTATGTTTTTAATCCAAGTTCTGCTCAGTCAGCTTGAGTTGCATTTCAGTACCCAGATCTGAAGAGTGTCCACATTATCAGATCTTCCACACTGTCACATACTTGAGTCTGTATCTAGAGGCCCTTTTCTTTCCCGGTGAGAAATTTTCAATTCCTATTTCTTTCAGGCTTTACAAAAATGTGTGTTCTCATTTTAGTGTGTGTGTTTAAGTGTCTGCAAGTGTACCACAGGACACCTATGGACATCAGAGAACAACTTGTGTGAATCAGATGAACATTTACACAATGGACTTCTATGCAGTGGTAAAGAATGACAGCATCAGGAAATTTGCAGGGTAATGGATGGAACTAGATGCTATTATGTAAGTGAAGTAACACAGACTCAGAAAAATAACAAGCAATACAAGAACAAAAACATACGCTGTCCCTCATCTCTGGATCTATCCTAGCACCAAATCCTTATGTGTAAGTATACACAGTAACATAACTGCAGGAACCAGGTATATGAAAAGGAACAAGGAAGGTAAACTGAATGAAGGAACCTGAGAGAGAAGACTAGTACATGACAAGTGTTAATAAGGGAGAAATGGATAAAACCAGGGTATTTAAACAAGAGGAGAGAGGAAGGGTTATAAAAGAAAAGGTGGGGATAATGGACAAAAGTGGAGTCCAAGAGAAATTGGGGCCCTAGGAGACCCACAGTATCAAAGGAAAAATGGAGATATTTTAAATGGAGATGACATGGAGGGATGAGTAGACAGGTATAGGGAGAAAGGAGAAATAAATTATGCCCACTCCGGTGAAAAACCTGAGAGAATCATTAGTCCAACAATCTATTGACAAATTACACACCATACCTCTACATGAGTCCATTAGAAAGTTCAAGGCTGCATAACAAGAAACGTTACCAGTCAGAAGAAACCTTCCTTTGAGACCTTGGCCAGGGTGGTTGAAGAGACTCACAAAATTACACAGCTATTGCCACGGCCCTTGATTGGCTCCCAGAACCTGAAAGAAAGGCTCGATTGCTCAAGACAGGGCATACTTCAGAGACTGGATCTTGACCAATGGAGCTGGATCTGACCTGGAAGCCACCTCCCCTGAAGGCTAACTCTCACAGCTGTGGAGAACAGTATTCAAACTGCTCAGGGAGAACCTCAATCAAAGGTCCAACATCAGTAGCAAGACCAAATATCCAAGTCAATGACCCGCACAGCATACAACATCAGTGTAATAGTGGCACTTTTATCTTGGGGAAAATCAATGTCTAATTGGATCTAAGGCCCAGTGGGGGGAAATGAATATGTGGTATGGTAAACATAGCCAGATGCATACAACTGAAGAGGTCACAGATGGTAGAGAAATCCCCAAAGTTGACAGATCCCTAGACTAAAGTAACATCTTACTAACCACTAAGCAATTATCCTTACATTCACAGACAAATATTCTAGACACCACTAAGGAAAGAAGCTTCTTTTGCACCATATAAGAATACTACAGAGTCCCATAAATGGACAGAGAGAAAGAGAGAGAGAGAGAGAGAGAGAGAGAGAGAGAGAGAGAGATGCTCTGTGTGTGACTCATGCTTGGGTGACACATCTACAATGTATCCTCTACACATAAAACCTAAACATCATAGAACAAGGACCAAACAAGGCATTAAGTACCTCCTAAATCTCCTTAACCAAACTCCCCAATGTAACAGGAGACCAGGAACTCAAAAGGGCATGAATGGCCCAACAGGGAAGATTAAGCGTCTGCAGAGTGTGGTTCCATGGACAGGTCGCCTATATTCAGTTTCACCCACCCAGGGCTCAGGAAACATTGCAAAGGGAGTAGAAAGATTGTAAGAGCCATCAATGATAGACAAATACAAGAAAACCAAATTGTCTGCACAAAACAGGGCAGTTTACCATATGATCTCAGAGCACATGTGACAGTGTGCCCAAGACTGCACAAGGCCAAGGGAAACAAAAATCCAGCATGGATGGGGGAGGTAGGTAAGACATCCTTCCCAAGATGAAGATCTATTGGCAACCGATAGTTACTGTGAGAGAGTGTCCATTTTCTTTAAGAGTTTGACAACTGGTAAGTGATCAGTTTCCAAGGGATGGACACATACCCAAGAGCATTTGGAGAACAGTAATTATGCTGTACAAGCTTTGTAAAAAGGAAAAAAGAATAATAAAGCACCTAAAGTTGTGGTGTTATTACAATAGGTGTGAAAATGAGGGAGGAGTCAGAATATGATGAAAACACATTGTGTGAAATTTCAAAGAATCAATAAAAATATTTTAAAAAATGTAAGAAATGAAAGAAAGCCCCAGACCATGCAGAAAGTTAGGGTCACACAGTAAATTAGTGAAAACCATAAAACAATGACAGACACCACATTATATCATTTTGATGGCAGCTTAGTTACCTGAACAAAAATTGACTGAAAAAATAGCTACAATTCAGGCCATGAAATGCAGAGCTCTTAAAGGCTCATTATGCAATTATTTAATACAAGGGAATAGAATGATTCAATATACAGTAAGTGATCAAGATACATAAGTGGGTTGTAAAGAAGAGTGAGGAGAAAAAAGGACAAGGAAAAAGGAAATGGGATTTTGAGGGCTGTTCACAGTTGTCAGAAACTTCCAGCTTCACAGAATACACAATAGTCTTCTTTTTTTTTGTTTCGCCTTGTAAGATATGTTATCATTACACATAAGTATAATTTGTTTATGCCAACATCAGTAATTAGCTAAATACATTATTATAAATATAATATATATGTTAATATAGATATCATATATATTATACAATATGTATGTGTAGCGCCTGTGCTACTGCATTTCCCAAAGGGTCAGGCGAGGGGCTGAGGATTTAAAGGGAGACAAGTTAGCGGGTCATCCATGCTGAGAGAATGCCAGATGCCATTTATTGAAGAGAGAGGGGGAGCCTTATATACAGGCTTACAGTACAAGTGAAAAAACCAAGGTTAGTCGTTCATGCCCCCAGGCACAGGTGGTTCTCTGGCATGGGTGGGTCAGGCCTTCTCGTAAGGAGGGTAACAAGATGTTCGAGCAAGATAAGCACTTGGTCAACAAGCTGGTCAGCAGATCCCCTGGGGGCCAGGACCCAAAAAATCCCCCTTCTTTATATATAAATGAGTGTCTGTCATTGATCACTCATTTGTGCTGCATGCTCAGCCATAGCTGAGCAGTGGGGTGCAGGTCAGACCTGAAACTTTATTTTCACACTAAGGCCAATTAATATCCAAAAATCCCAACGATGAAGTAAGCTGATTGTCAAGCATAAGCAATGAATGTAAGTAACATTCACATAAAACCAATTAGCAAGTATCTATGTTCATATTTTGAAAAACCCAAGGTTCCCATAGTCCAATTGGAGAAGCTTGTATGCACAAGCATGTTGATCAAATAAGAGTCCAGTCTATATTGCTATAGCCTCACGATTCACCCCAATCTCTCTGCAGCCCTTACATTCTAACACTGGAAAAGAGACAAGGACTCAGAGAAAGTCCAGGAGATAGATTTAATTTTATTCATTCCAACAACGTGTTTATATACTAAATGCTACTGTGCTCTGGGCAAAGAAGTGGGGGAGGGCAGGCAGAAGGGAAGGGTGAGCCACCTTGGTTCCTACCAGGGGCTGCAGAGCTCCTGTTTCTGCAACCAGTAAAATAGAGGTGTGACATTTTGCTCAATATCTCAAGGGAAGTGGTCATCTGATTCTGGAACTTTGCAGAGATGGGTGAGGCAGGAAAACACTGCAATATCCCGACCTTACTGAGCTTATAAACCACATGAAGACCCTGCCATACTTAACAGAAGAACATGTAATTCATGAATTAACATACCATCAAAACATCTGTGTCTATAAAAAAGTAACCTACAATAACAATTAGTACTGTTTAAATACAGAATGTTAAATTTTTAAGGTAAGAATTAGTTTTAACAAAAGGATAATCCTGGTAGCCTAGGGGAACTTAGGTTGCAGGTAGTAGACCTTTTGTTAAATAGATCTTTCTCTTAGCACAGAGGCAGCAAAAGGCTATAGTCCACTTGTTATGACTCTCAAGTGCATTTTCACCAGTTGATTTAAACATAAAAATTGATATCAGGCATCGCAAACTGACCATAAGAGATGCAAAGAGGGCCACTGAACATGTAACTTTGCCCTTAAGTTGTAGAACTCTAAAAATGACAAAGTAAAAGTAATACCTTTTCTCCCATTAAAACATACAGGTATGTGATTGACATAGTCTTTAAAATAACATTGCTTGTCCTATACATAAAGAGATACAAAGACATACAGGTATGCAAATGTCATTGTCTCTAAAAATAACATTGTTTGTCACACACATAAAGACATACAAAGACATACAGGTTTAATGAATGATATTGTTTCTAAAAATAACATTTCTTGTCCTACCCAGAAAGACATACAAAGACATATAGGTATGTGAATGACATCACTTTTAAGAGTAACATTCCTGATCTTATACATGAAAGCATACAGATATTACATGATACCCTTTTTAACATAGATAATCAAAGAAAAAATCCAGAAAATCATATGGGAATACTTCAAAAGCATATACTCTACCATGTTTGAAAACCTAGAAGAAATGGATGAATATCTGAAATCCTGGGAATCAACAAAGCTCAACCAAGAAGAGACAGACAGCTTAAACAGACCCATAATATATGAAGAAATTGAAGATATAATAACAAACCTCCCAACTGAAAAAAGCCCAGACCCAGATGGTTTCATGACAGAATTCTATAAAACATTTCAAAAAGACCTACAACCATTATTACTGAAATTGTTTAGAAGGATACGAACAGAGGGAATCCTCCAAAATTCCTTCTATGAAGCCAACATCACTTTATTACTAAAACCAGGCAAAGATACAACTAAAAAGGAGAACTATAGACCCATCACCCTAATGAACACAGATGTCAAAATTCTAAACAGGATAAAGGCAAATCGCGTACAGACTCATATCAAGAATATCATCCATCATGACCAAGTTGGATTCATAACAGAGATGCATGTGTGATTCAACATACAAAAATCAATAAACATCATCAAGTACATAAATGGAATGAAAGACAAAAACCACACCATCACCTCAATTGATGCTGAAAAATCCTTTTACAAAATCCAGCATCCCTTCATGCTTAAAGTCCTAGAGGGAATTGGATTGGAGGGATCATTCCTCAATGTAATCAAAGCCATATACAGGAAACCCACAGCCAATATCATCCTAAATGGGGAAATGATAGAAACATTCCCTTTAAAGGTAGGAACTTGGCAAGGCTGCCCCCTGTCACCACTCCTCTTCAATATAGTGCTTGAAACATTTGCTAGAGCAATAAGGCAAGAAAAGGAAATTAAAGGAGTACTAATTGGAAAAGAGTAAGTCAAGCTATCACTATTTGCTGACGATATGATTGTTTACTTAAGGGATGCTAAAAATTCCACCAGAAAACTCCTAGAAACTATTAAGAGGTTCAGCAAAGTGGCAGGATGCAAAATTAACCTAAAAAAATCAGTGGTCTTTCCTTACACTAACAAGAAGCAAATGGAGAAGGAATTCAAGGAGACCTCATTCACAATAGCCTTAAAAACAAAAAAAATACTGACTGAAACAATGAACTTCTGCTCAAAACAGTCAACTTCCTCATGTAGAATATTGAGAAAGAGTGAGAAAGAGATTAAAAGCATGTTTGGCAGAATGCATGAGCTCTGGTGGGGTGGGGGAATGGGGGGGACACGGGTCTAGATTTGATAATAAAAAAATTAAATTAAAAACAAAACAAAAAAATCAATGAAACAGTAGTAATAAAAAAAGGTCTGAGCCAATTTATATCTCCAACATTGGTGTGAGAGAGCCTCTCTCCTACCAAGAAGCATAGGCTGAATAGAGAGAATGGAAATTAATGTCTCTCACTCTTCATTGAATCTACTGATTTGAGGCTGCAGAGATGGCTCTGTTAATGAGGGTGCTGGCTGCTCTTGCGGAGGAGCAGGGTTCGGATCCTAGCACCCACATGGGGGCTGACGGAGGAGGAGGGTTCGGATCCTAGCACCCACAGGGGGGCTGACATCAGTCCATAGCCCCGGTTTCGGGGGATCTGACTTCCTGTTCTGACATCCATAGGCATTGGGAGACACGGAGGCATTTACTAATATGCAGGCATAACTCTCATACACATTAAACAAACAAACAACAAACAAACAAACAAACATCCCCACCACTGGTGAGATAGAAATTGCATTTAGCTCTGTGTACATGACAAGAGTGCCCTGCAGGCTTATGTGTTTGCACACTTGCTCTCTGGGAGGCGGTGCTCTGTGGGGAGCCTCTGGACAGGGGCAGCCTTGCTGGAGGAGGTTCATCCCTGAGGGTGGGCTTTAAGGCCTCTTAGCCTTGCCCCAATTCCAGTCACTCTCTGCTTCTTGTTTGGGGTTGACGATGTCATGCCTCGTCTTCCTGCTCTGACCCCTTGCTGACTCCCTCACCATTGTGGACTCTACCTCTGAAGCGTTAAACCCAAATAAGCTGCCGCCAGAGTCATGGTATTTTTGTCTGAGCACTAAGAAGTGACTCATAATCTATGTCACTTCCGTTTCTCCCAAATTGTCTTTTCACAATACTTTGAAACATTGTTTCAGCTTTGTTTTGCAGTGATAATCGAAAGTGTATTTTCTCTTTTTTTAATTTTTTCTATTTATTTTTGTATGTGTGTGAATGTACTATCTGCGTGTAGGTTTGTGCATCCGTGTCGTGCAATGCCTCGGAGGTCGGAGGAGGGTCTCTGATTCCCCTGGAACTGGAGTTCTCCTGGAATTGGAGTTACAGACTGTTCTTAGCTGCCATGTGAGTGCTGGGAATTGGGCCTGGGTCCTCTGAAGGAGCATTCGGTGCTCTTGACTGCTAGGCTATCTCTCCAGCCCCCTCAAAAATGTATTTTCTTACAAGAATGAAACTGTAGTAATAAATTAAACTTAGATCTGATTGCTTTCTGTTTGGGGCTAAAGATATGAACTTTCATTTTCCTGCTCTGGCACCTGCTGCCTCCTGTTCCTCACTGTTATGGCTTCTGCCTCTGGATTCCCAGGCCAAAATAAACTCTTCCTTCTATAAATCTCCTTGGTCATGGTATTTTATCTCCCCAATTAAAAGTAGTACAAAAAAAAGAAAGGAACTCCAGGACTGAGCCTTATTTCTGGCCTGGGAAGTTGTTAAACTTCCATCACATTCCTTGTACACCAGCATGCTTTTCTTCTCCTCCTTATCTCCTTCAAATAAGTAACACCACTGACAACTGTATTTCTGGAGAAGTTATGCTCATTTTGTGACATTGAAAGTGCGGGTATATGATACGTATAGCCAAATATAAACCATGAAAATTAGAGCTGATTTTAAGATATTACAGCCTGCTCTAAACATTTGCAGCAAGATGAAAGTTAATAAACCTGGCCTGCAAAGATCGCACATAGGTTCAAAGAACTGTATGCACATGCAGAGGAATCAAATTCTGCTACAAGCACCCCCACCCTCACGAATAACACAGATGGTGACCTTATAAACATGCAGGAAACCCAATAATTCACACACACATAAAATAAAACAAATGAAATTTTAAGCTGATAATGGTGGTGCATGACTTTAACCCCAGAGGCAGACAGATGTCTGTGAGTTCAAGGGCAGTTTGATCTTCATAGTGAGTACAAGGCCAGCTTGGCTAAAAGGAAACCTTGTCTCAAAAAGACCAAAAAAGAAATGAAGGAAGGAAGGAAGGAAGGAAGGAAGGAAGGAAGGAAGAAGAAAGGAAGGAAAGAAAGAAAGAAAGAAAGAAAGAAAGAAAGAAAGAAAGAAAGAAAGAAAGAAAGAAAGAAACAAAGAAAGAAAGAGAAAGAAAGAAAGACTTCATGTACACTATGAGCAATAAAAAAATTAAGACAATTAATACATTTCTTTCGGGATTTGGTTCTTGGAGACAGGGATTCTTTGGTCCAGACTGGACTCAAAATTACTAAGTAGCTGAGAATGACCTTGAATTTCTGATCCTCCTGCCTCCACCTACAAGTACTGGAACTAAAACTTGTACTACAGCACTCAGATTTTATGACATATTACTTAATATTTAATTTTCATTATATTAACTGCTCATAATGTTTCATATTGAAATGGTGGTCTGTATTCTCTTTGTTGACACTCAAGATACATCAACTAATGGCAGAAAGCGACCCTATCTGCAAAAAGTAAGCTCACTCTCACCCTGAGGGACAGAGAGAGGGAGAATGAGTGCCCTGACCCCTCTCCATGATATTCAATATCTAGTGACAAAATACAGAGTGCCTGGTGGAGGGGTGGCAGGAAACTTCACAAGGTCCAGAACAAGGTCTCCCGTATTCACACTCAGGGCTAGTGAGCACCACAATCACACAGGCTTTTATGTATCAAGAATTCCTCTCCAATTCCTGTCCCTGGTTTTTAAGGCCCTGGGAAACCCCGAAATCAAGCATTACTTCACAGGCCTCCTCCTCTAGTCCGTTACAGGAGTCCTCAAGTTCTTCCCAAGTCTCCCCAGAGACAAGCCTGCGCACTAGCAATCACCAACATTTGTGGTCCAACTAGCACAGGTTCTAGAACAAGACTCATTCTCTTTCCCACAAACCGACGTGGTTCTTGCCCTACTTCAGGAAACACATTCCTCAGGAAGCACTTTACTGTAGACATCTTCCTGCTCAAGGGATACAGCAAAGCCCAAGGACTGCTGGGACTCCACTAGGACTTGAAGAGGTAGGAGAAACCTGAAAATGCCAGAGAAGGGTGGGTATTTCCGAAGGTTCAGGATCCTAGAGAGGTGGCTGTGAGAGGAAAGAAGCCTGATGAGGTGGGCAGGTGGCTGGGGCAAGTCAGAACATAAGGGAGATTGAAGGCTCCCTGTGAGGACAGGAGGCTGAGGAGGAAGTCCAGGGCTGGAGATGGGAGAAATGGCCTGGAGAGGGAGGCAGGATGCTTGCCAGAAGGCCAAGAGGCTGATTAGAAGGACAGGAAGCTCAAAAGGATTCTAAGGAACTGATGTAGTTCAAGAAGTTTATTTGGACAGCAGAGACTTGAGGAACAGGGCAGGATGCTGGGGAGGAAGGCAGGATGCTAAAGAGAAGGGCAGGAGGCTGGTGGGGACAGAAATGCCAAAGGGATTAAAAAAGACTCTTAGAAGTCAAGTTTTGTAGGATGGTAGAAGCTTAAGGAGCAAGGAAAGATTTTGAGGGATGCTGTAGGATGGTAGAGAAGCCAGGAGACTCAAAGGCATGTTAGGAGTCTGAGGAAGACAGATGTCTCAAGAGGAAGACAGGAAACCGAAGAGGTGTCCAAGAGTCTCAGGTTGACAATGGGATAGAGGAGTACTGAAGGCTGCAGAGCATGGAGGAAGACTCAGGAGGAGGTATACATGTATGGAAAAATGTCATAACCAAGCGTATTGTATGCAATATCCAAAAACTTACTGAGAAAATTATATAGGAAACTCCACGGAGGTTTGTAGGGGGAGTCATGGGCAACTGCCCATGACAGAGGGACTGACAGGCTATTGCAGGCTTGTGGAGGGGTGCGGGTGGGAGGACATGTATTGTCCTGGACTACAGCTTCTTGTGTTGAATCCAGCTCTGAACATTCAGGACAGACCTGGTTTTGTTATGGGTAATATCTGAGTCTGGAATCTTTGCTCATCCTTCCCTTTGCTGCTTCAGACACCAACAAATGAGTCAGCAGAATCCCTGGCATCCTGTCCCTTCCTTCCTGTGACTTCTTTGCTGATTTATCTGGAAATTTGTCCTTGACATGTGCACAAACCAAGTCACACGTGGTCCTGCCTTTTCCTGTGCCTAACTTGGAATAAAGGAATAAATATCAGGTAGCATGTGGTTTGACCTCTCCAATCATGAAGAGAAGCAGGAACTGAGGGCTGTTCACATGACTCAGCAGATTAAGGTGTCTGCTGCCATGCCTGATGATCTCAGTTTTATCCCTTCAACCCACATGTTGGAAGGACACAACTGACTCACACCTGATGTTCACAGATACATAGCACATGTGTACACAGAAAAACACGATAAAATGAATTCACGTATTTGAAAAGAATGAAAGAAACAGGAATTAGAAATTCTGCCGGATGTGGTGGCTCACACCTTTAATCCTAGCACTTGGGAGGCAGAGGCAGGCAAATCTTTGTGAGTTCAAGACCAGCCTGGTCTACAGAGTGAGTACCAGGACAGCTGGGGCTACAGGGAAACCCTGTCTCGAAAAGACCAAAAATAAATAAATAAATAAATAAATAAATAAATAAATAAATAAAATAAAATGGGCTTGGAGAGTTTGCTGATCTTTCCCAATTGTAGAATTGTCTTTGCAAAAATACATATTTGCTTACATCTACCTGAAATGCATTTTTATTTATTTATTTATTTATTTACTTTATTAATTTTTATTTCTGTATGTGTATGCTGCATGCAAGTCTGTGCACCTGTGTCGTGCAATGCCGCGGAGGTCAGAAGAGGGTCTTGGATTCCCCTGGAACTGGAGTTCTCCTGGAATTGGAGCTTCAGACGGTTCTCGGCCGCCATGTGGGTGCTGGGGATCGAACCCGGGTCCTCTGTAAGAGCGGTCGGCGCTCTTAACCGCTAGGCCATCTCTCCAGCCCCGAAATGCATTTTTAAAATAACAGACAAAAACCTCTCTGTTTTAGTCATTAAATTGCTCTGCATTATACCTGCATTTGATGTAGAAAAATGTGACTGGACAAAGACACAAGAATGTGACAGGATGAAAGATTTGAGGATGTGGGGAATTACAAATCAAACCATGTCCCAAAGCAATGTTTGTGGCTGCTGCTTGTAGTGTGTGTGTGTGTGTGTGTGTGTGTGTGTGTGTGTGTGCTCTCAGAGAGAGACTGAAACAGAGAGAGACCGATAGACAGAGACAGAGAAAAAGAGAGACAGGGACAAAGAGAACCAAAGACAGAAACAGGGCATCACAGTGATAAAGAGGCCTCTTATATGCCTGATTATGTGGTTTCTTCATTTTTTTCAGACTTCCTCAGTTGTACTGCTTCATGAAACCACTAGTGGGAAGCATAAAGGTTACGAATCAAGTAAATTCTAGTTCATGGTGTCTGAAAATGCAGCAGACCCAGACCAAAAAAGCTAAAAGCGCTTCAAGTGTTCCCAAAACTTAGTGATGTACTTAATTGAGAGGCAGAGTGGAAAACTCAAAAATAATACCACCTTTTTAAAATGGGCTTGGAGAGTTTGCTGATCTTTCCCAATTGTAGAATTGTCTTTGCAAAAATTCATATTTGCTTACATCTACCTGAAATGCATTTTTAAAATAACAGACAAAACCTCTCTGTTTTAGTCATTAAATTGCTCTGCATTATACCTGCATTTGATGTGATATGTTTCTGACTTGGCCTTCTTCAGTTGTACTGCACAGGGTATTTTACATATGTTTCAATCATGAGATCTGAGATGAAAGCAGATGGTAAATTCATTTAGCACAATACATCTCTTGCACTATTAAATCTAAGAAAAATTGTGCATGGGTGGCTGGAGAGGTTGCTGAAGGGTTAAGAACCCTGAAGCTTGCGCAGTGGACCCAAGTTCATATTCAGGCACCCACATGGCAGCTCATAAGCCTCTACTACTTCAGTTTCAGGGGAACTGATGTATATTCCTGGCCTCCGTGGGGATTGTATCCATGGGTGAACTTACATACATTCATACAAAACGCTCAACACATAAAATTCATGTAAAGAAATACACTATGTATGAAATGCCCTTCAGAAGCCGGCCATTCACTACCAATGATTCCTTCAGTAGTCATTTGGGGAGACTTTTTTGTATCCTAATTCAAAACATAGCAACTGTCCCAGAAAAGTTTACTGATGAGGGCAAAGCAGAGCTTGGAGGGGAATGTAGAATGCATATACATATCCAATAAAGCCATCTAGAGTTGATCATTATTCACAAAGTATTTTCCTAAAAGTATTACTTTGTGTCTGCTTAAGCAAACCTATTCAGACCACAACACATAGAAGAGAATTCCTTTGATCAATGGACAGACAACCTGTAATGTAATGATGGGGCCATTCAAATGCTGTATTCAGACCTGGCTGTAGTAGCACTCACATTTAATTCCAGGACTCCTGAGACAGACTTAGGCAGATCTTTGTGGTATCAAAGCTAGCCTGGTCTATGTGGCAAGTTCCAGGCCATCTGAAGCTATTTGTCTCCAAAAAATGTTCTTTCCAAAAACAGATTTGAGGAATTCAGAATGGGGGTTGAATAAGAAATTAGCCATTCAGAAATGAGGGACAGAGGCTAGACAGATGGCTCGATATTTAAGAGAGCTTGATGATATCGCAGAGGACCTAAGTTTGGTTCAGCATCCATGTTGAATTTACAACTGTCTGTAACTCTAGTACTGGGATATCTGATATCATCTTTCGTGAATCCATTCCATAGGCACTGCACTCCTGTATACACACACACACACACACACACACACACACACACACACACACATACACACACACACACACACACACACACACACACACACAAAGGGCCTCTTTAAAAAACAGTAAAGAGAAAGATAGTTGACAACAGGAAACAGAGGCAAGAGGTGTAGGAATTTGGGATTTAGGTGAGCCCAAGTGATGGGAAATTTCGAAAGGAAATGAAGTGCCATCTTGAAAATGAAAACAGATTATAAATATCACCCTGCTTACTTAAGAAGAGATGTAAATATTAAACATGTTGGCATTGACCTATTAACCCTACACTTCAAAACACTAGCAGGAGGATAAAGTAGTCCATGCCAATCTTCACTACATAGTGTCACTTTGTTAAAAATAGGGGTCAGTCTGGCTGGCTGAGCAGATCCAAACAGACAGCTAGATACCCAGCAGGACCAAAGGAGCCAGAGCAGCAATCTGGGAATAGGTGAACCCAAACGACATGGGGTGTGCAAAGCCTTTGGCATCACTTGCTGTTATCCAGCCAGACTGCCACACCTTGCCCTGCATGCACAGAAGCTGGGTGTTGTCAGTCACAAAGACAGACATCCATCAGGACCAGAGGAGGCAGCACAGCACTGGGGGAATAGGTGAGCCCAAAGAACATGGGTTCTGCATGATCCTGGGCATGACCTGCTGCTAGCCAGCCTGACATTACACCTGGCCCTGCATGCACAGAAGCTGTGTGGTGTCAGCCACAAACACAGACATGTAGCAGTACCAGAGGAAGCAGCACAGCACTGGGGGAATAGGTGAGCACACTACAGCACAGGGCACTTCCTGGTGCTAGGGAGCCAGACCACCATACTTTGTCCTGCATGTACACAGCCTGGGAAGAAGCAGCCAGCCAGCCAGATACCCAGCTGTACCAGAGCACAACTCTGGTGATTTCTTTTGTGTTGTACTGTCTAGTAACCTACAAGTCATAGGCATAAGAAAAGATTTTATAAATCAAAGAGAAGCTGGGCAGGAAATAAGGTCAACAGCTGACAAATGGGACCTCATCAAACTCAAAAGCTTCTGCACAGTGAAAGAAACAATCAGGGAAGTGAAGAGAAAACCCAGATAGTGGGACAAAACCTTCACATGTGATACATCTGAGAGAGCATTAATATCCACAATATATAAACTCCTCTAAAAACAAAGAAATAATAAAGAAAATGACTCACTTGAATGATTGAGTAAAGAGCTGATCAGAGACTTCACCAAATGATGTATGAAATATACAAAACATCAATAAAAGGATTTTATGAAAATAAAGTGATGACTAAGAAAAAAAGAAAATAATTTTAATAGGTTACTTCTCTGTAACAGAAGAGAAATGATTATTGTGCAGGCAGTTCCAGTCCAGCACATCTAGGTCTATATGGCGATCCTGTCACAAAAAGACAAAATTTCTATCTAACTTTCTATCTATCTATCTATCTACCTGTGACATTTCTTTCTGTCTACAAAATAGCTTAGCCCTAAAGACTGTGTTTTACATCTTTAAATGACAGTATACAGTCCAATAAGAGACAGTTTAAATGGATTTATCAGACCTCCACAAATTTGTTCTTGTATGGGTACGTAGAACAACTGTCTTATAAAAATCATAAATTTTTAAAGTATTATCCATTCTCTTAATACAAAAAAGGAGAGATTAATATAGCTCCTTCCAGGACACAGTCAAGTAAAAAAAAACTCTCTACTCAGATCCCGGTGGCATATCTCTGGAATAGGAGACAATTTTATGACAACTTCTTACTGGACATGCTTGCCTTCTTCCTTTGACTAATAGACATGAGATCTCTTGGAGGGAATTTTTATTCTCCCAAAACATTAAAAAAATGTGTCAAAGCCAGGCACTGTATTAAAAGCCTCAAAAAGGTCTTTAAAAGCTGGAAAACAATTCATAAAAAAGTATATTAAAAGCAAGAACTCTTCAAAGTTGTACAGAAACCACCCAACTTAAACAGACTTCCTTTTTTTACTGAAAAAGAATCTTACTAAAAATGGAAAAGGTTATACCTGGGTGGGTCCTCCCCAATCAGGCAACTGGTGTCAATAAAGAAAAAAGCAGTTGTCTTTAATCATAGACAGAAATCAGGTTCAATAAGTCTATCATGGCTACAGAAACATGAAAGGGCCATGGGTAAAAAACCCCAAATACCAAATGAGCCTTTAAACTAATGCCTCTCATTCATATTTTGGTACATTACTTTAGTTTTCAGATTTGATATTTAAGGGCTAAGATATTTTATTCTTTTTTATTTTATTTATTTTTTATGTGTAGGAATGTACTGTCTGAATGTAGGTTTGTGCACCCATATCGTGCAATGCCACGGAGGTCAGAAGAGGGTGTCGGATTCCCCTGGAACTGGAGTTAAGGATGGTTCTCAGCCACAAAGTGGGTGCTGGGGATCGAACCCAGGTCCTCTGCAAGAGCAGTCGGCACTCTTAACCACTAGGCCATCTCTCCAGCTCCTAACATATTTTATTCTTAAAGGGACTTAATTAGCACACATGGACATCCACGAACCCCACTGCACCACAGGCTGGCATAGAACTCAGAGATCCTCCTGATTCAGCTTCTAGAGTGCTGGGATGAAAGGCCTGCACCAACACATCAGATTTACGAAAGAGATCTATCTACCTCAGCCTCCTGAGTGGTGGGATCAAAGGGGATTGCCACCAAGTCTGGCTTAAGAAACTGATTTTATTCAGGGGTTTAAAATTTTTGTTGTAGAGATCCTTGGTGTCTTTGGTTAGGTTTGTTCCTAGGTATTTTATTGTTTTTGAGGCTATTGTGAGTGGGAAGGTCTCCTTGTAGTCCTTCTTCAGTTGCTTGTTGTTGGTGTAAAGAAAGGCTACTGATTTTTCTAGATTTATTTTGTATCCTGCCACTTTACCAAAGCTCTTAATCATTTCTAGGAGTTTTCTGGTGGAGTTCTTAGCATCCCTTAGGTAGACAATCATATCATCAGCAAAAAGGGATAGCTTGATTTCCTCTTTTCCAATTAGAACTCCTTTAATTTCCTTTTCTTGCCTTATTGCCCTTGCAAGGGTTTCCAGCACTATATTGAAGAGGAGTGGTGACAGGGGGCAACCTTGCAAGTTCCTACCTTCAAGGGGAATGCTTCTTTATTCTCCCATTTAAGATGATATTGGCTGTGGGTTTTTCCTGTATATGGCTTTGATTACATTGAGGAATGATCCCTCTAGGCCAATAGTCTAAAAAAACTTGGTACTGGCACAAAAAACAACCAGTTGACCAATGGAATAAAACTGAAGATCCAAACCTGAGCTCATACATTTCACCACTCATATTTGACAAGGGGCCAAGAATACACAATGGAGGAAAGACAGCATCACAGCAAGTGGTGTTGGCAAAACTGGATCACCACTTGTAGAAGAATGAAATTAAACCCCTACCTCTCACCTTGTACAAAGGTCAACTCCAGATGGACCAAAGACCTCAAGTGTGAAACCCCAAATCTGGAGGTGATAAAGAGAAGCTTGGCAGCAGACTACAAGACATAGGTGTTAGGAAAAGACTTCCTAATCAGACGCAGCTGCACAAGAAATAAGATCGTACAATTGACAAAATGGGACCTTCATTAAACTCAAAAGCTTCTGTACATCAAAGGAGCAATAAAGGAAGTGAGGAGAGACCCACAGAGTGGGAGGAAACCTTCACTGCAGAGAACATCTAGACATTACAGATTTCCAGAGTTTACAAGCTACTTAAAAAACAAAGAAGAAAAAAACAAATGAATCCCTCAAAAGATGGGCGAATGTCTATAGAGACTTACAGAGGAGGAATTAGAGATGGCTGAGAAACATCTAAGAACTGTTCAACATCTCTGATAATTAAGGAAATGCAAATAAAAACCACTTTGAGAATATCACCTTACTCCATAAGACTGGCTAGGATCAGGACAACGAATGTTACCAATGCTGGAGAGGTTGCGGGGAAAGGGGAACACTCACCAATTGCTGGTGGGAAGGTAACTAGTACAGCCACTGGGAAACAGTTGTGAGAACCCTTAAAAGACTCAAATGATACCTTCATTTGACCCAGTCATACCACTCCTGGGTAAACCCACAGACACAACTTACTGCAAAGATACATGCACAGCTATGTTTTATTGCAGCTCGGTTCACAATAGCAAAAGTTGGACCAGGCCCAGGTGCCCCTCAACTGACGAGTGGATAGAGGAAAATGTGGTACATGTACAAAAGGAATTCTATGCAAGCAGTAAGAGGGCACATCATGAACTTTGCAGGTAAATGGATGGAAACTGGAAGACATTATGTAGTGAAGTAACAGCCAGTTCCCAGAAAAACAAATGAACAAATGGCTGTGGTCCTCATATGTGGATGCTAGTACCAACAACCCAGATATAAATATTTCTCATGGAGAGGGATGCATAGTTAAAGAACAACAACAGAAAGACTTGCATCAGAAATGGACTGAAATGGTGAATTGGGAAGGAGGGGATGGGTGGGAAGGGACACGGATGTATATTCAATCAAGGCATATTTAATTGATGTGAGTTCAAGCAAGTACCAGTTTCATCCCTAGGACACTGTTCTACAGGATACATGGTGTTTTAGGACTTAGTAAAAGTAAATATGTGTATATTAAAACACATTGGTTTACAAGCCTGATAAAAACGGTAATGCATCTGAGTTAAATGTAGATTATAATTTTTGTTGTCCCACATTTGTTTTTACACAAAATCTCTAGAGCAATAACTTTGGGATTGGCACATACAAATGTTCTCTATAATTCTCTGTTTGTACAGTATCAACCTTGTAGCATTCTCTTTAAGATGATTTAAGCAAAAATTAAGTTTGCTTCCCAAGTTAATCATATATAGTCACCAAAAAACATGGGTGAATTTGATGAAATCTGTGCCTTGATTCCACCCTATAGTTATGTATAATACAACGTTCTTCTGGAGACTCATGGGTTAAAAAAAAAGGGGGGGGTACAGACAGACATGAAACCTTCTAGTCAAAAACCTTGCAATTCAAATCTTAAAACAACTAATGGGAAAAGATTTGTTTGTTCCAACAGGACAAAATGTCACCAACTTAACGGCTGAGAAAGAAAAGATACAGCTTTGCATTGAGTAGGATGTACCAAAAAGTGGCAACTGAAAGGTTGACCCGTCTGAACAATGAAAGAGAAAAGCCTCAGATTGCCATAAACATCGAACCCTTCTGTGGATACTACATGTAACAACTATCTATAATGACCTAATGAAAACTTTACCTTCTAGGTGCAACAAGGTTTTGATATGACTTTCTTTGTCTTCCCCCCCATAGAACAAGGAGAAATATGATGATGATGAATGTCATTTTCCAACTGTAATTGGAGACAACTATTATAGAGGTAATTATTATAAAACCGTAAAAATGCCTTCTTTAAATTGACTAATAGACATAAGAAACTGTGAAAAGGATTATCTCTTTCAGAACCAAATATAATACTAAAGTCCTTGGCTATGCACTTAGGCAAAGTATATTAATGCAGGAGCTCTGACATCAGCAACGGATTGTTCTACCAGGGGGATGTTGGCCAGGGGATCCAAGGCCCCACAAAAGGTAAGGGCTCCTTGCCCCTAATTGGGATACCTGCAGGAGGAGAGGCGATAAGACCCTGCTGGCCGAAGACCTGACGTTAACATGGGAGATGTATTAGACCCACATGCAAGGGTACAGATGGCCTCTGGAATGCCAGAAGTGTTACCAAAGGCCACTAAACCAATAAAGCAAATACGGTCTCCCTGAGTCAAGCAAGACTCCACCATCAGCACCAGCTACACTTCAACCTGCTGGAAACTGTGCAGCAGAGGCAGCCATGTCCTGTATATCCCAATCTAATTGGCTGTTGGCTCTCTCCTTAGAGGAATAACCCATGGCTGATGCCACAAGCCTACATCCTCTACAGGTTAGGAGATGTCTAAGCCACAGTAAGACCCTGTTATATTTATCAAGGGTAAAAATGTAATTCATGAATTAACATATCATCCAAACATATGTGTCTATGCCAAAGTAACTACCATAACATTTGTCTGCTTAAATACCTATATATCTAATTGCTTGTGCTTCATTAGTAGGATCGAAAGGTTACTCCTGTCAGCCCATGAAAGGAAACAGCCAGAATTGACTCAGAATCCAAGTCAACAGCTCCAGAGAGAGAGGACAGTTTTACTTTCTCCATCACTGTGCCCCTTTTTCTAAGCCTAGGGAACAATCTGCGGAAGAGGGGCGTGGTAGAATGTAAGGCTCGATTTGGGGTGAATGGTGAAACTACAGCGATGTAGTCTGACACTCATTTGATCAACTTGATTGAACAAACACCTGTCAACCTCCACTGAATGGTGGGACTGTGGGGGTTTTGGGCACAACAGTCTAGATTGGTTTTGCACGAGGATGCTTATACCATGGATTATTCACTTATACTAAAAAATGAAAAAAAAAAACCCTGAAAGATGCAGGACAGTTATGGCAAAATAATGATCTGGATGGGGTGGGGTGTGGGGGAAGGGAAAGGGAAATATGCCTGATCTGAATTGGAAAATGATGTATAAAAATGCACAAAACCTCAATAAAAATTAAATTAAAAAAAAAAAAAAAAAAAGAACTGCATTTTAAAAGGTTACTTCTCTGTAACAGAAGAGAAAAGACTAATGCGCAGGTAGTTCCAAGGGATCTGACCAATATCTGTGGGGAAAACCATTAGGAAATTGGACTCTGACCTTTTGCTGACTTGAACACAATGAGCTCAGCTGGAAGACTTGATTTGCAGAGAGAAATAAAGGGGAGGGTCAGAATTGGGTACACCAAACTGGCATTATAGCAGTAAACACCCCAAATTCCAGAACAGAGCTTAGAGAAGTACATTTGGGGGCTAGGCATGGTGGAACAGACCTTTAGTCCCAGCTCTTGGGAAGCAGAAAGGGTCTCCTTGACAGTTGAAGGCCATCCTGGTCTATCAAATGAGTTCCAGTCCAGCTGGGGCTACAAAGTAACCCTGTCTAAAAAGACAAAATGAATGACTGAATTAATGAATAAATAAATAAATAAATAAATAAATAAATAAATAAATAAATTTGAGACTGGGTCTCCTGTAGCCCAAGCTGGCCTGGAAGTTGCTCTCTGGTCTGTGGTCTAGGCTGACATATAACTCACAAAGATCCACCTGCCTAAGCCTCCTGAGTGCTGGGATCAAAGGCATGAGCCAAAATCTCAGGCTTAAATAAGCAATTCTAAAAGGTAACTTCTCTGTAACAGAAGAGAAACAAGTATTGTGCAGAAAATTGCAAGAGTGCCATCCAAGATGTCTGTGGAGGTAACCAGTAGGTAGTGGGACTATGTCACTTTTTGCTGGCAGGCACATAATCAAGTCAGCTGAGGAATTTTATTTGCAGAGAGACTAACAAGACAGATCCTTATTTGGGCACTCCAAACTGACAAAATAGTTGCCACCTCCCAATCTCCAGCATAGAATTTGTGCTTAGAGAGTATATTTGAGGGCTGAGTGTGGTGGGGCAGACTTTTAATCAGAGCAGTCAGGGGGTAGTGGCAGGCTGATCTCTGAGAGTTCCAGGCCAACCATGTCTACAGACTGATTTCCAGGCCAGCAGGGGCTACAGGGCTACCATGTGTCAAAAAGACACAACAATTGAATGAATATATAAATAAACAAATATATAAGTAATTTTGAGACAGGATCTCCCTGTAGCCACAGCTGGCCTAGATGTGGCTCTGTGATCTGTAGTCTGTGGTCTAGGCTGGCATGTAACTCACAGAGATCCACATTCCTTAGCCTTCCAAGTACTGGGATCAAGGCATGGACCACCATGTCTATCTTAAGAAAATGATTTTTAAATATTATTCCTCTGTAACAGAAAAGAAAGGGTTATCGTGCAGGCAGTTCCAAGGAGGCCATCCAATGTCTGTGGGGGAAACCAGTAGAGACTGGGACTTTGCCAAGTTTGACATGGACACAGTAAGCTCAGTTGGAGAATTTCATTAGCAAAGAGTAACAGTGGGGAGGGTCTGATTTGGTTACACCAAACTGGCATTATAGAAGCCAACAGCCCAAACTCTGGAATAGGGTTTGTGCTTAGAGAAGTACATTTGGGGGCTGACATGGCAGCCAAGACCTTTAGTCCCAGCACTCAGGAGGCAGAGGAAGGTGGATATCTGCAAGTTCTAGGCCAGCCTGGACTATTGACTGATTTCCAGGCCAGCTAGGTCTACAGGTTGACACTGTCTAAAAAAGACAATATAACTAAATGAATAAATAAATAAATAAATAAATAAATAAATAAATAAATAAATAAATAAATAAATTGAGACAGGGCCTCCCTGTATCCCTACCTAGCCTCGATGTGGCTCTGTGGTCTGTGGTATAGGCTGGCATAGAACTGACAGAGATCAACTTGCCTCAGCCTCATAAGTGCTCAGGAATAGAACTTGTCCTTAGACAAGTACATTTGAGGTCTTGGCATGGTGGCCAAGAACTTTAGTTTCAGTGCTTGGGAGGCAGAATCAGGCAGGTATCTCAAGTTTAAGGCCAGTCTGGTCTACTGACTGAGTTCCTGGCAAGCCAGGTCTATAGGGAGTCACTGTCTCCAAAAGACAAATATATATATAAATTTGAGACTGGGTCTCCTTGCTACTTCAAGTCCAGCCTGGTCTAGGAACTGAGTTGAAGTCCAGTTAAATATACAAGGAAATCCTGTCTTAATAAGAATAAATAGATAAATAAATAAATAATAAATAAATAAATAAATAAATAAATAAATAAATAAATTTGAGAGTGGCTCTCCCTGTAGCCCCACTTGTCCTGGAAGTTGCTCTGTGGTATGTGGTAGGCTGAGGCAGGTGGATCTTTATGCCATAGGCTGGCATAAAACTCACTGAGATCCTCTTGGCTAAACCTCCTGAGTGCTCAAGAATAGAGCTTGTGCTTAGAGAAGTACATTTGATGTCTGGGCATGGTGGCCAACTCCTTTAGTTCAAATGTTTGGGAGGCAGAGGCAGGCAGATATCTTCAAGTTCAAGTCCAGCCTAGATTACTGACTGAGTTACAGGCCCGTTGGGGCTACAAGGAGACTTTGTGTCCAAAATAATATATAGATGGTCTCCCTGCTAGTTCAAGGCCATCCTGGTCTAGGAAATGAGTTCCATTCCAGCTGGGTCTGCAAGCATATCCTGTCTCAAAAAGACAAAATAAATAAATAATGAATAAATAAATATATTTGAGACAGTTTCTCCCTGCCAGTTCAAACCCAGTTGGATCTACCAAATGATTTCCAGTCCAGCTGAACTACAGAGCAACCCTGCTTCAAAAAGACAAAATAAATAAATAAATGAATGAATAAATAAATAAATAATCAAATAATAAAATAAAATAGTGGCAAGGTGTCCAGGATGATTCAAGGTTAGACTGGTGTGAAAATTGAGTATTCAGGCAGCTGGAGATGCAGAGAGACCCTGCCACAAAAAGAGAAAAAAATAAATAAATAAGTTAATGAATGAAAAAATAAATTTGAGACAAGGTCTCCCTTTAGCCCCAACTGTCCTGGAACTGGCTATATAGTCCATGTTGGCCTTTATCTCACAGGCTGGGAAAAGGGGGAGCATCACCAGGCCAGGCTTAAGAAAATATTTTCGAAGGTTATTTCCATGTAACAGAAGAGAAAAATTTATTGTGCAAGCAGTTGCAAGAGGGTCCTCCAAGATGTGTGTGGGGGAAACAACCAGGGAGTGGGACTATGCCCCTTTTTGATGACAGGCACATATTCATGTCAGCTGGAGACTTTCATTTGCTGAGAGAATAACAAGTGGGTGGGCATGACTTGGGCATGCCAAACTGGCAAAAGAGTTTCCACTACCCAAACTCCAGCATAGAACTTGTGCATAGAGAGTGTTATATGAGGACTGGTGGTGGTGGCTGAGACCTTCCATCGGAACACTCAGTAGGCAGAGGGAGGCCAGTCTTTGAAAGAGTTCCTGGCAGATCTGGTTTACAGACTGATTTTCAGGCAAGCTGTGGCTACAGGGAGATCCTGTATCAAAAAGTATAAATAAATAAATAAATAAATATATAATAAATAAATAAATAGATGATAGATAGATAGATAGATAGACAGATAGATAGACAAATAAATGAATGAATGAATGAATGAATGAATGAATGAATAAATAAATAGATTTGAGACAGGCTTTCCGTGTAGCCCCAGCAGGACTGGAAGTGGCTTTGGGGTCTGTGATCTGTGTTCTAAGCTGGCATAGATCACATAGAGATCCACCTGCCTCAGCCTCCCAAGTACTGGGATCTAGGCTTTTGCCACCAAGTCTGGCTTAAGAAAAAGATTTTTAAAAGTTTACTCCTCTGTGAAAAAAGAGAAAGGATTATTGTGCAGGCATTTCCAAGGGGGCCATCCAATGTCTGTGGGGTAAACCAGGAGGGACTGTAACTCAGCCATTTTTTTTTTGCTGAATTGAACATAGTCAGCTCAGCTGGAGAATTTCATTTGCATAGGGTAACAATAGGGAGGGTCTTATTTGAGGACACCAAACTGTCATTGTAGAAGCCAGTAGCCCAAACTCCAGAATACAGCTTGTGCTTAGAGACGTTCATTGGAGGTCTGGGAGTGGTGGCCAAGATCTACAGTTCCAGCACTCCAGAAGTACAGGCATGTGGATAACTGCAAGTTCAAACCATCAGGGGTTATATGACAACCCTGTCTGAAAAAGACAAAATAGGTGACTAAAACTAACTAACTAACTAACTAACTAACTAAATAAATAAATAAATAAATAAATAGGTTTGAGATGGGGTCTCCGTGTATCCTAAGTTGGCCTGGATGTGGCTCTGTGGTCTGTGGTCTAGGCTGGCATAGAACTCACAGAGATCCACCTGCCTCAGCCTCCCAAGTACTCAGAAATGGAGCTTGTGCTTAGAGAAGTACATTTGAGGTCTGGGCATGGTGGCCAGGATCTTTAGTTCCAGTGCTTGGGAGACAGAGTCAGGCAGATAACTACAAGTTCAAGGCCAGCCTAATCTACTGATTGAGATCCTGGCCAGCTGGGGCTACAAGGAGACTCCATCGCCAAAAGACACATTTCCCAAAATTACATAGGCTATTGCCACAGTCCTTGATTGCCT
This sequence comes from Rhizomys pruinosus, assembly GCA_009823505.1. Taxonomy (NCBI): domain Eukaryota; kingdom Metazoa; phylum Chordata; class Mammalia; order Rodentia; family Spalacidae; genus Rhizomys; species Rhizomys pruinosus. The sequence goes on from VZQC01009360.1 coordinate 181,834, forward strand.
CCCAGAACCTGAAAGTAAGACCCTATTGCTGAAGGCAGGGCATACTTCAGAGACTGGATCTTGAGCAATAGAGCTGGATCAGAACTGGAAGCCACCTCCCCTGAAAGCTGGCTCTCATAGCTGTGGAGAACACTATGCAACCTGCTCAGGGAGAGCATCAATCAATCAATGGGCCAACATCAGTAGCAAGACCAAATATCCAAGTCAATGACCAGCACAGCATACAACATCAGTATAATAGTGGCACTTTTATCTTGGAGAAAATCAATGGGTAACTATTGGACCTAAAGCCCAGTGGGAGGAAACTCACATGTGGTATTGTAAACAGAGAGATGCACACAACTGGATAAGTCATAGATGGTAGAGAAATCCCCAAGGTTGACATATCCCTAAGCTAAGGTAACATCATACTAACTACCAAACAAATATCCTTATATTTACAAATGTCCCAGACACCATTCAGGAAAGAAGCTTCTTTTGCACAGGATGAGAATACTATAGAGTCCCACAACTTGACACACACAGAAGTGCTCTGTGAATTGCTCATGTCTAGGCAACACATCTACAATGCAACCTCTACACATAAGCTGTAAACATCATAGAACACGGACCCAACAAGGCATTAAAGTACCACCTAACACTTGTTGAGGAAACTCCCTAATGCAACAGGAGACAAGAAACTCAAAAGGGCATGAATGACCAAACAGGGAAGATTAGGAATCTACAGAGTGTGGCTCCATGGACAGGTTGCCTACATTCAGCTTCACCTACCCAGGGCTCATTAAACATTGTTAAGAGGGGGGAGAAATATTGTAAGAGCCAGAAATGATAGACAAATACAAGCAAACCAAGTTGTCTACACAAAACAGGGCAGTTCACATATGAACCCAGAGCACTTGTGACAGCATGCCCAAGACTCCTCAAGGTCAAGGGAGACAAAAATACAGCATAGATGGGGGAGGTAGATAAGAAGCACTTCCCAAGCTGAAGATCTATTTGTTTTTTTTTTTAATTTTTAGTTTTTTATTATTTATTTATTTTTTATGTGTATGAATGTATTGTCTGCATGTAGGTCTGTGCACCCGTGTCGTGCAATGCCACGGAGGTCAGAAGAGGGTGTCGGATTCCCCTGGAACTTGAGTTCTCCTGGAATTGGAGTTACAGACAGTTCTTAGCCGCCATGTGGGTGCTGGGGATCGAACCTGGGTCTTCTATAAGAGTGGTCGGTGCTCTTAACCGCTAGGCCATCCCTCCAGCCCTGAAGATCTATTTGTAACTCATACTGGGAGACAGTGAACATTTTCTTTAAGAGTTTGACAACTGGTAAGTGATCAGGCTCCAAGGGAAGGACCCATACCCTAGAACACATGGGTAACAGCAAGTACACTGTACAAACTTTGTAAAACAGAGAAAGAATAATAAAGGACCTAAAGTTGTGATGTTATTACAATAGGTGTGGAAATGAAGGAGGGGTCAGAATATGAGGAAAACACATTGTATGAAGTTCTCAAAAAGAATCAATTAAAATATTAAAAAAGCAAATGTAAGAAATGGGAATCCCAGACCATGCAGATAGTTAGTATCAGACATAAATTAGCGAAAACCATCAAACAATGACAGACACCACATTTATATCATTTTGATGGCAAGTTATTTACCTGAACAAAAATTGACTGAAAAAAGTAGCTTCAAGACAGGCCTTGAAATTGAGAGATATTTTTTTCTATTTAGTTGACCTTAATTGTTGCATGTTATCTGCTGCTCTGTTCACTTCTTTTTTATCTCATTTTTTAATAATAAGTAATAAGTTATGAGTACAAGCATCCTTCATGTAAAACCAATTTGCAAGCAGCTGCGCCCAAATCCACACAGCCCAAGGCTCCCACCATCCAGCTGGAGGGGCTTATATGTACTATCATGTCGATCAAATAAGAGTCCAGTCTATATTGCTGTAGTCTCACCATTCACCCCAATTGCAGCCCTTACATTCTACCACGCCCCCTCTTCCACAGATTGTTCCCTAGGCTTAGAAAAGGGACACAGGTGGGCGAGAAGCAAAACAGTCTACTTTCTCTGGAGATGTCGTTTTCGGACTCTGATCAGTTCAGGCTGTTTCCTTTCATGGGTTGACAGTTTGTCCACGAATAACCTTTCAATCTTACTAATGATGCACAAGCAATTAGTTCCATAGGTATTTAAACAGTACTAATTATTATGGTAGTTTACTTTAGTATACACACAGATGTTTGGATGGCATGCTAATCCATGAATTATAGTTTTTCTGTAAGAGATGACAAGGTCTTGAAATGGAGAGCTATTAAGGCCTGATTATATCATTCCTTCACACAAGGGAATAAAATGATTCAATATACAGTAAGTGGCGAAGATACATTGTAAAGAAGAGTGAAGACAAAAAAGGAAAAGGAAAAAGGAAATGGGATTTTGAGGGTGTTTCACAGTTGTCAGAACCTTCCAGCTTCACAGAATACACTATAGTCTTCATTGTTTTGGTTTTTGCCTTGTAATATTTTGTTTTAATTATATGTAATTACAATTTGTACATGCCAACATCACTAATTGGTTAAATATTTTATTTATATATGTGAAATATATAATATGAATATAT